>SRMA01026829.1:0-397515 GCA_007224835.1 Danionella cerebrum | reverse complement strand
AAAATCGCAGCAGTGACAGATTGGTAACCACTGTTATCTAGGCAGAGTTCGGCTTAGTGAACAGTCTTCAAGAGTCTGATGGCTGATGGGAAGAAGGAGTCTCTCAGTCTTTTGGTCCTGCATTTCACACTCCTGTATCTACGACCTGAGGGCAGGAGTGTGAAAATTCCATGCTATGGGTGGGTGGGGTCTTTGAGGATGGAAGAAGCTCTATTGAGAACTTTACGATGGTAGATTGTCTGAAGAGATGGTAGTGAAGTCCTGGTGATTTTCTCTGCAGTCCTCACCACCCTCTGCAGTCTCTTGCGATCCTTCATCATAGTGTTGCCAAACCACTCCGTAATACAGCTGGTCAGGACGCTCTCCACAACACAGTTGTAGAAGTTTCTGAGGATCTTGGTTGACATGCCAAACTTCCTCAGATTCTTTAGGAAGTACAGCCGCTGTTGTGCCTTCTTTACCAGCTGGGTGGTGTTAAGTGTCCAGGTGAGGTCCTCACTGATGTTGACCCCCAAGTACTTGAAACTGCTCACTCTCTCCACTTCAAGTTCACTGATAAACCTCCTGGCTGATGAGTCCTCCTCTCCTTTCTCATGTCCACTATCATCTCCTTGGTCTTGTCTGTGTTGAGAGTGAGGTTGTTGTTCTCACACCATGTCACCAGACTGGACACCTCTCTTCTGTAGGCCTCCTCGACTCCCCCAGTGATACGTCCTATCACTGCGGTGTCATCCGCAAACTTCACAATGTCATCTATTGTTCAAGATATGACTGTCATTTGATTAACTTAACAGCAAATACTAAAGTTATCAAGGGGAAAAAATGCTAAAAACATGGCCACCCTTATCAGAGGCAAATGTAACAATGCGCTACAATGCATCTGGATTTTATGAACTGTTACAATTGCCCCGGCTAATGTTTCCATCATGTGAGCAGAGTAAAAACATCACAACTCTGAATTATTAATATAATACTCATTACACGCTGTTCTTTTAGTAACAGGATGGTTTGTTCAAAGAAATGAACAAATCGAGACGAGCACTTGTTGGAAGAAGCCCAGTGGGTAGCACCGTGGCCTTCCAGTTAGATGGTTGTTGGTTCGAGGCTCGCCGTTGACCTTCCTGGAAGGAGTTTGCATGTTCTCACCGTGCCTGCGTGGGTTTCTACCGGGTTCTGGGGCTTCCTCCTCAGTCCCAAAACATATGCGTCAGATTGATTGAACACTGCAAATTCCCTTTAGGTGTGAATGTGTTTCCCTGTGATAGACTGGTGACCTGTTTAGAGTGCACCCACTTCTCGCCCGAAGAGCACCAGCCCCTGGAGCAAAGGGACCATGAATGAGTGGACGAAGCGTCACCGATAAGCTTGGACCATGAAAAATCTGTCAGGAGTGTTACACGTAACTTCAATCTTTGGTAAAAAGAAAAACCCCGGAAGCACTAAACATGCTTTTAACCCACACACCTGTGTCTTCTCAGCAGACACCAGACTGAGTTAAATATCTTCTGGAGGTTGCTGACCTGTGTTACAGAGTTGTGCCTTTGGAGGTCAGAAGATTGATTTGGATTCCAGAAAAGTGGAATGAAACCAACATGGTGATGATTGGTTCACAAATTTCCTGAAGCGGTATCCCACCCTGTCTATAAGAAAGCTCCAAGTTTGGCCCTAGCAACAGCATTTAACAGAACAACTGTAACTGATATCTTTGACAATCTTGTCACAGTGACGAAGTGACGTAAACTTACACAACCGAACATCTAAAGTGTTGATCAAACAGGGATAACAACTGTGCAAACCCCAAATCATGTGAGGAAAAAACAAGAGGGTGCTTTAACTTTCCAGGAACGAGGAACATTGGTGAAGTGTGCAACCGCCGACAGAGTCCCATCTATATTTCCTTCCCAGGAAAAACTTCAAGCAGCCTTTTATGCATGATGCTGCACCAGGCACTGCACATGGTACAGGTTTGTTGCAAGAGGAAAACATTTTTCCTTAACACTCTTTGAAACATGCTAAGCCAACAAAACAGCCAGTTCTCCTACTACTGGACATTAAGTACTAAGTACTAAGCCTTTTTTGATTTCAAATAAAAAAAACAAACAAACAAAAAAATTTGTAAAAAAAAAAAGCATTTTTGGTTTATAAGGGAAAGGGCAAACATAAAACCTATAAGTAAATAGGAACAAAGTGTATGATGGTTTGGTTACAATGCAAATTTGCACTTTTTGGTCTAAATTGGTGTTGGTGTATAGTTTTAAATTGTTTTATTCAAATTGTTGACACTTTATTTAGAAACAATTAGAAGTAAAGTTAAAAACACCATAAGCTGTTTTACCTAAGCATTGTTGTGTTTTATTATAATATGTCTATTGGGTTAATGATGTTGATTAAAGATAAAGATGGAAAGGTGCTAACAACTGAGGAGAGTGTGCAGAGATGGAAGGAGTATTTTGAGGATTGATGGACGAGAATGAGAGTGAAAGAAGGGGGGAAGAGGTGAAGGTGGAGGTGTGGCATTGTCTAGGAGAGACAGCAGTGGAGTTCCTTTCTAGGTTATTCAACAGGATTTTAGAGAGTGAGAAGATGTCTGAGGAATGAAGGAGACGTGTCATAGTACCAATCTTTAAGAACAAGGGTGATGTGCAGAGTTGTAACAACTACAGAGGCATAAAGTTGATGAGCCACACAATGAAACTTTGGGAAAGAGTAGTAGAAGCCAGGCTAAGAAGGGAAGTGGATATTTGTGAGCAGCAGTATGGCTTCTTGCCCAGGACGAGCACTACTGATGCAATTTTTGCTCTGAGAATGTTAATGGAGAAGTACAGAGATGGTCAGAAGGAGCTGCACTGCGTCTTTGTGGATTTAGAAAAAGCGTATGACAGGGTGCCGAGAGAGGAGCTATGGTATGAGGATGTATTTTAATTTTGACTTTTGTATTTATAAACAAAAATAAAAAAACGACTATTTTTTCTTTTTCTTAATACCCATTTCTAAAAGTAAAGTCAAATGGCCAAAAGAGACACAGACCGACCCCAGACCCTTCTAAAAATACTTCATTTCAGTCCAAAAGTCCACAAAGATGGGTGATTGTGGAACTTTCCAGCTAGAATATAGAAATTCCTGCATCAGTTTCCGCTTTCCTGATTGTAGGGACTTTGTGACGTTATTCAAGCCCAGCAGCCAATCGCATTCAGGCATTGACGCGTGAAGGGCGGAGCTTTCACAAACTGCTGCTACAGGGACACAAAGATGGAAATGCAGGGGCTTTCTGGCGTTAAGAACACACGGATCCAACATGGCGCTCAGCTTCAAACAACATTCTACCAACAGAAAACCGCTGCCGGGATTCGTACGAGACCGCGTCGAATCAAAAACACAATTTCAGGGCTCACGGGGTCACTGGATTTACAATGTGAAGACAACAGTCAGGCCCGGTCATCACCGATCCCTGTTGCCGAAAATGGCAGCGGAAGGTCTCTCCACCACAACCAGCAAAACACATATGAAGCTCAGTCAGCGGACACCGAGCTCGGTGACGTGAACTCGTCAAAACAAAGCGTGTTTAGCGTACTAGACCTGCTACCCTCGGAGTTCGAGAGAGCGGATGAACACGAGGACAGCTGTCTCCAAATGGCTCTTCCCCTCCTGGACGCGGAGAGCCGTGAGCAGAAGACCATCACTAGTCCCACAGCTGCTTCTAGCAAGAACCCAGATGAGGTGTACGTGGTTTTGATGGAAGATGACCTCAATGAACGACACATGTGCCAAGAAAACAGGGGGATGTCACCCAAACCCAAGGCTCACAGTTCCCCAGTAGAACAGACTGCTTATTTAAGTGAAACCTCATCAAAGTCAGGACATCTGTTGAGCCATGGTCATTTAGATGCATCCTCTGGTGGGATAGAGCTGCACGCTGTGCGCAGCATCTCAGAAAACGACCCTAATGGGGTCAGCCAAACAGCAAAGGGTGGTACTGTTGATGTACTTTGCAATAGATTAGCTAAGCATCCAACAGAAGAATCGATGCTGGTGAAAAACAGTTACAGAGTAGAGAACATGCTTGTTCCTGAAATGAACATCATGGATCATGCAAATCAAGGCTCCAGTGGTTTCAGTGATTGTGGTCCAGATGCTGCTCCCTTGCCTCTGCATGAGTCCTTCTCTGGGACCATCATGATCAACAATCAGAACATCATCGTGACCATTGAAAATGGAGTGTTGACTCTAGCCACCCCTCCAGAGGGGAGAGGACCTGTTCCCTCAAGCCTGCAAGATGACCCCAAAACTAGACTTGGGAGCAGTGATCCCGAGTTTTCTCTAGACTGTTCAGCGGTGGGCTTAACCTTAAACTCTTGCACATCAGTTAAACCAGAAGATGGAAACTCGTGTTTGGTAGAAGATGATCAGAAAAGTAGGACTAGTTGTGAAGCAGTGCAACCAATTAACTCTTTACCAGAGTCTGGTTTGACCAAGAAGTGTTCGGTGGTGAAGTATACATGTCCCCATCCGGGCTGTTCCAATAGCTTTGAAACTCGGAAGAATCTCAAAATCCATTTGGTTCTTCATGCTGAGGGCCAGCGTCCCTTCAAGTGCACTGCCGAGGGCTGCGAGTGGTCATTCACAACCTCCTACAAACTCAATCGCCACCTGCAGTCCCACGACAAAGTACGGCCCTATAAATGTGAATGGGAGAACTGTGGACGACGCTTCACCACAGTGTACAACCTTAAAGCTCACGCTCGAGCTCACGACGAGGAGAACACTTTTGTCTGTGAAGTTTGCAGTGAGAGGTTTCGCACTGCCACAAAACTCGGCAATCACCAACGAATGCACTTTGAACCTGAGAGACCACATAAGTGTGAGTTCCCAGGTGAGTTTCAGTACACAGAGTGCAATGGTGAACTGCAGTGCCGTATGTACTAAAACTAACTTGGATGTTCTCTTGGCTATTTCAGGATGCGAGAAGACCTTCATCACCTTCAGTGCCCTGTTCTCTCACAACAGAACCCATTTCAGAGAAACGGCTCAGTTCACCTGCACCTATCCAGGCTGTGCTAAGCGATATGATAAGGCCTGCCGTCTTAAAATACATCTCCGCAGCCACACAGGTGATCAGGTGAAACCTTGCTTTGAGACAAGTCTTGTAGTTTTCTAACAATTTTCTTGCATTTCATTCCAGGAGAGAGGCCTTTTGTATGTGATTCGGACTCCTGTGGCTGGACATTCACAAGCATGTCGAAATTACTGCGGCATAAGCGGTGAGAGGGGAACTCTTAATTAAGTTTTATGCACTGCTTGGATAAGTTTCAGCAATTGCATTCAAAAAGTGAAACTTGTATAATGTATATGTTCCACTCGGACTGATGTGTTTCTAGTCAGGTAGATTAATAAATAAGTTATATAAATGTGAAGGGATGCACAATATTAAATAAGTTTCAAAAACACAAAAATATGCATATATAAATGAAAACACAATCCACAAATGTTTTCAAGAGTTGCAGGCACACATTCGTTTCAATTTATTCGTGGATCTTCAACATTTGGCAACCTCGATGTGTAAAGTTGTGAATCTTGCTGCACATTTGTGTGTCTTGACCCAAGTCTTCCGCCAAGAGATCCACAATAGGTGAGCTCCGCCCACTGCCTGGTAAACTAATTTAGACTTCCACGTCAGGCTTAGAGGCGTGAAGGAAGAGGTGCTGAATTTAGTACAAGATCATGAAATCATTCACAACAATGTCTCGAAAACTGTAAAACGCTAGCCACTTCAAAACATATATGTGATAAATTAATTCCACTCAACTCTTGATCCGCCATCTTCTCTATTTAGAGCCTCTTTTCATTTCAGAAAGTGAAACAAATGCTAAACACAAGCATCTCTGTTCTCAGGAAGCACGATGATGACCGCCGCTTCGCTTGTCCGGAGGTTGGCTGTGGGAAGTCTTTCACACGGGCAGAGCATCTGAAGGGCCACAGTATCACACACCTGGGCACAAAGCCCTTCGAATGCCCTGTACAAGGTCAGCATTGTTCTAATCGATTATTCATGTGTGTTTTGAGTGTTTCCCCTAGGATCATGGCCTTGGGGCGGGGGTGGGGTGGGTGGTGTTATGGGTGGTGCGGCAAAACACTCACACAAACACTTAATAGTGTTTATATGTTTCTTTTAATTGCAGTATACCAATATATTATAATGTCTGAACAATTACTGTAGAATAACTAAACAGCTGTACACTGAACTAAACACTAAACATCAGATTTATTTTAATATGTTAATTATTCACAAAGTGTGCAGCTTTTGTCACTGCAGTGTATCTTTCTGGGCTTCTGAAAGAACATTTCCAGAGCATCTTGGTATGGAAACTTCTGGCCCATTTATTGAGATCCGCATGCAGGCTGCAAGAAGGTCCCCTTGCAGCCTATTGCAAATGTCTGTTTTGACCTGTAAATACATTAACTGTTAGGCTTTAAAAGTGATAACTGATAGTAACAACAGTAAAAATCAACTTAACATAGTGATAGTTTAAAGCAGGAAATGCCATTGTATAACTAACTAGCTAGCTATTAATTAAGCAATTTATTTATCAATTCGTTCATTCATGCTTGTGTGTATTTACTTACTTACCAAGATCAGTCTTGTACAGCCAGGGGGAGTATTTCGCCTCTGACAGCCAAGCTGGGTCAAAACCTGTCGTTCTGTGGTGGCTAGACTTTTGCTGCCTGTCAGGGGCAAGACATGCTGCACTTGGGCTCTTTTCTGTACTTTGATTCGGAGTAGGAAAGCTACACCGGCTGCTGCTCGCAGCAGAACATGTGTTGTACTCGTCACCACCTTGGGAGCGTTTAAAGCGCGGTCTCTGTCCGCTGATGGGTGTGTGTGTGTGCGCGCACATCGGAGCGGAACTCCGCGGTGCGCGCGCATCGGGGCGGAACTCCGCCGTGCGCGATACGGAGGACAATTGTAAACGCGCAAACGTTGAGACAAAAATTACATGCCATCGTATAAATAACATAATGCTATTTAGTTTAATAAAAGAAAAAAAGCAAAGACCTGTTATATATAAATTACTTCTGTCGTTATTCGACGAAAATAAAATAAAATTAACTTGACCTTCAAGGGGGGCGGGGGGTGCCGTTGGGGGGGCGGGGCGCCCCCCTAATATAATGGTAAGGGAAACACTGTGCAATGTAAAAGCAAAACAGTAATACAGAGTTGGTAACTTCTGGCTGCAAGCTCTTTGTAAGTTTCTGTGAGCCATAACCCAGTGTTGGAGGTTTGCTTAAATTTAGTCTATTTGAGTCAAGCAATCCAGGGGCCATGTTATGCTAATTCTACTTTTTAGAGCTTTCGACTATGTTTTATTGCAGTTATTTCTCATCAAAGACATGCCTGAAGTTGCCTTTCATGGACGTTTCTGATGTGTGATGCCCTGTTGGTGCCCATGGTTTTCACTTACTGGCACATTTCATGATCCATTTCAGACCATGCTCAATATTCTTAAAAGTTCACGATTTGCTCTTCAGATTAAAAAAAAAAAGCTTCCTTTTTGGTGCAGGTTGTAATGCAAAGTTTTCAGCTCGGAGCAGTCTGTACATCCATTCAAAGAAGCACAAGCAAGATGGAGTCATCCTGAGGAGTCGCTGTCCTGTTGCTGGCTGCACCAAACATTTCTCTTCTCAAAGCAGCCTTAAGACCCATATGCTTAAACATCACAACCTTAGCCAAGGTACAAACAAATCCTTTTTGAGATGCGTTCCTAGCATTGACTCCTGAAGTTGAATCCTGAAACAAGAACGATACGTTGTGATTTGATGCTTTTCCATTGCCTAGGAGGACTCTTGGAATCCCCACGTTTGCTTCTGATCCATTAATCCATGTTTTCCTTGCTCTGCAGA
Organism: Danionella cerebrum; assembly: GCA_007224835.1. Lineage (NCBI taxonomy): Eukaryota > Metazoa > Chordata > Actinopteri > Cypriniformes > Danionidae > Danionella > Danionella cerebrum. The sequence continues at coordinate 389,619 of SRMA01026829.1, read as the reverse complement.
TGCATTGAGTCAGTTGGATGACCCTGCCACTCTTACACCTAGCAGCGAGCTGACCAGTATTTCCCAGGCTGCCAGTGTCCCCTTAGTACCTGCAGGAACAGAACTCAGCAGTTTAGACCTGTCCTCCCTCTTCTCCAGCATCCCTCCATGTACCGGAACAACTGCCGCTTCTGTTGGGAGTGAAGGGGGTTCTGGGACAGGATCTTTCTCCATGGACCTGCAGCTGATTAACACTGGAATCCTCACGATAGACCCAGCCTCTGTTGGTTCAGCTCTTAATGGGGCAAAAACTGTGGATCCTCTGATTTTGGCAACTGGGCAAGATTTGGGTGTTCATGTACTCGACACAGGATTAGTCACAGGTGGAGGAGGGGTTACACCTCATGCCACGTTACATTTGGATGATGTACCAACAGTCAATCCAGAAGAACTAGGACCTCTAACTTCTCTAACCATTCAAAGTGCTTCAACTTCAGAGCATCTCCACACTCTGAATTCCACAAATCCCCTTGTGGTGGAGTCCTCGCTCACTCGCTCCCTGTCCTCACTAGCACAATCATCGTCTCTCTCTGGCACCATGCCACTTGCAGCCACACCCGTTCCAGACCTTCTCATCCCACAGTCTGATCACGTGGGTGATGAGACCCCTGCAGGACCTTTTTTAGGCAGGGTAGAGGTCAAGACTTCAGATGGAATGTGCCAGTTTGTGTTCCCCAGTCACAGTGCACCTTACAACATGAAGAAAATAACACCGCAACCATTGACTGCCCCCTGCTCTGTCATGGTCAGTTTGGATTTTAACATTCTTTACCTGTCTAAATATTTCAGAGGGCATCTGTTATGAAGTTTTTCAGGATTTGATGTATATATTTATAAAAAAAAATGGTGCCCTTTGAGTTTGAGCGTTCAACTCTGTTTCGGGGGAGTGTTGCTTACCACTCTGGTTTACCAAAGGGAGGGGAGCCAAGGCACCACTTGCTCTGCGTACAGCAATAGAGAAGCAACTCGAGTTAGAGGAGCAGCATGTAATTCATGTAAATGTAAAGAGGATGAGTGCTCTTGGGTTGGGATATCACCATTTTTAAATTTGCAAAATGTATAAAAATCCATTGTTCCATGTTAGACTTCATGACACAAGTGTACATATTGGTCTGAATAAGTGTTAACCTCAAAAAATAATAGTTTTAAAGTAGAAATTTGACAAACATTAACAATTTACAGTGTAGCGTTGTGTATGCCACAAAATATACAAACAACCAGAAGTTCTGCTGATCCTTGAGAACCATTTTGTTGTTAATCAGAAGTTCTTTTCAAGTGCAAATAACTAAAGATTAGTTGTGTCAAAAAAGTAACAAATTAATTGCAATTAAAAGACTGAAATTTTTGGGTGGGTAAATGTAAAATCCAAATGGTTAATTTAAACTCAGGACAAGGAAACTATTTAGTCAAAAATTTAATATTTTGAAATTTTTGTTTTCTGATGTAAACATCAACTTCAATAAACCATCAATATCCTCCAATTAAACTGTTTGATTGAAAGCCATGCTTATCATAGTTTATTGATCACAAAAATAAGTGACCCAAACCCTAAAGGAAACATTAAAGGCCCTTGTTGGGAAAACCTGAATAACATTAGACTTGTCCAAAGGAGGAGGAACTGAATGAACGTATGACCAGGCTTTGTTCACAAACTACCTATAGTGACACGAAAGACTTGCGTCGCATGACTGCGATCTGTAGTGATCAACAATGGTCCCGTGCGTTCCCAGGTCATGTAAGCACGGGAACATATACACAGGATAACACAAAACACCAGGGGGGTAATGAAACTAAATCGGAAACCAGACGGGAAGGGACAGACAACACTCTGATCGCATAACCAAGGATGAAGTTAACACTCGGCAGAAAATAAAGACATTAATATAACAGACTGTGACAAAACGTCCTTTCCTGGTCTTATCCATACTTCTTTGCACGTTGAAATACAATAATGTACAGAAATACATTGTGAAATGTAGGCATGTTTTTGGATTTTAGATTCCCTAATACACAAAACATATGACCCCAGTTCCGCAAGACTTCCACATTACCCAGATTCTCTTCAAAGTGGTCTTTCTGATTTCTTAAATCTAGCCCCTTTTTATCTTACGGAGCTAATTTCTGTCCATATCACCGTCCACTCTCTTGGATCTGATTTGTTTCTTAAAGACCCTCGAGATTTTAAAGTTAATCAGAAGCTTTTCTTTTTTAGACAGGCCTACAGTCTAACTATATCAAGAACATGACAAGAAAGGCACTTCCAAATAGAATGTATTATAACTAAAATGAAAAGGGATTTGCCATTTATGGCCATTGTTTCTGTATGTAAAATACATCATTTATTTTGATGCTTGACGTCTTGCAAAATTAAATTGAAAATGCTTTACTGAATGGACATACAACGTATACATGCAGAAATGGTAGCAAACAGATTATTTGACTAGTTTGACCTAAATGCTTTCACAGTCTTGGTTTGCAATTCAGGATTGTAATTTCATTCAGGCTGACCCTCTGTCTGAATGCTGCAGAGCTCACTGAATTCGCTGGAAAATGTTGGGGAGTGTGAACAGAGATTTTCTGAATATTTCAGTGCATGTGTGGGTTTTAAGGCATCTTGTTGAATTTTCAATCATTTGATTCAGTTTGTTGCATATGCATTTGCCCCAGAAAGAGTATAGGCGCACCTATAGGAGTATAGACCAGACTTGTAACTGATCAGTGTTCTTCCACTTCCAGGAATCCAGCGGCTCCGCCCGCACTGACTACAGGGCCATACAGCTTGCCAAGAGGAGGAAACAGAAAGGCCCAAACTCATCCACATGTCTCTCAGAGACGAGCCAGAAAAAGAATAAAGTATCAAAGTGCACCGTCTCAGCTCTGGCCACTAATTCAAGCACACAGTTTAGAGAAGGTGCTGCAGGAAATGGGGAGCTTCCCGCCCGGGACTCGGGGGCTGGCGCACCGCTTGTTCAGATTCAGCTGCTGCAGGTGAGGGGATGAAGAGGGCATTCAAAACGTCCTCTTTGGAACAAACTCTGACTCCGGTGTTTATTATAGGACGATCCGGCAGCAGACGGAGACCTGGCTTTCCAGCTGAGCTCTCAGAGCTCGTGTTCTCACTCACAGCTCACCGTGGACCTGCCAGTCAACATCCTACAGGTTTGAATTTGTTGCTTTCTGTACAATTATCAATGTAGAGGTCGATCGATGAGGGCTTTTTTTCTGGACGATTCAGATATTTATTAATATTTCATATTTTCCAGAAGTGGGTCCAAGTCAATGCAGGTCTAGTTCAAGTTCAGAAGACACTAAATTTTAATTTCGAAATATTTACAAAAAAAAGAAGCCAAAATCTTTTGTGTGGTTCGGAAACCAAAACTGCATCAATGGAAGTGTTGTTTTTTTTAACCATAAAATAACACATTTCTAAAAGAAAAAACTAGTCTAAATGCAGAGATTTAAAAGTTAATATAAATGAAACATCTTACATTAACGTTTGTCAAGCCAACAGGACTCAAGTAAAACAAATGCATAAAATTCAGAAACTTCCCGGTACTTACCACTTAAATGTGGATTTAATTCCAAAAGGAAAAAGTTCAGTCATGTGCACATCACTTAAATGGAGTGACAGCGGGGACAGCCAGTCACGTGTCAGCAATATTGCCAGCAACCAATAGATGATCTTGGATCTTAAAGAAGCTTCAGCTTTATTGGTTAATTGAGTGTTCTGTCTGTCTATCTCTCTCTGTCTGTCTCTCTGACACAGAAGCATGATGTCTCTCTGACACAGAAGTGTTAATTGATTATTACTTACCTTATTTTTCGTAGCATAAGACGCACCCAATTTTAAATGAGGATGATCTAGAAAAAAAAAGATCTCCAGTGTTTATTATCAATTGAGAAGGTATATTTTTACCATAACAGGAGCAAGGCCGAAGCCGCGGCCTCTCTTACGCCTCTCCTCCGGCCGTGATCGCCCTCCGCTCCGCGGCGCTCTGCATTCGCCATATAAGACGCACCAACTTTTCCCCCTCAGTTTTGGGGAAGAAAAAGTGCATCTTATACGGCGAAAAATACGGTAAGTCTTTTCTAGTCAAAGGGGTCGAGTCGTTGAGGTTCAAATTCAAGTCGAGTCACAGGTCATTTGCCATAACTTCGAATGACTATTCTGACCAAGTCCAAGTCATATGTCTCGAGTCGACACCTCTTCAAGTTTCGTGGTTTACTTTACATTAATGCACACTAGCTGAGGTCCTGGCGTGAATCTCCAGAATCTTTTAATGCAGCCATTGCATCATGCCAATGAATGCTATAAAGCAGTTTGATTCTCTCTTTTGTAGGAACCATCAGTCATGACTGAAGATGACAATGGATCTGATAACTCTCAATTCACTGGCAGCACAATCAATCTTCAAGACTTGGAGTGACTTGGAAGCAGGAAGAGGAGATCTGCTGAAGGATGAGCCATGCCAATGAATCGATTTTTCTCAGCTGAACATGTGACTCTTTTCTGACTTTTTTTTTTTCAGTGCCTCTTTTGATTTTAACGTGATTTTGTTTAAGTAACGGATTCATACATTCAGTAGTTTCTGTTTACCGGTGCATCATGTGATCTGTTTTCACAAGCCCATGTGTACTTTTGAGGTTAGGAGATGCACAATAGCACAGTATCCACAAATACTGCCTCTTACCTAGAATAAATCTATTTGTCTATGAAATCTGATTGTGATTCTCCTCATGTTACCATGGCTACGTTTACATGCTGCATCTAATCCATTTTTAATCAGAATCACGGTTCATTTGGATTCAAAGGCGTTTCCTACTTGCACACTGTTATTAATTTTTTTATTTATTTTTTTATTCTACTTACACTCTAATTGATCTGATTGAAAGGGTTGGGCATTTTTGTTTTCAAGTCCCATCCAATTGTAAAAAAAACGGACGATAAATGATTCAATCAGACTGAACTTGTTCAGAAATCTCTGTTCAAGAGTAGGTGTAATGGTGTACTCTGCTCATGATACAATACGATGTGTAACACGGTAATATTACCATCTACTGGATTTGTTTGGAAACTACAGCTCAGTTAAAAAAACCTAAATTTAATCAAAAGTCCGCAATGCGTCACTGACTGAACCATTTTTATTTGATTCTCGGCACTCAATAATTGGTGAAAATGTTTCAGAATTAATTGGTACATTATGAAGCTGCACCTCTGGACGGATTGTCTATTGAGGTTACGGTCATAATCGGTGTTATTGCCAAGTGTCTCACATTGCCTGCGCAATGAAGCCAATCCATGGCGATCGCCTCATGTTGCTGGCTACATAATGATTTCTGTCCAATACAAGTGTATGGGGAAAAGGCAGAACAGTAAAAATTACTTTTGTTTTTCAAAAATGTTAAAACAGATTTTCAAAAGTTATCTATTAAAAAAAAAAAAACTGTTTAATAGTTTAGTTTTTTTTATCGTATGGCTCAGGATGGAATAGTTTTCCCCTAAAAAAACAAGAGGTCCTTGTTAGAGGTCACTGACTGCTGTCATCACATTGTGAGAGAGATAATTTACTTCATCAATGATTTAATTCAAAGAAGTCTTGTTTATAATGACAATATGTTGTATATGAGAAACTGTGCCTCAAACTATCCCTCAAATCTGAGCTCAACTCTACTCAAATTCTTCTTTTTGATCGCTTGTTTCATACATAACATGATTTAAATGGCATTTAAATCTAGAAGAATACCATATCCCTTAATACAAAAGATGGGAACCCTACTTAACATTAACAGTTTGAAATGTAACCCAGCCAGCCAGTGAGTGTTACTGAAACTAATTTCTTAACCCACTGTAGAAGACTCTGGAAGCAACATTCAAGAACATTTAACAGAAAACATGGATTTATTTAGCGTGAACACCGAAGATGCTAATAGCTAAATAAACGACGCTGCACTTAGAAACAAATGAAAATCCATAGGAAGAAGAGCAAATCTCTCTCAGTAACTTCATTTAAAGAGCTAGTACATTCCTAGTTGTGAGGTACCTTCCTGTTCGTGGTGTAACTACCTCAGAAATTAAACAAGCAATAGATTATTACATATTTTTAACATATAACTAGTTTTTTTACTACACAAACCATCTTAGAAACAATTTCAGTTTGCCATTAAAACCTAAGGCTCCTGTAATATTCATTTATATAGATTCCTAAAAAGGCTCCTGGTGAATGATGTTCTTTCGAAGTGGATTTCAATCTGGTCACATCAGAGCTTTTCAGAGGCCCAGAACCATTTTGAACAGCATTTGAGAATGAAGGCATCAGGCCGCGCTCGAAGCTAAAATCCACCAGCTGTTGAACTCTGATGCTGAAGATGAATACATTAGTGGATCATGGGGAAGGGGTAAAAGAAAATGAGTTTTTTTTTAATTGTTTAAAATTGAGAAATTATTCATTCATTCATTTTCCAACAAACTTATTCCCTTTGGGATCACAGGGGTCTGCCGATGCCTATCTCTGGTGCAAATTGGGCGAGAAGCGGGGGTACACCCTGGACAGGTCGCCAGTCAATCGCAGGACAACATTCACTCACACATTCACACCTAAGGGGAATTTAGATTATTCAATTAACCTAACCGCATGTTTTGGGGATTGTGGGAGAAACCGAGTACCTGAGAAAACCCACGAAAGCACAGGGAGAACATGCAAACTCCTTCCAGGAAGGTCACTGGCGAGCCATGAACTGACAACCTTCTACCTGGCAAAATGTTTAGTCTAATAGTGATTGGAACTAATTTCAGACAATCAGATTTGTGCTATTTGTCAACCAGCCAAATGCATCTGAAGATTACAAAGAAAGCGAAGAACAGCAAGGCTCTAATTTTTTAGCGTTAGTCCACAAACTGGTGCTATTAGTTGGTAGAAGGCTGCACAAGAAATAATTTTTTTTATTTCAGTTTATTATCTTTTTGAACGATCTTTTATTTTTAATAATCTTGAATTTTATATTGGATTGCTTCAATGTTTCATGTTTATAGAAAAAAAAATATTACATTTGCTAATTCTCAAACACTTTTACAAGATATTAAACTGGATGAAACTCGTGACAGTTGTGAGTTACCTACTGTCCTTTTGTTTGAACCTAATGACAAACATTGATGCGTATTCTTGAAGCGACTGAGGCTTGTCTTTTTTGCTGAAACTAAACGTAATAATGGAATTTAACTAAAGAAGTTCAAGAGATCTTCATTCTTCTGCTTGATAGTTTCCTTTTCTTTGCTCGTCTTGCATTTTCGGACTGGAGGTTGAGAGCGAGGCATCAGTTTCTTGACGGCCTGGATGAATAAACAAGGAGTGTTGTGAGTTTTTAGAACCATGTTCCTTCCAGTTGAAAACAAGGTAAGTTACAATAAAGAAATTAATGGTGTAACAATACATCGAGGCACAGTATATCACAATACAAAATTGTTTCAGAATGTACCATGGAGCTACTGGGAGATATTGTCTAGTCTATTTTCTTCTCAGAGTGATTGTGACTAGTCACTTCTGAAACTTCTTTACCTTGTCTTCTTGGTTTATGTACTATTTAATAATATCCTTTACTCTTATTTTAAACATGCAAAACAATAAAATTAGCTCTCTCCATTACTTCGAGTACAAAGATGACTTAATCCAAGCATTAATTGCTTATTAGTTGCAATTAATACTGCCCCCTAGTGGATGGTATCAAATGCTCAAACTTGACCCTTCTTATCTTTGTGGTCTCAAAACATTTTAAATTCAATTTTTTCCAATGATGGTTCGTTATATAAATAGTTTCAAAAGTTGGTTAAAAATATTGTTGTAAAATATAGAGAGGATGCATATTGAACCGTAGACATAATTTACCCCTAATTTATTCAGGCCACTCCCTATAGATTGATTGATTGATTGCTTGTTAAATGAGGTTAAAGCCATAAGCAAACACATTACCTCTGTAGAGTTGCAAACCTTTTCAGAGAAAATGAAAATTGATTGATACAAAAATTGCAGACATTTTTAAATTGGCCTTTTATGGAGTTTATACTTTGGATATTTGAGCCCAATATACATGAATCTCCTCATTACCTCTACGTGCGGAGACACAACCCCATGTGAAGCATGATCTTTGTAATGTGTAGAAAAAGCATGTAGTACTGGAGTTTGTACATTAGATCACCGTGAAATATAATATCGAAGGAACGGTATCAGTGCCTTCATTGGATCTTCTGATGGTAAATTGAGTTCAGTCACCCTCAAAGTCAACAGAAAGTAAGTTTCACCACATCTTTATCAGTAAAATCAAGGCGTTTCCTTTACCGTTTTTCTGATTTCCACCCGAGATCTCTCCAGGGCTTTTTTCTGTCTTTCCTCTTGCTGTTTCATCTGCAAGTATATCTTCTCATCACGTAGTCTAAACATAGGAGAAGGTGTTTTAAACGTAGCAGATGCAGGAAATTCTTGATGTTTTGGTGAGGAGCTTGCCTCATTCTCCTTTGTTTCTCTTTGGCACGTTCAGCGATGCTCATGATATCTTTGGGTATCAATTCAGCGTTCTCCAGAAGTTGGCCCAGTTTTTCCTCGATGGCGATCAGCATCTGTAGAGTGCTCAGTTTGGCTTCGGTTTCACCGACGCAACAATGATAGACCTCCTCCACCTTACAGCGCAGTGAATCAAACGACTGTTCCTGGGGAGTAAGGGACCAGGCTTCATCGATGGGACAATTCACAAAACTCACAATAGCACCAATGCACTTTGAAAGTCAAAACCAAACAAAAGCCTGGAGTTTGGTGAAAGAAGCAGTGATTACGGAGAAACCATTTTGAAAATCAATTTGATAATTAGCGCCATTAATGAGTGCATAAATGGGCGTGGCTACAGCAACTCCTGACAACAGTGGAACAATCTTAAAGAAACAATAAATATAAAACATATTTGACACCCAGCCTTTACAAGTACCTTTGGAGCTCCTAGATGAACTGATAATTATTCGTACCTGATCCTCTGGTTTGTACAGTCCAAAGCTGAAGTGTTTGGCTTTCCGTTCCAGCTCTGCTGTTTTCTCTTTTTCCCTTTCAATGGCTTCTCTCATGAAGTCGATCTGCTCTGTCAGCTGCTTTGACTCAGATTCCCTGTAAAACACAAAGAATAAACACATTATGAGCATTTATCGAGCGGAAACAACACAAAGACTTAGAGGACACACATGTTTTGTCGAGTGAGCTCATCGTTCTGCCTAAACTCCTCCAGAGCTTCTTCTGTCTCTCTGGTGTTCTGGATTATGGAAAGGTTCTGCTCTTCAAGTTCAGTCATCAGATCCAGCAGTTCCTGGGGGTCTTTGAAGAATATCTCGAGGTCTTCCTAAAAAACACAGAGAATTTCTTCCAATGTTTCTGACAAGAGGTTAAATGATTAATCAGCCAATGAAAACGTTTATTTATTGCAGTAAGGCCTTTTAAAAAATGAAACCATTTTAATATTTACCAAGCACCGATATGTTTCAAGTGTTTGTGTCTTTTTATTTTGATGATTACAACTGACAACAAATTAAAATCATTATCTCAGAAATGTCGAATATTTTGACAGACACAATCAGTATTAACTCATAAAACCGGCAGAGGCCTTTGAATTCTGTCTCAAGATGACCACTGATACTTTGCACAAGGAGGACGAGACATAAAAGCTCATTGGCTGCTCTGGGTCCATTGCATTAATTGCACAGGAGAAGGGAAAGAAAGGATGTGGTAGAAAAAGATTTACAAGCAACAAGGATAACCACACCCTGAAGAGGATTGTGAAACAAAACCCATTAAAAAATGTGGGGGAATTTCACACACAAACGTATGCGAGGCTTGGCTTTCAGCTGTCGCTTTCCTTTTGTCAAGCCATTCTTGAACAAGAGACAGCAGCAGAAACCTCTAACCTGGGCTAAAGACAAAAGGTGAATGAAGGTAAATGTTCAATTTCCTCTCAAAAGGTCCCAAAGTCTGGGGGGAACAGATGAGAGGCACAGAATCCATGTTACTTGAGGTCCAGCATAAAGTTTCCACAGTCAGTGATGGTTTTGGGGTGCCATGTCAGCTGCTGGTGTTGGTCCACTGAGGTCCAAGGTCAACACAGGTGTTTAACAGGAACTTTTAGAGCATCTCATTCTTCCTGCTGCTGAACAACTTTATGGAGATGCAGATTTTCCAACAGAACATGGCACATCCACACAGTGCCAGAGCAACCAACACCTGGTTTGATGGCTTCCCTGTTCTTAATTGGCAGCAAACTTACCTCATAAATAGTCTTTGGGTTGATGAGATACGCCAGACCCAACAATGCAGAAGAGCTGAAAGCCACTATTAGAGCAACCTTTGCTCTCAGAACACCTGAGCAGTGCCACAAATTAATCAACTCCATGCCACGCCCATTTTTGCAAGACTTCAGCCTAAAGGAGCCACAACTAAGTATTGAATGCTGCACACGCATAGAGTTTCAATTGGTGAACATTTTCAAAATTCTTTAAGTATTGAAAGGTAATTTAGGTATCTCCCCACAATTTCATTTTTTCTAACCATGTCATTTATTATGTTATAAACAATTGAAAATTAAGTGTATTATTAAACTGAGGGAATAAACGTGTGATAATTGGTTATTTTTTTTTTGTTACTTGGAATTATTAAGGACGCTTTTTAATATACATTTTATTGCTCTGAATGCCTTTTCTCTGAGCAGAGGATCAAAGAAAATACACCATTCCAGGAGGTGAAAAACTCACGTAGGATACGCAGCTCAGCCAAAAGGCCACAGGCAAGTGGAAATCTACACCCAAGCTAATTTGCATTTTGTAAAGAACAAGAGAGCGAGTTTTCGGCTAACATATTATGACGGCGGCTGAACATCCACTTTGCCTTTGTGTAATGTAGTTAGAACAACCCAGATATATCTGTAGGTGTTACTCATGAAATTCTAATAAATATTTGGACCTCTCCTGTCTTCTCTGGAAAATATGATTCAATATTCCCTTCAAGAATATAATTTCCTGAGAATTAGGGTTTTTGTTATACTCATCAAAATGAAAGAATTGCATAATATTGCAAAAATAGAATTGCAAAAGAAAATATGCATAATATTTCTATTGCATGAAATGTGTGTATGTGTGGAATGAATGTTTACATTAAACAAGTTTCACTTTTTGAATGCAATTACTGGAATGAGCATCTCAGGAAGTGTCTGCATCCACATCATTTGGTCCCGGTCGCTCGCCAGTTGCACCGATGGGGTCACAAGGGGAATGCATCTTATGACCGTATCACATTTTTTTGTGACAAATGTTTATTAAACCAAACCATGAAAAACAAGAATGGTTTCCTTCAGTTACAGTTTCTTGGAGATCTAGACCAGCAGAGTCCTGTGAGCCAAAGCAGGACTAAGCGGGTAAAAAATGGATGAATAAAAACTGGAAAAACATATTCTTCAAATCCATTATAAAGAGAATGTTGAAGGATTCTGACCTCGAAATCTGAGCTGTCTGTGCCAGTTGTGAATCTGAGAAGCAGAACAAAGTTAAGACTAAGCTTTCAGAAATCCTCCTAACAGCGCATGTTTGCCGTATAAAGACTCACCTGTTCAATGTGCTGCTCTCACTGCTGGTCTTCAGACTTTTGCTGGAAGAGATCCTAACCTCCTGCACAGAGGAAACGCCTCGAGACACTGGTATTTCTCCGCCTGTGTTCATTTAAGAACAGTTGTAGTGATAAAAAAGGACAACATTTATAGTGAAAGAAATTTTGAAACAACATTACGTTTGCGATCTGAAGGGCCTCTCTTTTTCTCTCTGCTCTTCTCTGTTGGTTTCACATCGCTGGAGACGGTGCTCTGGGGTCTCTGTTTCTCTTTCCATTGGGGAGGAGACAGCATCAGCAGAAACTCTTTATACTTCTTATAATCCTTCAGGGTGTCCTCATATTTTGAGATCTCGCTAAAACCAAAAAGAGGCTAAAACGTTGATTTAAAGAACAACTTATTTGGAAATAACTTATTATGGAACTACTTCGTACCTTTTGATTGCCACGATTTTGGAATTGACTTTTTTGATCTCTGCAACTTTCTCCAACTTAATTTTTGTCTCCTGCTCAGCCCTAAACAGCATTTAATTGCTTTAATACACATTATACAGATTGAGGCCACTGACGTGAAACATATCAATCCCATGCAATTTGAAACGTTAAAAATAAATAATCAATAAAATATAAAAATACAGCTCCCATCTTTGTAGAGCCCTCTAAATGCACCTCTCAAAGACAAGAAATTCCCTTCAACCACATCAAACTTTTAGCACTTGATTTGTAACTGAATAAACACATGGTTTAAGTTGGGCAGATAGACATCCTACTTTGCTTAATTTGTTTCCTTCTGGGGCATTTCTTGTCATACAGCTACATTACAAACAATCTATCAACATTTTTGACAATTATTTAAAAAGGTAAATATACTGTATACAGTTTTAAGCAGCTGTATAAATATATAAATATATTTCATGGTAACTATTCTTCCTATTCTTTTAAAGCATTAGAGCTGAACGTTAGAAGTAAAGTGTTAGGACTGGTTAATACAATCTGATAGCCTCCAGCGCATTTTTGTCGTTTTCCTTGAGAAATTCTTCAAACAAGATCGCATCTTCTTCGAGCAACTTCTCAGCTTTTGTCAGTTTCTTCTCTTCTTCTTCAGCCATTTGCTCTAAGAGGAGAATCTCTCTTTTCTTTACATCCAGAGAATACTGTCGAGTGAAACATAATGTGCAGATGTTACAAATATTATAATTTAGGCATCATTTCTTTTACTTTACAAACGTGATACTATCTTATGAATTTGTTTTGTTTGCATAGTCAACGTCTCCCATCATTCATCCACTCATTTTCATACCCGCTTCTTCCCTTTCGGGGTCACGGGGGTCTGCCGGTGCCTATCTCCAGCACACATTGGGCGAGAGGCAGGGGTACACCCTGGACAGTTCGCCAGTCCATCGCAGGGCAACATTCACTCACACATTCACACGTAAGGGGAATTTTAGATTAGTCAATTAACCTAATCGCATGTTTTTGGGATTGTGGGGGAAACCGGAGTACCCGGAGGAAACCCACGCAAGCACAGGGAAGGTCACCGGTGCACCTCGAACCGATAACCTTCTAACTGCGCCACCATGCCGCCCCGTCTCCCATCAGTTCCACGATTATTACGGCATGGAATATTTGGCGTTAAATTGTTAAACATACTTTTGCAGATATGGAAGTGACCGAAATGGTTTAGTTACTATTTAAGTAACCAAGATGTTTCAGTTACTTCTGTATTGGCAGAATGGTAAAGGAAGAAATGGAGGATGCTCAACAATGGCAACATTTCTCAGCCAGACCCATGAACCACTTGAAAAGAACAGAGTTTTTATTGCAGTGTAGAATTTGCAAACCATGGATTATTACATTAATTAAACTGCATGAACAATTAGAAAGAGGCATTTCCAATTTTAAGGAAAATGTGCAAAACCCAGAGGTTCTTTGTGTCACTTGGTGAAGCTAAAACAATCGCTAATTACAGGAAAACAGGTTGTTAAGGATCCCAAGCACATGATCGTACAGGTGAAACAGGAGCCATATGGAAATATCTCAGTGGTGAATACATAGGAGTACTCAACTAAAGAAAAATGAAGCTTACCTCCATTAAGAACAGCTCCCGTTTCTTATTGATGTATTCATGTATGCTTCCTCTATCAATATTCGGCTCTAAAACAGAGTAAAAAGCTCTTTTATTCTTTGCAGTATGTTTTTATCTTTGTATTTCAAGATGGTTTGACTTACCCCACACAAATGCCTTCATTGTGGGAGATTTTTTTCTCTGCTCCTCGTTCTGTTTCATCCCTATCCTGGTTTGACTCATCTTTGTTCCTGCTCCATTGGATACTTTCTCATTTACAGGTAAAGTTGGCTTTGTGTTGTGCTCCTGTCAAGACAAGAGCACTCAAACTCAACTTCTTGCACTTCAGGAATTTCACTTTTGGTATTGTGGGGGGAAGCCCAAGCAAGCACGGGGTGAACTTCCAGAAAGGTTACCAGCGAGCCTCGAACCGACAACCTTCTAACTGCTACCCACTGCGCCACCATGCTGCCATGTTTAACATTGCTGGAATCAAATAAATATTTAGGTTTTGTGTATTTTTATGACTTTGTACATTGTAGATTCTCATATATCTCCACGGAAAACTGGTCGGGGTTGTGGGGATCAAATTCAAGTCCTATTCTGTTTAACCTAAACGTGTATTAATCAGAATAACTCATGGTTCGCATTGGCGAGACTGAATAAAAAAACAGAGTCGTTTTAGTTTTTTTAAACAAATGTTATTCATTTACATTAAAATTGGCAGCAAGCATTGTGTGTGGTTTATACATTATGTGAAATAATTGAGAGCAGCTGTTACGAGAACTTCTGGATGTTTAGGAGAGAACTTTTGAAATTCTGCCGTATAACACACAGAATCTCACACTGGTTTAGAGCAGCTGGAGTGCTTGGATGTTAATGACTCTTAAAGCTCAGTTATGATAGGGTTCTAATCTCTCTTTTATCATAAAATCACAGATGGAAGCTCGTGTTTATTGGTAATGATGTAATTACCAAATTCTACAATTAATTACTTGATAGCATCTCTGCTGTCTGAGCCATGAGCCTCAAAAATAACAACTCCCAGCTCAGAGCTCTTTTTGGCATCCAACTCAGGTACTAATAAATATTAAACAATATTTGTTGAAAATATCTGAAATTTCTATCTCATATTTGAACGTTATAATACTAAACAATACAAACCAACTTTCTTCTAGGCCTGTCTTTGTTCCTCATCTTGAAAGCAACGTCATTTTCTGGTATTTTAAAAGAGTTCTTCTCAGTCTTGCTTTCTACAACAAAGAACATACAATTTGAACAGGATTAAGATAAAGGTGGAGACAAGAATAACAGGTGCATGATGGTAAGAATGATAGAGATGGACAGCTACAAATATATTTATTTATTTATTTATTTATTTGACACTTAAAATTATATTTATCGGACAAGATACATAACAAAGCCAAGCGCGACACCTAGTGGAAACTAATATAAAATAAAAATAAAAATAAATAAAATAATAAAATAAATAAAATAAAATAAAGGGTTGATGCTCTGTCACATTTTCATTTAATCCAGACAAAAAACAGCTAAATAGGCAACATTTCGATCGGGTCTTTGGTCATAAACTGTCTGAATGTATTTATTTTTACTGAATCTTTATAAGATTCGACATTCGATATTAATTCATAATCTGGCTAATTTTTAACAGGTGGATCAGAATCAGATTAGATCAATTAAATTTGTATAGAATTCTATGGTTATCTCTCCAACAGTTCTTACCGTGTATTGCTGATTCGGGTGAAGACATGGTGCTCCAGGGTTCAGGTGATTTAAAAGAAGAGAAAGCGATTATGATTTGACCTAATCCGACCAGAGCGCGTCAAGAGTTTTCTTT
Source organism: Danionella cerebrum (assembly GCA_007224835.1). NCBI lineage: Eukaryota > Metazoa > Chordata > Actinopteri > Cypriniformes > Danionidae > Danionella > Danionella cerebrum. The sequence continues at coordinate 374,036 of SRMA01026829.1, read as the reverse complement.
CTTGTTACTGTGTTTTAGTTGCCATGACAACATTTCTCCTATACATTCTATTACTAAACAGCAGATGGCGCAGTTTAGGATTAAATATGTAGATTAAGCTCCAGGTTCTACTGGAGAGCCTATTATTGCTTTAGAAAAGTATCTTTCCCTGCAATGTTTAACTCTTACCTTTGAGCAACATCAAGTTGTTTGTGCATTCATTGGTTGTCTTTAATAAAAGAGTCAACTGAGCAGGTGAAACCCAGCAAACATTTCGACGTCCTTTCAACGCCTAATTTCCACACGTGCAGTCCCGGTCCAGCATGGGACTCCAGATTATTCTTTTCTGGACGTCCATTCAACGTTCTTATTGGACCATTTCTGGACGCGCATTTTTATTAGCGTGTATGTAAGTTTTGCTTTAGAAACGAAATATCTATCCCTTTTATAACTGTAAGAATCAATTAAATGTAATTAAAATTTATTGATTTTAAGATTGGTCGCAATCAAATTAACACACTCATGCAAGCTTGGACATATTTGTATGAACAGTTGCATTTTTAATAAGTTTTCCTTTGTCTGATTTGGACACCCGAATTCTGATTGGACACGTCAAGATTCTTGACCAATTTTCGACGTCATTTCAACCAGGACGACGTTTGCTGGGAGTTATTATAATGAACAAAATAACAAAAATAAATGTAAATATATTCTTGTTAAATTACAAACATGAAAACAAATTGAAACAGTATTTTGTGTTTATGAAAACTAACTAAAACTGAAATTATAGCTGCATTTCTCTTAGCTTTCATCGATGTCAATTTATTTACACAGCGTTTGCCTTGAAACTAGTTAAATCAACCCATAGTTATTGAAAATTTTACATGACATAACAATTCTTTTCTGTCTCTTGTTTACAGTTGTCTTGCCACATTACATGTTCCCACCTCATCATCAAGCATCATGGTAAAGAAGAAGAAAGCAGCAGAGCCCTATATGGGATTTCTTTGCATGTTACAGCAAGAGACACATTTGTGGAGCTCTCACAGAGACGGACATCCAGAGTTTAGGAAGCTTCTTAAAAGAAGCTGCCTCCTGCTTGGCAAGCATAATTGTAATTCTTATTAGAGACAACTACTACTCCATTTTTACAAGCGATAAATTAGTTAGCGATATCTCCGGCTATCAGGACACTCGAGCTGCCGGACAGGATCATCACAGGTCAATGTTCAGTCCAGCTCAACTTCCTGCTGGACTGTGGTCTGTCAATTGGTCACACAGGCATGCATTTCAGGGATGACTTTTGAATGCAAGTGAATACAGAATTTTGTTAGGGTGGCCACGTGTTTACTATCTCAAATCAGTAAATTCAACAGAATAAGCCAAACATGCTGTTTTTTAAAGTTGCAAATTAAATTTACTGCAGAAGCTGGGTTAGCTGTCATAGCCCCCCCTATCACTCTTTCATTTGCAAAAATAGCCCTTACATTGTCTGTATGTGAGTTTGATCTTGTTGAACATAAATAATAGATAGACTAAATACAACATGATGAATGGCAGCTATGATCGATGAGTGTGGATCACACTTCCTTGTATCGAGATATCTATGTAGATACCATCTATTCATCCTGTAACCTGGTGACTCAGATAACCCAGGAGCATAGGTGGTTCTTGATCTTCCTTTACTCAGGATGTGATCTGCTGATTTATGCTTTAAAGTCGCAGTTCTTAAAGTAATGATAATAAACATTTGAAGATGCCTTTCAAGTACAAGAAAACAAGTAGGCAAAACACAAGAGAACACAACATTTATTGAGAATAGGCCTGTCTGAACAACAACAAGTTGTGGCGGAGCTCTTCCACGAGGACCCCTTTAGGCCAGATTCTACAGAGCGTAGATGGGTGTAGCTAGGTCTCACTGGATTCTGCCAGTGCAAATTGCACTGTGGTACATCTGATTTCAACAACCGTGTCCATGATCCTCAATGTTGGCTTTTTAAGCTTCTTCGAAAGCTTCTTTAAACCCATTTCAATTGACTTAGCATGGGGTCAAACCGTGAACCACTCAGAAACTAAACAGACCACATTTTTAGAGGTCATTAGCCCATGCAACAATATACCAACCACTCTGAAAAGTATTTGAAGCCCAGGCTCTAGAAGGGGTTAAATATTTACATTTACATTTATGTATTTTATCCAAAGTGACTTACAATTCGGTAGTAAACATAAATAGTTTGTTACAAGGATTAACCTTAAGACATGCACGTTTGAGCTGATACAGAATAAGTGCTTCAGAGTTAGTTAAATTAGTAAGTGCTCTCAAAAGACTAGAGTTTGTACCACTGACTTATAATGGCCATAGAAAATAAATGCAATGATAATGTCTTCAATATGAAACATCATAAATGACCTTATCAGCCAAACGTTCTGAACTCTATCTCAGAGTTGGTAAACAATATAGACATGTGGCTTGGATTATGCAACTTATAGTGACAAATGCAACATTATTCCATGTTACTTATCCACTTTTCCATAGAAACAATTCTGGCATATCAGTATCTTAACTAAGAAAAATCATACAGAGATGGGAGTTAGCATCGGGTACTTTGAAACGACGCGTTTGCAAGCCAAAAGTAAAGTTTGTGCACAAACTTTACCCATCTAGATGCAGATTATTCCTTAATAACATAACATTTCAAAGCCAGAACTCGACCCAAGTACAAAAACACCATTTCATGAAAAGTTGAGTTTTGTACGTTTCACCAAAGCAGTGAAAATAGGGGATTCACTCAACAATCAGTTTCCCGCAGAAAGGTTTGGAAGAGAACTGCTCGTGTATCAGGACATGTAACAATTTTATTTTCTGCTGATTCATTCTCTTCCCTGGAATTAGGGTCAACAGACAAGTGAGATGTAAAATATTAACTCATCTGTGACAATGATTGATGATGGGCCCAATGCACGAGGGATTTGAAGTTTCACTCTAAATGAACATGTTTTGTGAGGATGCTTTAGGGATTTCATGTAAAAGCAAGCTGTAGCTGAGTTAGAGCTGCAGAGGCTGCAGGTTTGAAGCAGGAATCACTGGCAGAAGTACGTGCTCTTCTCTATGATTGCAACTTTCATGCAGCGGATCGGAAGCGTTCGGTTCCTCCCTCGCTCTACAGGAACGCTATTGGCCTCTCTGCTCGGAATAAAAAGCGTCTGTCTCTGCTCAACCCCTTCCTGCAGAGGACCAGCTCGGATCTGAACGTGCAGAGGTACGAGTTCCTTTTAACTAACTGCTGTTTGTTAGTCCGACTGAAAAGCCACAATTGAGGTTATTAATAAGTAACTCCACTTAAAAATTGAGTTTAAAGCGAAGCAAAAACTGCAGGCATTGTTGCATTGTGAAGGCTTAGCTTCGTCTTGTGCTAACTTTTCTGTGCAAAGCAGTGCGTTTTAAGATAATAAGATTTAAGATTTTTTACAACCGCAGAAATGAAAATATCTCCAAAACGCCTCAATAAAAGCGTTTTGCACGTATCCTTACTATCATCTAACATGCAAGAATTCACGTTTTTTTAATAATCTTTCTCAAAGCATTGCATGTTCTGCAGTGGTGTGCAATGAAATGTGTTTTTGTCAAGAAGCAACATTCAATATGGGTTCATTTGAAAATAAAATTATTTTTACTTTTTTTTTTTACATTTAAAAGCAGATTCCAATAGCAAACATACTTCAGAATTCCACGTGGGTATTTTGGTACATCTTAAGTAACTTATTTTATTAGATTTATAATCAAAAAATGGGTGCCATTTTTAATAACCCTCTTGTTATTCTTTATATAAGTAACAGGACTGAGTTTTAGCTAAGAATTAGAAAATATATGCTAAATAGCCACATGACTATAGATCCAGGAATTTTCGCTAATTCAGTTATTTGCCAAATTTGTGCATTTTTACACTACACTAATTAAATAAAAAAACAACAGGGTATTATTTTTTTAAATGATGGTCCAAGATATCATCACAAAATCATCAAATGTGGAAATAAGAAATTGAGAGAACATTTGCTCCCCCATGTCCTTCTTAATATCCAAGTGAGGCAACTTCCTGCTGAAAAACTGACATGGAAATACCCCAGTTTTTCAGGAGGGGGATGGGTTTGGGTAACGGGAATGAGTAAAAAGCTGGGGACATGACTAAAATGTTTAAGAAAGTATAGATTTGCTTAAACAAAGGTATTTTAAACATTATATCATTATAATAACATTATATATGGATTTATATATCAATGCAAAATAATTTTTTAAATGATTGTAATAATTATATTTAATGGTGAAGTGTAGCATCAGAGACTGGCAAATGCTATTTTTCAGAGTTTTAGTTGGATGTTTATAATTTTTTTTAAATGTTATAGATTAAATTTGCAAAAAATAAGCTATAGTACACTGTGCTTAGTAATAAAATGTATTTCTGAAGCTATTTTAATGCTTATTTATACATTATGTATACATGTCCTAGGGACAAAAATAGCACCCATTCTGTGGAATGGCAAATTTAAACAACATGTAAGTTTTAAAATAAATGGTAGATGCGTCCTGGTTTACTCCAGAGGAAAAGTGCAGGTTCTGGGAACCACTGCTTCCTCCTCAAATGTTCTGCAGTTGCCAAGTTACAATCGTGTCCATAATCTGCTCAGATTATCTTTTTATTTGTGTTTATTTCTAGGTCATTCATGCTAAAAATCTGCTCTACTAATAATATTTATACTTTATTTGAACTACAAATGAAGAAACCTCTTGTCAATGTTCATACTGTTGATGGAAAAATGAAAAAACAAAAACAAAAAACAACTATATATAATCTCATTATTTTAAAACATGAATCTCTGTTCATCGTACAGAGGATCATTTTGTTTTTATAAAAAGGTAAGTTGACAGGCGTCCCATCAGCCCAACCGAGGTCCAGTATTCCCTACATGTTTACAAGAAAACTAGAATAACTACCTGTCAAAAAACTAGAATAACTACCACTTACAAAATACAATAAGATGCTCCGCATCTGATCGCCTACCTTTATTGACAGTGAAATGCTGTGGACATTAATATGATTGTCACTTGTATGATATACGCTCACAGGCCACTTTATTAAGTACACTTTGCTAGTACCGGAACCCCTTTTGCTTTCAGAATTGCCTTAATCCTTCATGGTAATTTCCATAATAATGGAAACATTCCTTAGAGACTGTGTTCCATAATTCTGGTCCACCGTTGTTGACACAAGCTCAGTCAGAGTGGTCTTCCACTGCTGTAGACCATCGGCGTCAAGGTTCGATGTGTTGTGAGTTTAAAGATGCTCCTCTTCACACATTGATTGCAACAACTGGCTATTTGAGTTACAATTGGCTGTTGTCTGCGATGGACTGGTGACCTGTCCAGGGTTTCCCCCCTCCTTTGCCCAACGTGTGCTGGAGATAGTCACTGGCAGAACTCTTTGACCCCAAAACGGGAATAAATGGGTTCGAAAATGAATGAATGAATTAAAGTGGCTGTTGCCTTCTATCAGCTTGAACCAAACTGGCCATTTTCTTCTGACCTCTGCCAACAACATTCACAGAACTGCTGCTCACTGGATAGTTTTTTATGGACCATTCTCTGTAAACACTAGAGATACAGTATTTGCGTGTGAAAATCCCTGTAGATCAGTAGTTTCTGAGATAACAACCCGTTCAAACATCCGTGCCATAGATATTCTGATAGTCTGATGAACTGCAGCAGGTCATCCCCACCATGTCTGCATGCCTAAATGCATTGAGCTGCTGACATGTGATTGGCTCATTAGAAATGCATGTTAACGAGCAGTTGAACAGGTGTTAACTAACAAAGTGCCCTGTGAGTGAATAAACACCCACCAATATTAGCCCAATAACATTGACATCACACAATAGACTGTTCATTTCAGCCCTTCCCCCGGCTTCAAGGGAAAGAGTGATGGAAGTGTGACAGAAATGGAATGCAGCTTAATTTCACACACTCTCTAAAGCACAGATTAGGATGCACGGCATGTGAGTCACCCAGTCTTGCATTTGGAGCATTGGCGTAATCAATATAGTATGCTTGCACAATTTTATGTTCAAATCATTGAAATGCAGTTCGGCTGGCTTTGTGAGTTTGTGAGACAGCTCACTGTATTGCAGATGTGCTGGGGGTGTTTCACTCTGATAACTAGTTGAACATGTTTCTACTGTGTGTTAAGCTGGTTCACCAGGCTTTGAGCCATTTAAAAATAACTGTTCGGCAGGGAAGGATTCGCCTTGAGGGTTACATGGGAAATTCAACCTTCAATTATTTAAAAATTTGACGAGGAATCCTACATGGCATACTTCTGAGTGAGTGTTTTGTAAATTGCAAAAAGAAAGTACATTTGTATGCATCATACAACACACAAATTGTGATTTTACCTTCATCAAAAATATTGGACAATGTGTTTTTAAGAATAAATCTGTTTTTGTCATTCTGCAAACTCTTCTACACCCTGATCCTATTTACACTATTCTTCTAATGTTGGGAGGTAGGTGCACAAATTCATCAGCCAATCAGTCAGTGATATAAGCTGACCTTACTTAATAGACTGTTTAGAACTTTGAACCCTGTGACTTTTGTGGGTGTGTGCGTGCGTACGCGTGTGTGTGTGTGTGTGTGCGTGTTTTCTTAACTGTGCTTTTTGTTCTAGCTTTGTGGAACTCTTTTGAAGGTTTATATGGCTATGAGTCTATGATAATACAACTTTAAGCCTACATTTTCAATGCACCCACAGAACAACTCTGCAACTCTGAGAATGGCAAAGCATGGAGAGATTGGAGAATAGGAACATTACTTACAACTAGGGGTGTAACGGTACGCTAAAATCGTATTCGGTTCGGTACAGTGTCTTGGAGAGTTCGGTTCGGTTCATTCGGTTCGGTACAAAACAATAAGAACTTACATAATCTTTATTTTGAAAAGCTGCCAATACACAATAGAATTCTTGCATAAAATAAATAAAAGTGACACATTTGGGTGATATTTTAAATAAATTGCACTCTTTATAAAGAAAAACACATTTTTTTAAATAAAAAATGAAATACTGCAACTAGTTAGGATAGATTACCTATCCACATTTTCTGAAGAGAGCATAGATCTGGTTGCAGTGACAATATCTCCAGCAGTAGAAAATGTTAGATGTGTTGCCTGCCCGATCTCCGTGGAACAATGTCGGCATACAACTTTAAATTTATCCACTCGTCTATCCCCGTTATGTATTTTAACAGAGAAGCCAAAGTGTTCCCAAACAGGAGACCGTAGTGAGGTGTCTTCAAGCTCTGGCTTCTCTTTCGCTGTTTCCATTTCTCACAGCTACCCGGCGTTCAGCTCTACTGTGTTTCACTCAATAGCGTCCGTGTGGAAACTCGCCTAGGAACATTGTTCCACTGCGCGTAATATCGCGATAATAATACATTTATATAATTTAATAAAAATACAGAATACCGAAACGGTACGCAAGTGTACCGAACCGAACAGGCCGTACCGAAATGGTTCAATACATCCCCGTGAACCGTTACACCCCTAATTACAACACTTTCTTACTTAACAAACCCTTACCATTTTCTACCCATAACTCCTAGTAAAAGTCCTGAAGAAAAAGAAAAGGGAAAGTGGCTTGTCTCTTTTCAAGATCTTCAATGCCATTCAGTGTAAATGAATTCCAATCAAGATTAAGTTATACAGAAGAGATGAAATGGAATCTGCTAACTCATAAGGAAATTAAAGGTAAAACCAAATCATTCATTCAGGAAAATTACTTTGTTGAAGCTTAAAATTGAAATGTTAACAGTCATGGATAGTATCTATGGGGACTTTTGCTTAAAGGGGCCATATTATGCAATACCAACTTTTATTTCTAGCATCTTTTAGTGTTGTTCCCTTATCAAAAACATTACTTAAGTTTTATCCAGAATATTTCATGCATGTTTGTGTAATCCTATGTTCCTTTTTTTTGAGCCGCAAATAGCTCAATGTTCCTAGCAACACCCATAGTTCCTAGCACTGCCCACTGATCAATCATTTACTCGCTAGTACAGCTCATCTCTATGCAGGTCAGGTGTGCTGCTTGACCCGGAAGTGAGAGCAGCAGACCCACACTGAAGAACAATGGCAGAGAAAGTGTGTTTTCTTTCAGTTTTAATGTATGATGCATTAACACAGTTGTAAAGTGCCGCTAAGTGTTTATGTCTGCTGAATTCTGATGGACAGGTGAGGGTTGGTCAGCAGGGGGTGTTTCAAAATTATGACTGTGGTAGAAACAAGGTTAAATGGTGCATTAGAAAAAAGAAAGATGTGATTCAAAGAGGTTTTTTATGATTAATATTGCATTTAGAAAGTTGTTAACGCTGCAGTGCTAGCATAGAGGGCTCAAATTTTTTGTTATGCTTTAAAAATGGCATAGTATGGCACAGTTAACTGGTATCAATCTGATCTCGAGCCACAATCAAAAGAGAAACCAGAGGACGTGGTCACTTATAAAAGTCCATAACAAATTGGCTAGCCTCATCTTATGGTTGATGACCAGGAGACAGCATGATATAATATGAATGGATTAAACAAGTTCAGGTTTATGTTGAGGTACTGTACTATATGAACCTGGGCCCATCATTTTCAACTACTTAAAATGGGCTAATGAAAGCACTTTCAGTAGTTAAATTAGAATTGCAGAGTTGATTTCCTTTAAATTATGTAAAATACCAAAATGATCCAATGTTTTATGCAACAACGTGTCTCAATGGAAAACCCTGGGTGCCAACGGGAGCTCACATATCTGACCGAATAAGTCGTGCCAATGAAAAAGAGTTTTGGATTGTCATATCAAATTGGAATATGACCAATGAACGCTGGCTTTTTTAATGATGTGAGTAGGACGTAAAAAAGCCTCTCGGTGGAACTCATCTCACAGTCTCATAGGTTGGATGTCATAAAATTAGAACTGGCCTGTTCATACTGTTATGAAAACAGCTGAAATATGGGCCAAAAATCAGATCTAAGCTGCAATTTGAACTTTAGTGGATCTTTAAATCAGGTGAATCCCCATAATGTAATTTAAATTGGTTGGGTCCACACCTGCTGCCTTCCTATTTCTATAACGGACTGCAGTAGATAGCGATGAAATACTGGCTAGTTTTCACTCATTTTAGGTAACCAAACAGTGGATAGATTGTAGTCTAAATCCTCTATGTAGTTGGTGAACCTGGATAAGAAACTATATGTAATCCTCATATTAATAACCATGTTTACAAACTGTATGATAGATGTTGCTTGTGAAGGAGTTTGTTAAATATTAATTCATGTCCTCTGGCATGGTGTTATGGTAGCGTGCAGGACGCATATGTGTGGTTACGCAGGGCCAATGCAGGTTTTAATCCTGAGGCTGTTGTCTTTCCCATCCCATCCCATTCTCTCTTCTCCTGATTTCCTGTCACTCTACTCTGTCCTTTCCATTATGAAAACAATCAATAAAAGCTACGGCCAAAAAATGATCTTAAATATGAATTCATGTCTTGCAGGTGAAGTCATTAATTTGGAATCTAAGCATGTTTTGGTTGCTTTCAGATGAGGATTGCTGTGATCGGCCAGAGTCTCTTTGGACAGGAAGTTTACAGAGAGCTGAAGAAGGATGGCCACATGATTGTTGGTGTATTCACAATCCCTGATAAAGACGGAAAAGTGGACCCCCTTGGTAAATTTATCATTTGCACCACATGCATCACAATTTTTTGATTTGTCTATTAAAATAAGGCAATGGGATAAAAAAAAACCAACAACAATATTTTATCATTATATTAGTTAATATAGAATCTTAAGGAACCATCAATAAGTGTTCAGAGAATACTGAGGAATATTCTCAAAAAATGTACCTTAAGGTTGATGTTTGAATAATTCTTTGTACTTTCCAAAGCAATCGAGGCAGAGAAGGATGGTGTGCCAGTGTTCAAGTTTCCCCGCTGGAGGCTGAAGGGGCAGGCCATTCCTGAAGTGGTGGATCAATACAAAGCAGTTGCTGCGGAGCTCAATGTGCTTCCTTTCTGCTCTCAGTTCATTCCCATGGAAGTGATCGATCATCCGACGCATGGCTCCATCATCTACCATCCTTCACTGCTGCCGAGACACAGAGGGGCCTCTGCCATCAATTGGTAAAACTGTTGAGCTTCTCTGTTCCTCCACACATCTATCCAAATCTGAAGTGAAATGACCTCGAACAATGGGCACCAACAGAAGCTCACACATCTGACCGAACAGGTATTGCCAATGAAAAACAGTTTGGCTCTGCCATATTTGATATGTTTTTCGAAAGGACAATGACCAATGAAAGCTGGCACTTTTGATGACGTGAATAGGACATAAAAGAGTAGGATTTGTGGTTTGCTTTTTCTTTCCTGTTTCCTATATGAAGTTGCTATGAAAATTTGCGATGAGCATATCCAAGCGGCTCTTTTGTCGTCAAAAAAGAGCCAACTTTCATTGGTTGTTCTCCTTGAGAAAAACCAATTGAATATGGCAATCCGAAACTTTTTCAATGGCACCAATCGTACGGTCAGATGTGTGAACTCCCTTTGGCACCTTTGGTTTTTGATTGAGGCTCATTCTAACTTTGGATCAAAAGTTTGGATTGGTGAGTAGAGGCCCGAATAGTGACAACACAACAACATTGGCTTCAAGAGCGTTAGCATTATATTAAGATACATGACACTAACATGTGAACGGGTTACAAATAGTACCACTGGATTGTCTAAACTATGTTAAATAATGTTCCTTGAAAACATGTTGTGTTTTTGTCTCTCTAAGGACTCTGATTCATGGGGATAACAAAGGTGGGTTCACTGTTTTCTGGGCAGATGATGGGCTGGACACCGGACCTATTCTTCTACAAAGAGAATGTGAAGTAGAACCAAACGATACGGTCAACAGCATCTACAAACGGTTCCTGTTTCCAGAGGGGGTCAAGGGCATGGTGGGATACATAACATGTGAATATAAAACACACATATGAACAGGGAATATATAGAATCTAAAGTTCCTGAAATCTTGTTTTTTTAGGTGGAGGCAGTGCGGCTAATCGCTACAGGCAAAGCTCCAAAAATCACCCAACCAGAGGAAGGAGCCACTTATGAGTGCATTCAAAAAAAAGACAATTCGAAGGTAAAGAGAGAGCTTTAGTGTAAGATACTACTCTGTATATGTGCCTTGCTCAAATATAACTGTTTCATGCATAGATTAACTGGAATCAGCCAGCAAGAGCCATTCACAACTGGATCCGAGGGAATGACAGAGTACCTGGTGCCTGGGCTGAGATCGATGGCAAAGTGAGTTTCAACTCTTACAAATTATAATAGAGTGGTATCTCGAGATACGAATGATTCGAGTTACAAAATGTTCGTGATACGAAAGGTCTCGCGAGAAATATTTTGCTTCCAGATACACAAAAATTTTAAGATACGAATAACATCAAAAGTTCTACTCTATTATTTGCTTGTTAAGTCTTCATTCTCGCATTGCAGACAGTGCTAAAGGGGCTGATACGCCTTAAACACTTTGAATCAGTTTTATATCAAGTGAAACATTATGTATAGATTCCCAATAATGTGCTATAGCAAAAGTTAGAGTCAAGGTGTCGTAAAAGACATAACGTTTTTAAAGTAGAAAATGCTGTAGTGTAGCACAAGTTAGAGAAAACCTGTGACGCGTTCTCAGAAGCACTCTCCAGTACGCTCGGCACTGTCAACGCTTGTGCTGGAAAATGTGATGGTATTCGAAATTCGTGAAATATCTTGAGAAAGTTAAGGTAAGGTTTCACTTTTTTTACATATTACGTATTTTGCTTGTGTTTTATTCTGTTTTATTATCATTTATTACATTAACAATGTGTAGATTTAAGGATTGAAGAAACGTTATTATTTGATTTTTGTCCGGTTTTGCTTATACTGTTGTTCCTGAGACCCATTACACTGATTCGGCGTTTTACATGTAAAACTTGCTTCGAGATACGAAATGTTCGAGATATGAAAGCCACCCTGGAACGGATTAATTTTGTATCTCGGGGTACCACTGTATAATACATACACTCACACATCCCTGCACAAAATCAACACAACAGATCTCTATGTGCCCACCATTCTGGCAAATAAAACTGGTAATGAAGCTCTAAATCCACTCTGTAGGGAGTAACTCACTGGATCAACTTCAGATTATATTCTCTTGCTTTAATATAGATTTCTCCGAGAAACGTTTTCCTGATTTTAATGACAACAACATTAAAGAGACCAATTTAAAGAGAACTTGAAGATCTCTCCAGGCATTCTGCACCAGTACTACTAATTACAGCAATCAAAGGGCTCGAGTACTTTCGGCGCCACTGCTTCTCGGTGGCCAGTTTGTTGCACTAAGCACGACGACCAATGATTGTTTCGAGGAGTTGAGAATTGTTAAAAATGAAACAACCCAACAACATTTAACAATGAAAACTAATGAATCTCAGATTTGGTAAGTGCCGGGGTTTCTCTGCTCACTAATGGTTCTGGACTGGGGAGTCGTCTTGTCTGGTTGTGTTTGTGTCTGGAATGCATGATCACCTGGCTGTGTGTTGTTCTGTTTTGTGTAAGTTCCTTTGGACACATGGCCTCTCAATGCTACAACTCCTGGTCTAAACAAGTGCTTGTTGATTAGGTTTTTTATATCATTTTTAAACTGTACATACGTAGCAAATGTATTTCTGTCAGATTAAGTGTGACTTTTTTTCGTCTTGTAGAATGTGTCATTTTATGGATCTTCTCTTTTGGAAAATGACAATTTTTCCGGGCAAACTTTGGAAATTCCTGGAGCAAGTCGGCATGGCCTGGTGACTAAAAGTGGCCTTGTCTTGTATGGAAATGATGGAAAAATGGTAAGAACATACAAATTATTTTATTATGTAATTTATTTGGAATTATTTTTAACACGAAATTCTGCTAAAGTGCCATTTATTGGGAAATCAGACCTTCTGAGATTGAGAGCACTATCAACGAATGTATTGCATGTTGAGCTCCGGTGATGTTGTGGTTAAAGTTTGCATATATCTTCCTGTCTTATTACAGTCCTATTGGTTCATAATAAAGAATGCCAACAGTTATATTTTTAAAATAAGTTATTACAGAGCTGTGTGTGAGATCAGCTTTGTTGTAGCCATCCTTTGCTCAGATTGGTTGAGAGTTAGTGTATTTAACTTTAATTGATTTTTTTTAATGGCTTTAAATCAGCAAAAACCTTTGTCCATGGGATATTTCAAGTGATAAAAACCTGAACATTTTACTGTGTCCATTTACCACATGATGACCTTCTGCGGTTTCCAAGTTACTTTTCAGCAGTTACAATGGTCCTAACCAATACACCCAGTGCCCATGTCCTTTACATACTGGGTAAAAAGGACAGTATGCAGTCAAGTAGTATTATACATATATGATAAGCATACACTATAAGTTGTCACATACCATTTTTATTGTTGTTTATTCTTTATTTATGCTAGACAATACTTCGCAATTGGTTGTCAAGAGGTTTTTGTTTATTGGTTTATTCTTCTTTCACTTATGCCATGTGTCAATGACAGCCCTACAAAGCGCTTGCAGGAAAGTTATAAAATTTGACAAAACTGTTGCAGTGTGCCATTATGAGTAATCTGTCCCAATCTGGACCCTCTAACTCCAACTCTATTGCGCTACCACTAGTTCAAAGTTTATAAAGTTTATGTTTATAACTATATATAATAACTGAACCTGGTATAGAGACAAAATTCTTGGTGCTCCTTAATCCTTGGCTCTTGCCAATTCCAATGAACCAATGACGCCATCTTATGTTATGCTAATTAGCCGCAGACTTCTCCTGAACTGGTTATCAGATTTCCACCAAATTTGTTCCAGATCATCCTCTGAGCATGCTGACTAAACAATATGGAATTCAAGTTAAATATACAAAGAATATACAAATGGGGCGTGAACAATTATGACATATCGCTCGCCAAAATGGTCGTAAGGCTATATGTAATTAGTAATGATTTAGTTTATCAACACCAAACTTGCTGGATGTTGTAATAACCATTTTCTGAGGCTGCCGAGTTTCAGCACAGTATGTCGACCATTTTGAATGTCGGCCATCTTGGATTTAGTCAAAAGTTGGATTTTTTACAAAGGCATCAACGTGTTTTTACAAACGTTTGCCAACATCTCCTGAAGGTACCCAAAAAGAGAGCAGCACCACCTTCTGGTCAGAATATATAATTACACTGAGGAAAATTATAGTGAGGTTTGCTAGCTTTAACATATGTTATTATATTGGTCAAAGTTTGCCTCACGAGTTTCAGCACAGTAAAAAAATAAAAAAAATAATTGGCTTTTTATCTTATTTCTATAACAGTTGTTAATAAAATCATAAAGTTGGTATCATTATACTCAAAAAAATGTTTAAATGCCAATACTAAAATACTGCTGAGCCCAGAATTCGATTGCATTCCAGTATGCTTAGAATCACATCGATAAATCTTTGTTTTTTCTGTTTGCAGTTATATTTAATGTTATATTTAAAGTTTTATTTTGACTCAAGTTATTTTCAACCTTTCAGTATTTGTTTTTGAACACAAAATAATATATTATGAAAGATTTTCTGTGGCTCAGTCACTTTAAAGTATGTTTGTGTTTCCAGTTGTTGGTTAAGAACCTGCAGTTTGAAGATGGGAAGATGATTGCTGCCAGCCAGTATTTTCAAGCAGGAGTCTCCTCCACAGTGGAGCTCTCTGAAGAGGAAAAAGTGTTTTCGGAGCAGATGCGGGTAAGCTCTTTCTTACTCTTTCTTACTTCACTTTTTTTGTGGTTATCTGCAGGTCGCATTTGTAGAAAGCAAACTAAAAGCAGTTTTTTTTTTATTCTCAATTAAAATATTCACTATTTAAATGATTTTGTCCAGGCGGTGTGGAAGAGTATTCTGACTAATGTAGAGAAAATTGAAGACACTACTGACTTCTTTAAGTCTGGTGCTGCTTCGATGGATGTAGTCAGGTAAAGTAAATTTGTGGCCCTCAATTGTGAGCTTGTTGTGCAATGATTCCTCTTATACAGGTACATCTATAAGAAACAGAATATAGTGCAAAAGTTCTATGAAGAGAAACCCACATATAACTGTGTTTAGCTTCATTACACAGAGAGAGAAAATATTTAAAGAATTTTGAAATTGTACTAATTGTTTACACAACATAGAATTGTCGCACTTGTTTATATTTAGGGTAAATTATCTTGCAATGAGAAAAATATTAATAATTCATTAAATGTATTTCAGCTGAGTTGCATTTAATAATTCACTTATAAATTAGTTCTTCTGGCTAAAAGCACTGCCGGATATAGCTATAGTTATAGATATACAGCCGTTGGGTATAGTTCCACAGGCATCTGTATTTGTGGCTGGTGTCGCATTGTTAATTAATCTGGGTTTGGGATAATCCTGCGTTCCTTCGTAATGGAGTTATATGTAGCAGTAAGATCAGATGCCTCTGAGTAGAGCTGAAGATTTTAGCCCAAACCCAACAAGGCCCATCACGACTCGACAAATACGGTCAGGTTCGGACTCAATTGATATAATTGTACACAAGCTCGGGCTCTGTTTTAAATGTACCTCTACAATCCAAATCTATAGTAATCTTATTTTTCTCTTTTAGGCTGGTGGAAGAGGTGAAGTTAAGGGCAGCGCAGTTGCAGCTGCAAAATGAAGATGTTTACCTGGCCTCAACCTTTCAAGAGTTTGTTCAAACGTGTGTGAAGAAGCTGAGAGGAGAGGACGAGGGAGAAGAGTTCAATGTAGATTATGTAGGTTTTTTTCTCTAACTAACATGTTCGTATTCAATTTAACATCAAGTTCAAAATGAATGAATTAAAGTTTTCAATCTAGATTATAGTTTAATAACCTTGCCTTGTGCTAATGTGATGTTTTCAAGTGAATATACACTACTACTCTAACCATTTGGGTATTTATAAAGCCGGAAAAAGGTGGCTTGCCCTCTCCAGGTAGGTGGAGATGTCCTGCCTCAAGTGGAGGAGTTTAAGTATCTCAGGATCTTGTTCACGAGTGAGGGAAAGATGGAGCGAGAGATTGACAGACGGATTGGTGCAGCGTCTCCAGTTATGCGGTCGATGTACCGAACCGTCATGGTGAAACTCGATTTACCGGTCAATATATGCTCCCACCTTTACCTATGCCCACAAGCTTTGGGTAATGACGGAAAGAACAAGATCATGGATACAAGCGGCCGAAATGAGTTTCCTTCGCAGGGTGGCTGGGCGCTCCCTTAGAGATAGGGTGAGAAGCTCAGTCATCCGGGAGAAGCTCGGAGTGGAGCCGCTGCTCCTCCACATCGAGAGGAGTCAGCTGAGGTGGCTTGGGCATCTGTATAGGATGCCTCCTGGATGCCTCCCTAAGGACGTGTTCCAGGCATGTCCCATCGGGAGGAGGCCCCGGGGAAGACCCAGGACACACTGGAGAGATTATGTCTCTCGGCTGGCTTGGGGATGCCTCGGGGTTCCCCCGGAAGAGCTGGAGGAAGTGTCTGGGGTGAGGGAGGTCTGGGCATTCCTGCTTAGACTTCTGCCCCCGCGACCGGGCCCCGGATAAGCGGAAGAAGATGGATGTATGGATGGGCTTAAATGAGTAAATAAAGCCAAAGATTGCGACTCTTAGAGTCTGGAAAACTGAGTTCATCAATAGATCAAACTTTTTTCCTGCAGCAATCACCTACATACAGAAAGACCTTTGGCATTAGCTGTTTAGCACTAGCTGTCCATCTCCCACAACCCAATGTGATTCAGATCCAGACACTCTTCACCAAACTTCAAATATCAAGTATTAAACACCCCGTAAGATCCAGCAGCACCAATCAGGAAGCCAAAGTCTGCAGCAGTTAGGAGATCCTTTGTGATTTTAACACTGTGTGAGGAACGAAAGCCAGACTTTACTACAGACATTTAGCTGAGTCATGTAACGCGAGACATCGAAACTTCCAAAGGTTGTGGCTAATAAAATCAGGTTAGATATTGGCTGAAAAATTCCAGATATAATTGATTATTTTTAGGAATGGGAGTGTTGACTGGCCTGAGTTCTCGGATCTTTCTTTTGAAAAGTGACACTTATGGTGGTTATTATTGAGTCTGTAATGAAAAGAAGACCAAATTTGACCAGTGGGGTTGAAAAGGATAAAAATTGAATGTTGATTTCAATTCAGATTTGGAATTCAGATTTGGAATTCAGGGCACAAATATCCCCAGAGCATGGCAATGTAACTGAGGAGAAAGCGGAAGCAGAGGATGCTATGAGTTCCTAGTCAAGACCCAACTAGCTGTTTATGAATGACAGCAGTTTTGCTTGTGAAAAATTCTAAAATCCTCAGACAAATCCACAGTAATGGACAACCCACTCCGATTGACTGGCGACCTGTCCAGGGTGTACCCCCGCCTCTTGCCCGATTTGAGCAGGAGATAGGCACTAGCAGACCCCTGTGACCCCAAAAGGGAATAAGCGGGTTAGAAGATGAACGAATGGACAACACAGATGTAACATGATTTATTCAAAGAGTTAACCATTTAAATTAAAAGAGTTCTTAATTTAATTTAGAGAGTATTTTCTTCTATTATCTGTGCACTTCAGGATGTCTTTGCTTGTTTGTCGCAGGTAGAAAAAGATCTCAACAGAATGACGATCCGAATTCCACATCAGCTTTTTATTAATGGCGAGTTTGTTAACGCTGAGGGGGGAAAGACCTATAAGACCATTAACCCCACCGATGGAGAGGTATAACCTAGAACCAAATCTTTTCCAAGTGATTGCTCTGTTTAGCTTATTTCCGCTAATCTTGTGTATGCACATGCAGGCCATCTGTGAGGTATCCCTGGCTCAGATCTCAGATGTGGAGAAGGCAGTGTTTGCAGCTAAAGAAGCCTTTGAGAAAGGCGAGTGGGGGAAGATGAATCCCAGAGACAGAGGCAGACTTCTCTACAAGTAAGCCTTACTTTCCATTGTAGCTATAGACTGCATGGATGGTGAGAACAGGAACCAATGAAAATGTACAGTTTCAAAATGAAATGCTCCAAATTGTGCAGAAAAGAGTGGGAAACTTTTGACAAAAGGCCACTAGAGGGCAAAGAACTGAAAACCATGTTGGTTTTCCAGCTGCTGACTTTGAGAATGCTTCTTGAGCAGACCAGTCACCTCTGACGAAGGCCAATGAAAGAACTTTCTTTAAGAACTGTGAAATTCAGGGTACTTTCATACCTAACTTTAGTTTGGTGCGTTTAGGCAGGTAAGAAAGCTGCAACTGAACTCTAGACCGCACCAAAAGCGGATTAAAAAAGCGTTGGTGGTCTTGGGCCGGTTCCAAACGAACTCTAGAGTGGTTCGTATTTGGTGAGAACATGATCGAACTCTGATGCGAACTAAACACAGATGAAGACGACAAATATAGGCTTTTTGAAAGAATACAGCTACTGTGCTCTCTTGTGTGAGGCATTATGGGTTGGCGTTTGTCTGTTTAAATGGCAGCACTGTCATGGTAGCCCAAGGTCAAACTTGGATTAGTTTGTATTTTGTAATCTGATCATTTGCATTGTGCATCATAATTGATTAATACTAATGATAAAGTATTTTTGGGCTATGCTAAAACACCCTTTTAAATCACTGCACATGACTAACACTTTTATATTTGTTAATAAGCTTTAATAGTTATGCCAGAAATCTATTACTGAATGAACAGATGATGACATGGCATCTGTATATCTGTGTTCTCAGACTAGCAGATCTGATGGAGCAGCATCAGGATGAGCTTGCCACTATCGAGGCCATAGACTCAGGAGCGGTCTATACTCTTGCCCTAAAAACCCACATTGGCATGTCCATCCAAACATTCAGATACTTTGCTGGATGGTGTGATAAGATTCAGGTTTGCTTTTTTTAATGTTAGTTGCTTCCTGTGATTAATTTCAAAAGGCGCATTGAAGGCCTGCACACCGGACCGCTTGAATATTTCATACTTCTTTTATAGCACAAATGGATTAAATCAGGGGTGCTCACACTTTTTCAGCTTGCGAGCTACTTTTAAAATGACCAAGTCAAAGTGATCTACCCGCTACAAAAATGTAAAACATCAATCAACAAACAATTATTTTCAACTTTATTGAGAATTGACAAACACACATAATAATTAATTATTTACATTTTTTTGTATAACTTGAGTTTAATTTGATGACTTGCACTGAATTGAATCATTAGAACAGTTGTGTGTGACCTGAATTTGGTGGTAATAGAGTGATTTTTATGGGAGCAATTGAGCTTTGATCCAAATAATCAAGAATAAAAATTATGCTCTAATAAAGATTTTAATATTTATTGAAACTGAGTCGTGGAGTACAATATACAGGTGAGGAGTGGCGTGTTGCTTGATTTTGGTTGTAATAGAGCGATTTAGAATGAAGTTATGAAGCATATTCTGGGTAAAACATATTTTGGATCTGGTAATTTGCAGACGGTCCCTAAACGATTCCATGTGAGCGGGTTGCTCATAGACGGTAATGTGTTTCTGCGAATGCTAAGGGAAACATGTTTTGATAAAAAATGTTTTGTAGTTTGTCCGCTACATAACACAGATTAAAAATAGGTATTATTTGTTTACTAAGAACATTCTGGTCTCGAGCTATTGAGCAGAGAAAACCGAATCCGTGAATCTACAGCTAACTTTACTGAACTATGATGGGATGGATGATCGGCTGATATTGTTTCAATTTCACACCGGGATCGACCGGTAGTATCTCCGCGATCCACGTAATGAGCACCCCTGGATTAAAGAGAAGAGTTCCGACTAGCCACGCATTAATAGAATTCTCTATACTTTGAATGTGTGAGTGATTCCCTGTGATGGACTTATCCTTGGTCTACCACTCCTTTCAGCCAATGTGCGCCGGAGAATTGTGTGCAGCAGAATTCAGTAGAATACCAGGGAAAAAATTAAGATGATACACAGTTCCAAGTTCTTAGGAACAGGAAGACAGGAAGCTTGCCTTTGTGTAGATTGCACAAAATGTAACATTTTGTAGATCTTTAGAAGCTCTCTGATTGGCTGAGATATGCATAGCCATGCCCTGTCTGCCTGATTAGCAAGTGAAACTAAGGACACTTTTCCAAAATTTTACAAAATGGGTTATAAGTAAGGACATCGCGATCAATAAATGTGGAAATAAATGTGTTTTTTTTTCCCCTATAATCCACAGGGCTGTACCATTCCAATCAACCAAGCTCGACCCAATCGAAATCTTACCTACACCAAAAAAGAGCCAATTGGGTAAAATCTAGATTCATCTTTTATTTCTCTGATAAAATAAATCATGTTTTTTTTTCCTGTCTGCAGAGAATGTTATTCAACGGTGTGTAAACTCAGGATGAAAAATGTATATACACTCTTGAAATATTTCCATAGGATACATTTTTTAAATACATTTTATTAGCACTTTTGAAGCTAATCATTTTTTTTAAGAAAGACTTAAAGATAATTTTTTGTGTTAGTGGGCAGGTGGATTTGTATCAAACATCAATGGTTTCGTAGCAGGACAATGAACGAAAACATTCAGGTTAAAGCATATAAGAACAAGTTTAAGAAATATCTGAAACTTGATTGTAATTGATTTGAAAATCCTCCGGTACTTTGCTTTTTTGTTTGTTTGTTTTTTTCTGTCTCAGCATTGTTACACCGGACAACTCATTTCAGCCTTTATTTTTGTCATTGTTGTCTTGCATTTAGTGTGTGTGGCATTGTGATCCCCTGGAATTATCCACTGATGATGCTGGCATGGAAGACTGCAGCCTGCCTGGCAGCAGGCAACACTGTGGTGCTCAAACCAGCTCAGGTACTGCAGAGAGTCCCCCTATAATACAAGTGCTACTGACAAACTCAACTGAGCATGTATTTGTCAAATTGTAGGTTACACCTTTGACAGCTCTCAAATTTGCGGAATTAACTGCACTGGCAAAATTTCCAAAAGGAGTGGTGAACATTCTGCCAGGATCTGGTACTTCACAGAATAATTTGTATAATGAAATAATATAACACATGACGTACCTAGATGTTGGATGTGTTTTAGTATAAACTACATTTTTGGCTCATTTGTAGGTTATCTTCATATAGAATACTAAATGGGTTTTGTACATTGCAGGTTCTTTGGTGGGTCAGCGACTTTCTGATCATCCTGATGTTCGAAAACTGGGCTTCACCGGCTCCACTGAGATTGGTAAACAGATCATGAAAAGGTGACTGAGCATCTTTTTACTAATTTAAAAAGCAAGAGGATTCTTAAAGAGGTCAAGAACTGAAAAAAGAGAACAAAACTATTAAAAATTTAAGTTTCAGAACAAATAACATTTACCAATTAATTTAAAATTATTATTACTTTAAAGTGAAGCTAAGCAGAAACTTTCTATTTTTCTCACTTCCAGTGTGAGACTCCACTAGCTGAGAGTGGAGTCTCACACCGAAGTGAGAAAAGTAGACATGCACAAAACATCCTGGTTTTGTTTGACAGATTATGATGGGCACTAGTCACATTGTGATGGGCTTGTATGGGCACTTTCTTTTACAGAGTGACCAAATAAGTACCTTGTGTGTGTGTATGCACTCTTTTTCTAAACCAGGAGTAGTCCATGATGTATAAAAGTGGCTTGGGAACTCAATAAACATGCTTTGAAACTTGACACATACATGACACTTGTAAGAGACACAGGAAGGGGATGGATAATAAAACTTTGAGGTATTTCGATGGCAAAAGCCAACAGCGATTTGGTTTATGACATCACTAAACATGCTTGTCTTTGCTATAGCTGTGCCATCAGCAATGTGAAGAAGGTGTCTCTAGAGTTGGGAGGGAAATCTCCTTTAATCATCTTCAGTGACTGTGAATTGGACAAGGCTGTCAGAATGGTTTGTTATGTTTAAACACCTTCTCAATGACCTTAAAACACTTTTGTCCCAAAACTGTTTAATGTGTTCAGGTGTTCTGACCTGTTCTTCTCTCCAGGGAATGAGCTCTGTGTTCTTCAATAAAGGAGAAAACTGCATTGCAGCAGGGAGACTCTTTATTGAGGAATCCATTCATGATGTGTTTCTGGAGAGAGTGGTAAGCAGAGTGTACACTCTATATTATTTAATGATAATATTTAAGAGTCTACATTTATAATCACTTCATCCCCTGGAGGTTGGTTTTAAACCTTGGCTGATAACACTGAGTGGTATGGAGGAATCCCAGTGGTGTCACTTTAGGGAAAGTTTTAAGCGTAATGCTTTCCTAACATCTCAAGAAGTGTGGAATTGAATCTCTGCAGGATTATCACCTGCATCATAGGATGTAGTTCTTGTCTTCTTAACATCTAGCAGTAATCAAAGTTATTTTTTCAAGATGGATGCCCCATATTTCTGCCTCAGACTGATTACTTATTTCAGCCATTTTTGAGACCCTCCGGCTGTAAATGAAGTCAAACCCAGTACTAGATGAGTGTATCTAAGCTGTGTATCTAAGGTGTATCACTGAATATTCAGTTATAGAGAACAAACACATGTAATTTGTGTTGAAGAAACCCCAAACATCTTTATTTTGATCTCCTTAATGATCGATCTGTGTAGGTGAGTGAAATAAAGAAGATGAAAATTGGGGATCCTCTTGATCGTTCCACAGACCATGGTCCACAGAACCACAAAGCCCACTTAGATAAACTGTTGGAATACTGTGAAAAAGGGGTCAAGGAAGGAGCTAAGTTGGTGTGCGGAGGGAAACAAGTCAACCGGCCAGGTGAGGGCGTATGCATGCACTCTAAAACTTTTTTTTTTTTATTTTGCCACATTTCAACATTTAATCATGTTGTCTCAAAAACTACAGATACATAGAATCTAGTCAGAAAGTGGTCTAATAATAAAATTTTTGAAGTAATCAGTTTTTTAAGTTTATTTTTACATTTTTTAACATGAAAATGAACTTTTCACTTTATGTTCTGTTCAGGTTTCTTCTTTGAACCAACTGTTTTCACTGATGTACAGGATCACATGTTCGTTGCTACTGAAGAGTCTTTTGGGCCCATCATGATTATCTCCAAATTCAGCAATGGGTTTGTAAATTCTCTCCTTTTACTAGCTATAATAAAAATTCATCATTAGTAATGTACATTAAATTCATTGGTCCATTAAAAGTCCTATATTTTTACGTTTACATTCATTCATTTGGCAGACGCTTTAATCCAAAGCCACTTACATTTGAGTTAATGAACACATTTTTTTGTCAGTTCCTGTTTTCCCTGGGATTTGAACCCACAACCTCAGCACTACCAACTGAGCCACAGGAGAGCTGTGGCTTTCATATGTCATTATATACATTTTCAATACAAGTAGAATTAAATTGGAACCCCTCTAAACTTGCGTTTTCTTTCGAAACATAACATTTATCATAAACATAATGATCAGAAACATATCATTGATCTGTGTTCATCATTAAATGTTTTAATAATAAAAACATGGTATAGTGCTAGAAAATTACATTTTGCATTCAATGGCCCCTTTAATGAAAATAGTACAATAATAATTGAAACTTTGATAGTGGCTTGTAAACGTACCATTTAAAGCTAATGAGTGACATAAACCAACTGACATTTTTCAATGATAGTTGTAAGCTGAAATAGAGATATGCCATATTGTTTGCTATGGTAAACAGTTTCGTTACTATGGAGGGGTCAGTTTGATGTTACTATAATTTGTCACTATAAGCTGTATAAACCAACCCCTCTTTATCATATACCAAAGGTGAGATAGATTTCAGAAAATTTGGTTGCTAGGGAGCTGTCAGTAATGTCATAAAAATGGTAAATATGTAACCCCTTCTAGAACCTCAGGTCCAAATACTTTTGCACAGGGACAGGTAACCCCTCAACTACAAGTGAGTTTCAAAGTTCTATGAGATTCTCAGTTTGAGTTACAGTTTTACAAAATGTGACCCCATGTTAAGTGAATGGGAAATTTTCCTGCACAGAAGCACGGGGAGAACCCACAAACTCCTTTCAGGAAGGTCACTGGCGAGCCTCGAACCGACAACCTTCTAACTGGAAGGCCACTGCGCCACCATGCCCCCCTATTATAAATTCATAAATTGAAAACTCTTCTGTCAGTATTTGAAGGTTATTGGATAGGGCTCTTTTCAACATTTAAATGGTTTTATTTTACCATTTTTTGTATTGCAGTTAAAATTAAGCTCAAATTTTGATCTCAGCTTCTATTTCTGACAAACAGCTATGGTTTAACTGTTTGACTATTGCACATTTCTCCCACAACTGTACCAAATAACCTTTCTTCAATCTTTTTCATTAAGGGATGTTGAAGATGTCCTGAAGAGGGCTAATGCCACAGAATACGGCCTAGCTTCTGGGGTGTTTACCAGAGATATCTCTAAAGCCCTCTATGTGAGCGAGAAACTTCAAGCCGGTACGGTCTTCATCAACACCTACAACAAGACTGACGTGGCAGCTCCATTTGGAGGGTTTAAACAGTCTGGTTTTGGCAAAGATCTTGGTAAGATAAGAAGCCAGAGAAGTTTCAAGGGGCACATCATCAAATTATAGTTATTTATAGTTATTATTTATATATATTTGGGGATCTTATCAGCATTACTTTGCGCTATTAGGTCATTGTTGGGACTTCCTGTTTAGTTGAGAGAATGCTGCCTTTCTCAAGCCAAGAAAAATATTATCTTTCAATATGTAGAGAATGGAACAGACCAACAGAGCTGCTGGAATTCCTGCCAGATGCTACAGCACAGGAAGTTAGCATTTCTTTGTTTATAACTCCCTAGGAATATCGACGCTATGTTTTGAGATAATTTTCTTTTAGAGTTCACCAAATATTGGCCTGTTGAGGCACTAGACCAGAGATTACCATCTATAAAAGCCGTCAGTTTCAATAAAGTTGCTTGCGTTTGTGGAACCTGAGAGAGCTGGTCTCTCTGTCTTTTTTCTTTGTGACCCTGAAGCTTCAGAAATGTATCAGCCTCAAGACAGAACACGGTTGACTTTCCATAAGACTTTTACTCTATTTATGAATTTAGCTGTTTTGCTTTTAAAAGGGACATGCAAAAAATCTGCAGCTTTTTGCACTCACTTGAAATTTCCAGAGATTGTATGTAGACTACAGTATCTGATAAGAAGGAGCATGGTGTGCCCCCTTTAACATTTAATATAAGTCTGCAATTATATTCTATGTTAAAAACTTGTGATTTTTTTACAGGTCAAGAAGCTCTGAATGAGTATCTGAAGACTAAATGTGTCACGGTTGAATACTAATAAAATAAACTCTAAAGATGGCTGTGTTTTATTGTTTTCAATGTTGTCAAAGGACCATGAAATGCAACCCTGAAGTTATTAGCAATAACTTTTACATATAGCAGTTTTCTTTATTTTCTTGCATGTAAAATAAAATTATGAGACAAGATATCTCGTCTATATTTTTAACATCTTTATATCTTGCTACACTTCTGCTGTTTTTCTTGTATAAAATTTCTTTATTTAAACATAAGAGTGTTTGTAGCTATATGAAGAGATGCGATTAGTGCCTTATTGTTATGTTATTGTTACACCCGGCAGCCATAACATAAAAGGATTTTTAAAATTTGGGAAGGTAAATGGGAACATGGGAAAAGGGCGAAGAAATGCCAGCCATAAGTAAGTGGGCGAACAAATACAGTACCATAAGAAAGTTAATTTATTAACCGTGAGATAAAACGGCGAAAATATATACAAACAAAACGAACATTTTTTATTAATGATACAATAAGAAATAGTAAACTTATAAATACAAAAAGGGTCAGTCCTATCAAGATTACAAAAACACAAACGGCAAACAAGCGAAAAATGTTCTGGCAAGCCTAGGGTAATCCAGTTGTACCACAGGTTCAGGGCTGGTAGGCAACCAAAGATGATTGGTCCGTGGAGTCATTTGGCGGCCATCTTGGGAAGGTCTTTTTTCCACACAATCACATAGGGTCGAAACACAATGCACGTGTTCATTTTCTTTACGTGTATTTGAACAAAACAAAAAAAATGTTTTGGAAAAAAATAGTGGCAATGTCATACAAATAAAAATTATTAGCACCCGTTTAAAAGTTTGTATGAATAAGATTTTTTTCAAGCATATATGGTGCTGCCTTAAAACTAATTTGGGGAAAGTCAAAGGTGTGAGCTACATAAAAATCGGAAAGGGGATAAAAATTAGTCACTTAGTCTTTGCATTGTGCCCTTGTGTGTGCCACATTGAGCATGTACAACAGACAGAAAGAACAGAATTGTCTGAGGACTTTAGAATTGTGGGAAAATATCAGCAATCTCAAATTTAAAAGTGTATCTTCAGAGATCTAGTTTTGCCTTTGTCCACAGTGCTCAACCAGGAAGTTTACAGGTCATGTCATTGTAACTTGTATCCCTGGAGAAAAACTGAAAAAAGCTTGCAACACAGAATAGTCCAGATTTTTGATAAACCCCAAAAACGTTAACAAGGAAATTCCAGGTGTCCTGCATGCTCAGCGAGCATCAGTGTCAGTAGGAACAATCAACACTGCAAGAGACCCAAATGGCCCCCACTGCTGACACAGAGACATAAAAAGAAAGACTTTTTTTGATAAAACTTTTTGGTAAAGCATATCACTCTACTGCTTACAGAGAACAGAACCCAGAGCCCTATAAAGAAAAGAACACAAAAGTTACGGTAAAATATGGTGGAGACTGTGACTTATCCTTCCTTGACTGTGTACAAGGGCACAGTATTACAAAGCTGGTTTTGTTTCCGAGATTATGGGTCTTCCAGCAGGACAATGAACCCAAACATATGCCAAAAAGCACTCAGAAATGAATGGCAAACAAACGTTGGAGAGGTTTGCAGATCCAAATACCACTTAACACCTGCGGAAAGATCTTAAAATTGCTGTAGGGAAAGGCTCCTTATAAGAGAGACCTGGAGCAGGTTCCAATTGGAAAGTGCGGAAAACGGAGCCCTACTGATGGTTATAGGAAACCTATACGGATTTCAGGGGTTTTTTTTTTCTGCAGTGTGCAACCAAACATTAACTTAGGGTCATTTTGTCCAGTCCATTTTTGTGTAACATTGTCCTGGTATAAACTTGTGGATAGTTAAAAATGTTAAAAATGCAATACTTTTCTGTGAGAAAATACTTGATTTTATGGAAAATTTTCAGGGGTGCCAACAATTTTGGCAATGATCTTATAATGCTAAAAAACTGATTCATGTGCTAAAAAATTAACCATAAATCTAATGTGTTAGGCTTAATTTAGGATATTTTCGTGAATATAACTAGTGGTGAAAATGAATGAAAGCCCATGTTATCAGAATACAAAAATACTAGTTCTAGATTTCGTCCGCGGTGAAAACACGCAAATCTGTGCTCCGATATCCCCATTGACTGTATATAGGACATCCCTCACCTTACAGAACACAGAACTGTGAAAACAAACATCCGGTGCGCATGCGCACAGGGAGCGTCACTTTGCACACGCGCGCTGTTGGAGGCATGCGTTCCTGTCCTGAATCTCAGACTGTACTCTACTCCGTGACTTAGCTGGAGTCTGGACGATTTTACAGCAACAGGTTAAAGTCTGTTGCAGTGTTACCTAAACTCGTTTATACCGAAAACAGTTGTATAAAAGCCGCATGTATTATTTGCAAGCTCAATGCGAAAGGATTGTTCTGTTCACTGGGAAACAACAGGCAAGTTAACGGCTTAACTCGAAACAACTTGTGTTATGATAATAATACAACTGTGTACTAACAGATTAAAGATTCTACAAGAAAGTGTCAACCATAAACAACCATTTGCTGACGGTGCAGTGGTCAGCATATGATGCGTGATTACATGGTAATAAATAAAGCTTTCAACAGAAGCAAGACTTCTGCTGTTGATTATGGGGTTTCACTTCTGTTTAGTCTTTTAATATAAGCATTTATTTTTTTAAATACAATTACTTTGAAATCAAAACTTTCATCGTACTCTGTCCTGTTTTTCCAGATTCACTATGTGCATTCCGTTGAGTTCGCAACTATTCAATCATTGACTGTTGGAAGCTGAACAAAGGTGAATGCTGGGCTAATTTGCACATGAATAATGTAATATAGCATGTGTTAAACAAACAGCTGACAGCACATGCATGAACATTTACTGTTTGGTGATCTGCAGCCCGCTCAGTTGCTAAGCATTAAGCTGCTACCTTTGAGGATAAACATTCCTTTGGATTTTATTCATACTAATAACTGAGCATCAGTGTTGCTGTAACATGGTGGAAGAGAGCACATGCAAGTCAAGGACAGAGGATGTTAATGAGGACATTAGGACCGATGAGGATGTGCACATGGTTGAAAATGTGGACCCAGAATCAGTCATTCTCAAAACCAAGGAAAACCTGGACACTCAGGTGCAGACCACCCAAGCTTGGATGTGGCCTGTACTGTATCTTTGTTTTTATGGCTTCATGGTGCAGCTGAAGCCTGGAGAACCGTTCATCACGCCATACCTGCTCAGCACAGAGAAGAACTTCACCAGAGAACAGGTACACTGTCTTCTATTTTGAATTACAGTGGGGGAAAAAGTTTTTACCACTGAGGGGATTTCTAAGTGGGCTACTGACACAAAATTCCACCAAATGAAGCCAAATAGTGAATCCGTACAAAGAAATCAGAACATCTGAGTATAAGTTGAGGCATAATAAATCAGGTGAAATGATACACCTAAACTCTATTGAACACCTGAAGGTTACAAGGTGCAAAATGGAAAAGAAAGCAAGGAGATCATATGAAACCTGTCAGTATCGAAAGAGAGCCTCTATCAGTATTAACTTTAGTCCTAATTGATTGCCTATAAAGGCTTGTAACTACCCAGGAAGCATCTTTATTATCATATTGTTGAAAAATATTTTGTTGCAAATGGCTATAGTCACATTTCCAGAATACTGAAGTTCCTCTGAGCAATTGGGGCAAATGGAAAGAGCATCGGCTCACAATAAACCATCAATGATCAGGTCATGTACACCATGTACAAGGAGTCCAAAGAATAACCAGGAAAATTCTCCAAGAGCCCAGAACCAAGAGTGCGGAACTTGAGGAAGACCTACAGAACTATCAGCAATACACTGAACCGCAATGACATCCATGAACTCCACTACTAAACAATAAGCATGTTGAGGCCCATACTAATAAACAATAATATGGTTAGACGAAAGCAAATTAGAACTTTTTGGCAGTTTTTCTGGACACCACGTTTGGAGAACAAATGGCACTGCCGACCAGCCCAAGAACACCAATACCAACAGTTAAGTGAGGGGGTGTTTATGTTATTGGAGAAATGTAGAAAAGTATTGCAAAATTCCCATAGAAAGTTCTATGGAGAGAACTGAAGATCATTTGAAGGCCGTTAGTGTAGAAGAATGGGCCAGATTTCCTCCTGAGCAAGGCGGGACTCGTCTATTTGTACCATCGTTGTCTAGAAGCTGTAGTTATTAAATAAAATGTGTTCAATACTTGTTCCCTGGGTCATTTCACGTTTTTTTATGAATCAACTGGTGTACATAAATGTTCCCTGGGTCATTTCACGTTTTTTTATGAATCAACTGGTGTACATAAATGTTTTGAATTCTTTCTATGAATACAATTTTGGGCTATATGGTTACATATGGTGGATGTTTGTGTCAATAGACCACCCAGTTCCACTTGGGTCGGAGTCCAGGTTATGTTAAAAACAATAATTTACCTTCAATCAACTTCTTCTTTTACTTTTGGCTGTTCCTAGTTTAGGGGTCGCCACAGCGAATCATCCTTTTCCACCTAACTCTGTCCTCAGTATCCTCTACTCTTGCACCAACTACCTTCATGTCCTCTTTCAGCACATCCATATATCTCGTCTTTGGTCTTCCTCTTGACCTCTTGCCTGGAATCTCCATCTCCAACATCCTTCTACCAATATAACCACTATTCCTCCTCTGCACATGTCCAAACCATCTCAATCTGGCCTCTCTGACTTTGTCTCCAAAACAACCAACCTGAGCTGTCCCTCTGATGTGCTCGTTCCTAATCTTGTCCATCCTCGTCACTCCTAAACTGAACCTCAACATCCCCATCTCTGCTACTTCCATCTCTGCCTCTTGTCTCTTCCTCACTGCCACAGTCTCCAACCCATACATCATAGCTGCTCTCACTACCGTTCTGTACACCTTTCCTTTGATTCTTGCTGACACTCTTCTGTCACACAACACCCCTGACACTTTTCTCCACCCACTCCAACCTGCCTGCACTCGTCTCTTCACCTCTTTTCCACACTCCCGTCACACTGGACTTTTGACCCCAAATACCTAAACTCCTGCACCTTCTTGACCTCAGCCCCTGTAACCTCACTGTTCTATTTCCCTCCCTCTCGTTCAAACACATGTATTCTGTCTTGCTGCGACTGACGTTCATTCCTCTTCTTTCAGAGCTGACCTCCAACTTTCCAGGTTTTCTTCCACCTGCTCTCTGCTCTCACTACAAATCACAATGTCATCTGCAAACATCATTGTCCATGGAGATTCCTGCCTGACCTCATCTGTCAACCTGTCCATCACCATAGCAAATAAGAAGGGACTCAAAGCTGATCCTTGATGTAGTCCCACCTCCAGCTTGAACTCCTTTGTCTGACCTACAGCACATCTCACTGCTGCTGTCTTACTTCTCTCATACATATCCTGGACTAGTCTGACGTACTTCTCTGCCACTCCTGACCTCCTCATACAGGACCATAGCTCTTCTCTCGGTACCCTGTCATACGCTTTTTCTAAATCCACAAAGACGCAGTGCAGCTCCTTCTGACCATCTCTGTACTTCTCCATTAACATTCTCAGAGCAAAAATTGCATCAGTAGTGCCCTTCCTGGGCATGAAGCCATACTGCTGCTCACAAATATCCACTTCCCTTCTCAGCCTAGCTTCCACTACTCTTTCCCAAAGTTTCATTGTGTGGCTCATCAACTTTTATGCCTCTGTAGTTGTCACAACTCTGCACATCACCCTTGCCTTTCCACTCTTCATTCTCCCCAGAGCCTTCCTCACCTCATCCTTTCTAATCTTTTCAACTTCCTGCTCTACAATATTCACATCTTCCTCCCTTCTTTCCCTTTCATTCTCCTCATTCATCAACTCCTCAAAATACTCCTTCCATCTTCTCAGCACACTCTCCTCACTTGTTAGCACCTTTCCATCTCTATCTTTAATCACCCTTATCTGTTGCACATCCTTCCCATCTCTGTCTCTCTGTCTCGCTAATCTATACAATTCCTTCTCGCCTTCCCTCGTGTCTAACCTGGCATACAACTCATCATATGCTTTCTGTTTGGCCTTTGCCACCTCCCTCTTCACTCTGCGCTGCGATTCCTTGTAGTCCTGTCTACTTTCTTCAGTCCTTTCAATGTCCCACTTCTTTTTAGCTAGCATCTTCCTCTGGATGATGTCCTGTACTTCCTCATTCCACCACCATGTTTCCTTATACTCGCATATTTGGTTTTTGGCATATTTTACGCCGGATGCCCTTCCTGACGCAACCCTCTCTATTTATCCATGCTTGGGACCGGCACCGAAGTCACTGGCTTGCAACCCCTGTGGCTAGATTAATTTACCTTAAATCAACTGTCATCTTGAATTCACTTAGGTCTTGTGGTTTTTTGCCACTTCTTTTTGAATAAATCTTTGAATGATCATGGTGGAAAATATTTCCAGTTGGGGATTTTGTATCGTGGACCTACAACTTTGAGCAGTCTTTTAAAACCCTTGTTTTGCATATTATTTTTGCTGCTTTCTATTAAGGTGGTTAATTTTTTTTGTTGTTGGCATCAACATGCAAATTTCATCATTAAAACTATTGCTAATAGCTGTTGTTTGCTCTGTGTCTGAAATAAACCAAACAATATCTATATTAAAAAAATGTTAAACATGGTTTGTGTATTTCAGTTGGGTCATATCCCTGTTTATATCAGGCTCTAACCCGGCTGATTCGAACAACTACCACCCACCCAACATCCAATCCCTGCAAAGTCTCAATCCTGGTGCTACTTGACCCTGACAACAGCTTTAGGCATTTTATACAGAATAGGCTGCATGCAGATCATGCAGATGGTGTTGTCTATTAAAACGCACTCCAGTTACCTCCAGAGTTGTGCAGGGCTCTGTTCTAGGTCCACTTTTGTTTTTCTTCTTTAGGAAATATTGCATATGCTTCCATTGTTTTGCTGACAACACTTGGCTATATATCTCCTCCCAGGCTCTAACTTCAACATTATCCTTCCTCAGATTCTGTCGGCTTGTTTGGTGGTGTCAAATCTCTGGTTTTCTGCCAGCTTCTTTCAGCTTAACACCACCACAACAACAGAAAGAACCTTAATTGAATCGATCTCTAAACTCATTGTTTAAATATCTACGACCCATCAACATGTTAATACACAAGCTACTACAATGGGACGAAAAATTACTGCCGGACATGAGATTGAGTAGGAGTAGAAAGATTCATGTTATAGGTTTTTAAACATAATAAACAGAAACCATGTTAAACACTGGTCCTTTTTGGATCTTGTTCCAAATCTTTAATGATTGTGATGAAAAAAGTACAACCAAACAATTGTGTCTCCATGTTTGATGTAGGAATGGAAATGTAATAAACAAACATACCAGATGTCTTTCACTGATTTGGACATATGTTTGTCATAAAACTAGGACTGTAGAATTACTCACAATCGCACAAAAACAGCGATTGAAACACTTTTATCTGATTTTATTCAGAATATGTTCTTGTATGCATGATTTTAATATGTAAACCAACCAGCGCTGAGGCAGCGCACCGGGCAGTTACAGCTAGGCTGAGAGGGAGAAAGGTAATAACCAATCAGAGCTCACCTTGCGAACAACAAATTTTTGTATTCCTGGTGCCAGCTCACCTTCAGAGATTGTGTTTAGTACTGAG
Organism: Danionella cerebrum; assembly: GCA_007224835.1. NCBI lineage: Eukaryota > Metazoa > Chordata > Actinopteri > Cypriniformes > Danionidae > Danionella > Danionella cerebrum. The sequence goes on along the minus strand of SRMA01026829.1, from coordinate 340,929 downwards.
TAGGGGAAATGTGGTGACATGCCATTGTTCATGCAGAAAACCAGAAATGGTCGACATCCTGGTTTTTCTTGCAAAAACAAAAATCTGATTTTTGATTTTGATTTACGTTAGTTTTTATTTATTGTTATGAGTGGAATTCAGGTTAGTTAATCTTTATTTTTTTCATGTTATATGGTTTTCAGAAAATGTATTATACTTTCTAAAGTTGAGGTTAGTTAATCTTAAAGACAATTTTACTACAGTTTTATTATTTCATTGTGAAATGTTTTTATGCACTTCTTGTGCACTGAATACATTTAAAATGTATGTACGTAGTTTGTTTGAAAAAAACAAAACAGTTGCCAAATCGCAAATAAAAAGGTTTATTTTGTCATGTTGCACAGCCCTAATTTAAACCTAGAATTTTCCCACAAATGCTTCACGGGTTGAAAATGAATTACCTAACCTTAAACCCAAATACAATATGTCATGAGCATTTACATAATTGAGAGCATCCATGCTCCATTTAACCCATGCTCTAGAATGCCGTTGTTATGGTTAATCTTGGTGTTCACACTGTGACACAGCTGCTGTGGCCTGTTGAGAGTCAGATGTGGTCAGAGTTCAGATTCCTCTAAAATGGGACAGATTTTCTCAGAGCAAAGTCTTTCTTTGGGTTTATTCATACTGCCCTATTATTTTACAGTATGTGTATTCAGCATCTTTATCCTGAATGAAAATTTGAATCAAGTGAAATTTCATTCACAGATCAAGATTCTTGTGATAAAATCTCATATGACAGGCAACAAAACCAGTTGTGAGATAACTGAATAGATCAATAACATTGTATTAGTGTAAAGTAATAATTTTATTATTTACTTAAGTGCCTTTCAAGCTCAAGAAATTTCAAAGAAGTGTGGTACAGATATAACATTCATTCTCAACTACGCTCACTGGCCACTTAATTAGGGACACCTTGCTAGTTCTGGGTTGGACCCACCTTGCCTTCAGAACTGCATTAGTCTTTCATGACATAGATTCAACAAGGTTCTAGAGACATTCCTCTGAGAGTTTTCTCCATATTGACACGATAGCATCATGCAGTTGCAGGAGATTTGGTGGTAATGTGGAGGCCCTTTGAGTACAGTGAACTCATCGTCATGTTCATGAAACCAGTCTAAGATGGTTTACACTTTATGACATGGAGAGTCAAAAACTGCTGCTCACTGTGTATTTTCTCTTTTTTGGACCATTCTCTGTAAACACTTGAGATGGTTGTGCGTGAAAATCCCAGTAGATCAGCAGTTTTTGAAATAATCAGACCAACCCGTCCAACAACCAAAAACCATGCCACATTCAGTCAATTAAATCACCTTTCTCTCCATCTTTTTCTTCAACAGATCGTATTGAGTTGCCTTTAGTTGCCACCATGTGATGAGTTGATCAGGTATTTGAACAGGTATATCTAATAAAGTGGTCGGTGAGTGTGTAATAGCATATGTTTAATGGTTAGACAGACGGTTTATCCCCGAAATGTACACCAAACAATAGAAGTACTTACTTTTATTTGGAATAAATGTTCAGTAGCAATATTGTGTATTTTGAGTTTACTCCCAAATATCCAAGCCTCGCTATTCTTCACTTGCCACAGACCAGAACCTTTTACAAGATTGGAACCTTCCTAAAACTGTAAACAATCGTAAGTCACTACTTCACATGCTTCCCTTTTTTCATGTAGTGTTGGTACAGTACTGCCTCCCAGTGGCCAAATTCAGCTTTCAACAAATGGCTCCAACAATTATGGCCATCTGTGCATCTTTATCATCTGCATCCTCTCAACATAAATTGGAATTTTAATCAAAAAAAAAAATCCAATAAATATTTTATCTGATCTTTGCAGGTTACCAATGAAATCACCCCCGTCCTCACATATTCCTACATGGCTGTGCTAGTACCCGTGTTTCTCCTGACGGATTACCTACGCTACAAGCCTGTGCTGATCCTTCAGAGCTGCAGCCATGTCTCCATCTGGCTCTTGCTGCTGTTGGGCACCTCGCTGCTTGAAATGCAACTAATGGAGTTTTTTTATGGCATCACTATGGCTGCCCGTGTGGCTTACTCATCATATATCTTTTCGCTAGTTCCAGCAACTGTTTACCAGAGAGTGGCTGGTTTTTCACGCTCATCTGTGCTAATGGGGGTCTTCACGAGCTCTGTGCTGGGTCAGATGTGTTTGTCACTTGGGGATGTGACGTACAGGACATTGTGTGCAGTCTCTCTAGGCTTTGTAATTTCTGGGTTGCTCTTGTCCTTCTGCCTGCCATGGCCAAAGCGTAGCATGTTTTTCAACAAAGCTCATCTGGAGGTGGAAAAGAAGGCAGCAGCTCAGTCGGAACTGACCAAGATGAAGCCTGAGGAGAAAGATGTCAGTGGGCCTACCTACAGTTCCTCCTCCTGGATGAATTCCGTATTTGTTCAGATGCTAAAGGAGTTGAAGAATGTAGTGAAAGTTCCTAGTTTAAGACTCTGGAGTTTGTGGTGGGTGTTTAATTCCACAGGGTATTATTTAGTTGTGTTTTATGTCCACATCCTATGGAACAAAGTCTATCCTCCCACAGAGAATAAATATGTCTACAATGGAGCAGTTGAAGCCGCCTCCACTCTATTAGGTAAGAGACCTTCTTACGTCAAGCATGTATAAAGTCGTTCTAGCAGACTTTAGATTCAACAAATTAAGCTCCTCGGGTTGTTTGAAGCTAGACTGGTGCATGACTTTGTATGGGCCATCTGGGGCCATCAAGACATCTGTATGTACTGATGCCCTGTTAGCTGTCTAAAAAAGAGAATACAATAATGATTGAAGTCAGCAGAAATGTAAAGAAGCTTTGGTTAAAGTAGACATGATTAGATTGCAGTGGCGAACCCCTGATTGTTTTGTTGTTTTCTGCAGTAAATGGACAGGACAGAAATCGGCTAAGCACGTTTCTGATGTACATGTAAACACATTCAAATTTTCATTGGTTCTAGAGAGCCTCAACTTGAATGTTAGAATTCTAGACCTCATTTTGAGTTGCTGACAGGTTTTCAGAAATTGCCAATCTGTGCAAAGAAGCGATCCGAAAGTTGCTGACTGGTGGGATATTTGGCAAGCTAAATATCTGGAGCATGTGCAGAGTGAAAGCTGTTCTGACTGGAAATATCATCTATGAGCCAATGAGAGCACAGGATCCAGGGCAGAGGGAAGTTGAGGAGAAGATTCAAAAGGCGAAGACAGCAATATCAACATTGGCTTTGGTTTTAAAGGGTCTTCCTTTTAGTCTACTTGGACCCAAGAAATGAAATAAAACTTGGGGGCTCCCTATTTTGATAATAATACCACTCTTGCGCTCTCTGGTCTGGGACATAACATTGTTTTCAAGTCATTTCTGGTGAGTGTTTGGTTGCGAGATGTAGATTCTTTCTAAAGATTGAATTCAGCAGCGAGTGAACACTGCCCCTGACAGTCTGGCAAAGTGAAAAGATCTGCGACTAGACTGCTCTGAAAATCCTGCCGTGTTACAGGGTGGCCTGTGCAGTGAATATCGATATTAAAATCACCCAGGCTCTACATGCTCTACGCTAGACGATCTGTCTCTGTGATTTACTCTACAAAAGGATATCAATAGCCATTCATTTTATTGGAGACTGCTGTACCAGATTCCAGATTCAGAATAGTCCATAGTCACATTCAAATTTGACAAAGAAGACCCATGTGCTGCACTGCGATGGACTGGCGACCTGTCCAGGTTGTACCCCTGCCTCTTGGCCAATGTGCGCTGGAGATAGGCAGACCCTCGTGAAAGGGAATAAGCAGGTTGTAAAATGAATGAATGACCCATATGCTTTTTTTTTTTTTTTTACTTTTGTTTCACTTTCACAAGCCACTTTCAACACACACGTATGTCACGGTTACAGTTTTTCATGTTTGTCCATGGCTACTGCAAGATTTTGTACATGACACACTTTGTGTCCTCCAAAGGGGCAGGCACATCATTTGCGGCAGGCTATGTGAAAATCCGCTGGAGTCTTTGGTCTGAGCTGGTGATTGGGTTGATCACTGCGGCACAAGCTGTGTTGCTGCTTATCATGTACATGACTGAAGAAATATGGGTTTGCTACGTGTCCTATATTCTGTTCAGAGGCCTCTACCAGTTCCTGGTTCCCATTGCCATGTAAGTGAACAATTAGTTACTGAGTTACTAAACATTTGATTTGGTCCAATTTAATAGCACTTTTATGCAGTATTCAAAGCAGCTTCACGGAAGGAGTGGTTATGTGTAAAAAATATTTTTAGTTCTGAAAACAAGGTTTTGATTAGTAACTTACCCCAAACACCAAACGGTATCAACCTTAGCCTCTTTTCTCCACAGAAGGATGAACCTTCCCTATGATGAGTTTGGTAGTCCTGCCAGTAGCCATTGGAATAATATCAGAATAAAGCCCCCCTAAACATCAGAATAAATGGTGGTTTGGCACTTTTCTGTATTAAATGTAGCAGTTTTAACCCTTGTTTTTCCTCTTAGTCGCAATGAAGGGGGCATGGCCCATTGGGAACATGACATCTTTTGAATGTCTAAAGATGGGAGTTCATAGTTTTCTAGACTTGAAAAAATGGGATGAGATACAGGATGCATCTTGATGCACATTTTATAAATTCAGTACAACTTCCATATTCTTCCTCTGCGTTTATTGGGTCATAATCTTATTTGAACGGATTGAATGGACATGTGGCTTAACTACAACACGAAATACCCACAACGGGGAAAACCGCTCAAGAAATGAACACGTCATATAAAAAACTAAAAAAAGCAAAGCTGCCAAAGAATAACAGGGACCCAATGATCCAACTCTGATTGTATAGATTGAAATACAACTAACAGACACAGAAGGGAAACACCGGGAACTGATATTCACAAATCATTTGGCAGGTTGCGTAATAAGCAACATCAATACATGGCATAAGATCTTGCTAGATCTTGTGAGTAAAAAAAAAAACTAACTAGGAAACGTGTGCAAAAAACAGAACAGAGGAAAGCAAAACTCGAAAAGACAAAATGAGAGTGGAAACAGTGAGCGCAACAGTCACATGACCAAAAATACTATACTAGGAAACAGACAAAGTGAAAGCAAGAACATGTACGAAAGCGAGACAACACTAGAAACATAACAAACTACTACTGAACCATGTTCAATGCTAACTTAGCATGTCGTTGTCTGGATGTCTGTGAACTGCATGAACTCTTTCTTTTTCCAGTTTCCAGATTGCATCCTCTCTCACTAAGGAACTTTGTGCTTTAGTGTTTGGAGTGAACACTTTTTTTGGCACAGTGCTGAAGACAATCATCACTATTGTTGTGGCGGACAAGAAAGGGTTGGCTTTGAGTGTTCATGCTCAGGTTTGTGCTTTACTAGACGGTGTTCCTTCTGGATAACCACGTGAAGCTTAAATAAAGTTACCCATGGCAATGTAGTTCTGTAGGTAATGTTCGCTCTGTGTTTGTCTTTCTTTTGCAGTTTCTTGTATATTTCTGTTACTTCAGTCTGCTGACTGTGATTTACCTCGGCTGTGGTGCGTTTATCATCATATGTCACTACCGAGGCCAGAGAGCTGCAGCAGAGACTGTGGAAGCAGCGTCTGCCACTGAGCTCAGTCCTATTGCAGTTGGTGAGGCTCCAGCAGCAGTTCAGAATGGAACTGGCAGCAAGACCTGAGATTGGGAATTAATATTTTTTCTCTTTTTGTAAAACAGTTTCTTGTAAAGGCAAAACTTTACAATAAGGCAAAACGTGTAAACTTGATTGTCTTTTGCGAATATTCCATAATTTTAGATGTGTTCATTATTTTTTTCACCTGCCGTCGACTAGAATTTGGGAACTGATGACACTGATTGTAGAAGCTCTGTTTGATTTTAACAACCCTCAAATAATTCTGTCCATGTCTCGTTTTTTCTCCTTTAAGTGATGCAAATTGTGAGTGATTGGTACTCAGAGCCATGGATTACTGCGTATAGCTCACCAGAAATGGAATCCCCCTCACAAATTATATAGGAAACATTTTGTACTGTAATGCTGCGTTATTGTTGAAAGTGTAATCATTAACTCCTCACTGCCTTTGATAATGAGGTCCTGGCTCCAAAAGTAACCGAAGACACCCCTCCCAATCGATCAACAACTCCAATGTGGTTCATAAACTCAATTAACAAATGAGTAAAGATTATAACTTAATTTAAAATCAAGTGTCCATGTTTACTCTTCTGTAGAATGGCTTTTTTCGACACGGTGACATATTCTTACCACATGCTGCTTTTTATTAAAGGATTTTTACATTTGAAATCCTTAAAAGTTGAGTTCATATCACCCTTAAAGGGACGCTCCAATTATTTTTACAAGCTCATTCTGCAATATGAACACTGGGTCACTGACAACGCTCATAGATTTCTGGTGAAGGGTGTTTCCACTTTACATTAGGGCATTGTAAGTGTCACTAAACTATTCATAGGATTCACAAAGATTGGTTGAAGGTTTCAATCAGTTATTTACAGTCTTCAGAAATCTCGAATCATTCATTTTGCAAAAATGTAAGATTTAATGTAACGTAAACAAACGTTTTCAGCAATGAACAGCAAAAATATTACTCTTTCATGAAGATTATATTAGGATATACACATAAACTTAATGGAGACAGGTCTGTAACTATGTATTTTAGCTTTAACCTCTTAAGCTCGAGAGTTTCCGGTACCGGGGACTTGCCCCCTTGTGCGTTACATTTTCACTCATAGCTCACTAACCCTGAGAATAACCCAAACATATTAAATACTTTTGTGCTCAGCGGAAACTCCTCTAAAAACGTATCTAATTCAATTTCATATCCGTTAACCACAGCTCGAACGCCATGCAAATAAACAACATATCCGGAGTATAATTCATGACCAAGTTTTTGTTTATGTGCGATATGTATCCACAATATAAACGGAAACACCAAAACCGTTGGTGAAAAAAAAGTTTTAACGTCTGTCAATGGAAACCTGCTCACTTTTGCAATCAGCCTCTAGTGGTCAGTAGATGAACTGCTTTATCCATCACTTGCTGTTAACGCTTGAAGAGTGAAAGCAGCTGCTTAATTTAGCAGCCATTGTCCAGATCACATTAGTGACCTGGGATCAATGAACATGATTTTGCCAATTACCCATTTAAAACTAAACTCTTTAAAAGTGACGTCGAGTTTGAAACTTTACTATTTTTTTATTACTATGACTATTTTGTAAGCTTAGATTTATAGGCCCAGCTTTGTCAAAAACACAACTAAAATATATGTAATTTTACAAAATTTCACTATAATGCAATTGTTTTAATGAAGGTTAAAACAGTTGTTGAATTAGTGGGTGCATTTTAATGCCGTACATTGGTGAACAATCCAGAAATTGTACAGTAAGTACAAATCTGTGTGGTAAATTTTGTGATTTTTTTACTCTTGTAATGTTCAGTTAAAACCCAAAATATCTAATAGCAATTTTGATACCTACAGATTATATTTAAAATCAAAATCAAACAATATGTGGGTTGTGTTATTCTTAATTCAAAACAGATGCTATAATTGTCACACGCAGTGGTGTGTTCAGAGACTTCTAAGGGTTAAAAGATGGCAGGTTCACTGAAGCTCAACAGTATCTCAGCTTTCTATTGGAATCTTGTCTGCTGAAGCAAGAAAACAGATCTAGGCTGCCATTTAGTAAGTAGTCTTACTGCAATGCTTAAGGAATGTTTACTGTTCTCCTAGGAAAGCTTAAAATCTAAACAAATAATCTGTAAGTTACTGTGTGTCATGCCCCCTGCGAGAACTGTTTGTCAGGATAAATTGATGGACAGAGTCCAAAGTGTGTGAAATGACAGTTTATTGTAATTAACAGGACAACTGAATAAAAAAGGGAAAAACAATTGACAGTCCATTAATAACGAGTCCAAAAGTCAGGAGGGCAGTTTCTCACACCCCCAGAAAAACTTTAGTCTTCTGGAGCAATGATGAGGAGCAAAAAATGCAAGTTGCCCAGAGACTGGAGAGCAGGACACAACACAAGGTATGAAAAATCTCTTTCTGAATTATACAGTAGTTCACATGCAAACTGGTCAGGAAAGAAAATTGCACAATTTATTATGTAACTTTTTTCTTTTCCAACACAAAGAGTAATAAACTGCATTTTGATTGTTTAAAGGGATTTTTGTTTAAATGGACCTATTTACATAACATATTCAAGCACTGAGAAAATAACAGTTCATTCAAAGGTACATTTCTGGATTTGGGTAGTAGAAAGCTCCACCATGTTGTTTATTATTATTATATTGTGTTTTCTAACAGTTTATAGTGGGTCTATGATAAGGTTTTAAATGTAGCCTATAGTATTACCAATTTGTTTTCGGCATGCATTTTTATGTAACTATTTAACTTCAATTCCAACATACTAATGTTTAATCAACAATAGGATTTTAAAATAAAACAGTATTCACTTTTGTAAAAGTACTGGCGGGAGAGTGCGTTTGCCTAGTCATGCTGAGGTTTTGCTTTCGAGAGCGAGGGAGAGACAGATGACATGTAAGTGTTTACTGAGATTTTTTTTTTCAAACCTTTTAAAATCTCGTTTTTAATGTGATTTTTATGATATAGTGAGCTTTAATTAATTTCAAAATGTGTTTATTTCGTATCTAACATATATCGCATAACTTAGTTATTAACGGTTTCTAACCCCAATGTTATGTATCATGTTTAATAACAAAAATATAATAAACATAGATATATCGCTGTTATTCATTAAGTTTCGTTTTGCTGTAATTATCATGAAAGGTTGCGGGGTGAGCGCTGTAAGTTAACCGAGTCCCTGTCGATGTTCTGACCGAGACTGCGCTGCTCAGATCCGTATGCGTTCAAACTCTAGCCCGCGGCTGTCAGGCCGTATGATCTTACTGCTGTTGTACGGTTTTCCTATAGTTGCATGTTGTAATAAAATACGTTCGTTCTGATAAATATGAACTATAATGTCCTACAGCTCAGTGACTGTAATGTACGTATTTTTAAATTAATTTCTCCTTTGTAACTGTTGTTTTCACATAGACAGAATACATTTGAGTACAAATTGTAACGTTCGGGTTATAAGTCGCATTTTTTTCCTCAATGAGACTAGAGCTATCTAAATGTCTCTACTCAACAATAAACAAGAATAGCATTTCCAGCTGTGATGCAGATTTTCATCTATGTATTCTAAGAGTCGCTATCACTGTCTGATTATGTAAGTATTTGTTAAATCCTTTTTGTTATTTTAGGTACCATCAGCTAATTGTCTATGCAGACGAAAATAAAAAACAAAACAGAAACTAAACTTGGTATAAAGGATATGTTACAGCCCATCTCTCAGACACAGCTATCCCATTTCTGTTAGTTAAGGTTGATGAACAAGCTTTTAGAACAAGTTAGAATCTCAACCCAGGCTCTTAAGGAGATATTCACTCTATGGCTAGTTGTATGAACAGCACTTGTTTGATTGTAAAAGTGTTTAGAGATCATTCTGAATGTTTTAACAAGATCTGTTACGCAGTTGCAGCAGGCACAATCAAGCAACAATGTGCCACTGCTCATCTCTGCTCTTGAATATGGACCTCTGTGTTTGTACGGCAACCATCATAGTAGCAGCTTGCAAGGATTGAAACATTTACATTGCATTGTCATATATCTGAGACACCATGCTGCATGCTTTGTGATGGTGTCCATATCCATTTCTGTTCGAATTTCAGTTCAACGAATTGCAGTTGTTCAAGTTAAGCCTAAAACAAGTCATCTCAAAAACAAATATCCCCAGTACACATTTCTCAATCTGTTTAAAGTAGGGTTCACAATAAACTACGATGTGCACTTGAACGTCGGCATGATAACTTTCAAAAACTGGCAATAAATAAATGTAAAGTATTCAGTGTACAGTGTACATTTTGTTCCCGCTGGGGTGAATACGGCCCAGTTTCTGAAGTGAGGGAATCATGCTCTACTTCAGTTTGTTGGCATTAGTAGATCTCTCAATGACATGTAGCTCCCTAGGGCCAGCAATTACGCAGTCCCAGACCATGACTCTTCCACTATCATGCTTGACCAAAGGCAAGGGACACTTGTATTAGCACTCTTTACCACACAATCTTGACACCATTTGAACCAATCTTGGACAATCGGTCATTGACAGGAGACATTACAGAGCCATTTGTAATGTGTAACAACATTGTCATAAGCCTTGTTCATTGTGGTCAGCTCCGGATATTATTGTCCAACTAATTAAACTTGTGTAACAACATAAAAAATTTTACTGTCATAAAATTACAACTACTTCAACCAATAGTTACTTTTAAGCCACTTTTACCATGACTTGCTTTTTCTTTCAAACTGACTAAAGCAGTTTATATTAGTCCCCAGAACATGCACGATTTTGTTGTGTTTATTGTATTTTTATTTGTCAGCTAATTAATCTCTGTTTATTGGTTCATCTATCTCTCTTTATCTCTATGGTCCATAGTGGAAACAACTCAACACGTCTGTGCAGATGTTGGAGTTACACAGACATCTCTTCTAATTGAAACCAGGCTGTACAGGAAGACTTCAGATACAGAAACAAGTCTGTGTGACCAGTTTCACTCCTCTACGCTTCTTCGAGGATTACTGATTGGCTAGTTAACACTCATTCCTTGTGGGATGAACCAGACCCTGCCAGATTAAACATCAACCTGCCTCATCTGAGCTGTTACAGTTTTTGCAAGTGAAGATTTTGTCTGCATCGCCTGCACTGGCGTGCAATCATGCAGAGTGTGTTTGCGGAGCTAGCATGCTACCGACTGCAGGGATGACAGAGTGTCGAGCTGAGGTGATGCCATCGGCAACTAATGGCCAGCGTGTGCTAAGCTATACGCTGGAAAGCCATGCGACCACAGCCTTTTCCATCATGAACCAGCTTCGGAGCGACCGCCAGCTCTGTGATGTCACGCTATGTGTCCGCTATGATCAGTTAGCGCCAGTGGAGTTTGTAGCCCACAAGGTGGTGCTAGCATCTGCCTCGCCTGTGTTCCGTGCCATGTTCACCAACGGCCTGAAAGAGTGTGGCATGGAGGTGGTGTCAATCGAGGGAGTGCATCCCAAGGTACATTAGAAAATTTAAGATGTTCTAAACACTTACCAGGCACAGACTAGCCCTCAGGGGGCCCAGCAAGGATTTAAGTACATTATTACACAGTCACTACATCACACAGTAACCGATTACACACTAATGACAATAATGGTTCATCCATACATTTAAAACTTTTGACTAGCTATGTTAAAGTATTCCAAAAATTCGTTTATGCTTCCATTCATAAAACATTTATTAAATGGCTATTTTCCCTCCTTTTGGGCAGGTTTGTTGATCATGTTTGCACTCATCAGCAAATTGAGTGATTATAATGAGGCTTCATGAATATTCAAATATCGGCCAATCAGAGAACAGAACTCAAGAACTGACCAACTGTGCAGAGTGGGATTAGAGAGTTAACAAATACAATGTTAGGAAGGTTCTTTGTAAGATCGGTGTCGTCTTGCACCCCATCTTCATTTCCTGATGCAGAATTATTGTGTTTTCAGGTGATGGGACGTCTGGTGGAGTTTGCCTACACCTCCAGCATCTCTGTGGGAGAGAAGTGTGTGTTGCACGTGATGAACGGAGCCGTGATGTACCAAATGGACAGTGTGGTCCAGGCTTGCTCTCAGTTTCTCCAGGAGCAGCTCGACCCCAGTAATGCCATTGGCATCGCCAGCTTTGCTGAGCAGATTGGTTGCACCGCACTGAGTCAGGCGGCGCATGAGTACATCTGCATGCATTTCAAAGAGGTGGCTACAAAATAAAGCTGTGCAATGTCCTCTGGCTCTATCTCCAGTGATGAAACCAGTCTTCCTTTTCTGGGCCAGCACAGATTGAACCACTGGAGTCGCTCATGCTGATCCTTCTCTCCGCAGGTGTCCGAGCAGGAGGAGTTCTTCAGTCTCTCTCCCTGTGAGCTGGTGTCTCTAATCAGCCGTGATGAGTTGAACGTCCGCTGTGAGTCAGAGGTCTTTGATGCATGTGTCTCATGGGTTCGCTGTGACCCATCAGGTCGGCGCACCTTTGCTCGCCCTCTTCTGGAAGCAGTACGCTGTCACTCTCTCACTCCACGCTTCCTGCAGAGTCAGCTGCAGGGGTTTGACTGGGATGCCTCAAGCAAGGACTACCTCTCTGGGATCTTCCAGGAACTGACACTGCACAAACCCTGCAGACCACGATCACTCCGCTCTCCCCGCGTGCCCCATCGCATCTATAGCGTCGGGGGATATTTGCAGCAGTCGCTTGCCCTGACTGAAGCCTTCTGCCCCGAGACTGGAGACTGGATGCGTCTCACCGACCTCCCAGTAACACTATTCTCTTCCACCAAGCACTGATTAATCTCCTCTTCCTCATGCGGTTGTGCTTACTCTCTGCACTTTTCTGAGCTCTGAAGTAGAGATGGTGATATGGCCTAAAACATAGATCTTGTTAACTACAAGTATAAACTTTGACAGGGCTCAAAGTCGATTATTTCCCATCGTATAGCCCACATGCTTCCAAATAAAAAGTGTAGAAGGTGTACAGTAGAAATTGAGAGCAGAGAGGTTACTGTTTATTTAAAAATTCTGGCATTTTTTTCATTACAAAAATTGGCTCTTTTGTTGTTGGCTAATTGTCTGATTTAGAAACAGATTAAAAATGTAAATGGTAAAATAATCTAGGCTATTATAATAAAATGCTCAAATTAACTGTAGACTAAAGCTAGTAAAACTGCTAATGCAACTTTTTTCACAGAGTTTTAGTAGCAGCACAATTCAGCTTGGCTAAATTCACTGCGGTCTGCCTCTGTTTCCACCGACTTCCAGTATCTGCTCTGAGGGTGCTCATTTTTGACATGTGACTCAAAACCAATGACCATTATAAAGGTGGACGACTTGACACTTTTTTACTTTGTCCACTGCATAGATTAAAAATACTGAAAATCATTAAAATAGTGTAAATGACGCAATTTATGAAAAAATATGCTCACTGTTAAAAAATCATTCTACAGCCGTCCACAAGAGGGCGATCGCAGTGCTTTGGTTTCACTCTGCCAGCAATGTGAGACACTCTTGCACAAAAAAGCAAGAGTGTCTCACATTGCTGGCAGAGTGAAACCAAAGCACTGCGATCGCCCTCTTGTGGACGGCTGTAGAATGATTTTTTTTGGGTTCACATAAAACCCAAAAAAGAAGAGTAAACGCACAGATTTACACATACACTCAACACAGAACAATGGAGATAGTTTTCCTTTTTTCGTCAGCAGTGAATACTTGTTGCACTATGGAAATTATCTGCAATCACAAAGTGCCTGTCAATGCATTGAAAGGTCATGATCTCTAGGGCATCTCAAGCCGATTGTTTGGGAGCTGCCAGGAAGATGTGAAATGCTCATAGACGCTACATCAGAATTATCGATTATACCCATAGAGACATTTACATTGAAAAATATTGCCATCCGTACTCTGAAGCAACAATTATTTAAGTGTAAATAGTAAATCAGTTGGAGCTGTAAGTCTATTGTAAACCAGAAAACTGCATAGATGACCATATGAGGAGGAGGAATGATTTATTATTGAAATTAAAACACATGTGGCTAATCGTTTGGTTTTACTGGTGTTGTTTAGGAGCCACGCAGTGGGCTGGCATGCTGCGTGGTTGGTGGTTTACTGTATGCTGCAGGTGGAAGGAACAATGGGCCGGAGGGAAACACTGACTCTGCCGCAATGGATGTGTACAATCCCATGACTGGAGCATGGCGGCGATGTGCGAGCATGAGTGTACCTCGAAATCGGACGGGTCTTGGGGTCATTGATCAGATGATCTACGCTGTGGGAGGGTCACATGGAGGAGTGCACCACAGCAGTGTGGAGAGGTGTGTGCTGCTCTAATTTCATACAGCAGAGAAAATCCATGTTTCACGAGTTCATGATCTGGCCTTGCCCCGTAGTGCATTCCGTGAATATACACTAGTCTTGAGTAACCAGGCTTCAGGGAAAGTCTGGTGCTTATGGCAGCTTTCTTCGGACAAGACCAGCCCATAAGGCGGTTTGACCACCATGTCATACAACCAATCAAATCAGATTTAGCGTAGCGCAAAGTTTGAAACTGTTTGGTTGTCACCATCACAACACATGAGTCAGAGAAAAAAAGAGAAATAAAAGGAAGTTAGCAACGAATGATGAGAGAATAAGTTCATCACTCGCCTAAAACACGGAATGGAAAACGTATTCAGACTTTTTCACTTTCTCAAACAATTGAATATGAACAAACGCTGGTTATTTCATGGGCATGACTCTTCACTCTTTAAATTCTGTTGGAGGAGCGTAAGCACAAACGTTTCTAACAAGGGACAGTAACGCTTATTCAATGCACTGTTCCATGATGCAGCCAGTGACTATTTTTTTTCGGCCCAATCAGTGTTTGGCCAGGATTCATACGCCATGCTTACTCAGAAAATAACACCAGACCAGCTTTGTTGTGGAACATGGGTGCCGCTTCAAATATTCCCGCAAAAGGCACTTTTTAGTGAAGTATTTGCACCCAGGAACAGTGTAACATGGATTTATGCATGGCATGGGACGCAGTCATTTGCAGAAACAAGGAAGTATTGCCAGACCAGTGAACACATTTCCAACTGTGCTTAAAAGCTGTTCTGTGGGTTTTGCGTCACATGATCGGTTCTTCTGAGCGATGACTGATCATTGTGTGTCCCTGCAGGTATGACCCTGAACGGGACACTTGGCAGAACATGTGTCCCATGTCCACCCGGCGGATTGGAGTGTGTGTCACCGTCATCAACCGGCTGCTGTTTGCCATCGGAGGCTTCGACGGTACACACCGGCTGAACACGGCGGAGTGCTACACACCTGAGGGAGACGAGTGGAGGAGCCTCTCACCCATGCACACCCTGCGGAGCGGCGCTGGTAACCCTAACCGGTCACTCCAAGATTTGTTTGACTTCATGATGCTGGTCTCTCTGGGAATCATGTGACCTGTGTGTTCAGGTGTTTGTGTGCTGGGCAGCTCCATCTATGTGCTGGGTGGCTATGATGGTTCCCAGCAACTGAACTCAGTGGAGTGTTATGACGTACAGAGTGACTCCTGGAGCTTTATAGAACCCATGATACACCGCAGGAGTGCCCTCGGGGTCACCACATTCTGCGGACGCATCTACGCCCTGGGTATGAACCCACTCATTTGCCATATTTAACAACTTAAACTTGTACTACTATTACTAAAACTACACTCTGTAAGCTAACAAGCTAACAATAAATGATACTTTAACATATTAGTTGAGAAACCCTTTATAGTTGTGAAATTAATGAATGCTTGACCAAAATCTATAAGCCTTGCATCCACTGGGACAAGTTGGTGTCTTGTTCAGAGTAAGGCTGCGTTCCATTATTTCACTTACCCCTACCCCCCTTATCCCTTAATACCAGGGGGCAAAGGAAGGGCAGAAAACATACCCTTATGAATTCTGAAAACTTTATAAGCTTTTTCATTTATTTTTCCAACGGACCAGTGTGTATTAATTACATCAGGACAGGAGGGTGTTAAAAGGAAAGGGGGAAAGTGGATGAGATATGTAGGTGAGGGGGAAAGGTTCACAATTGGGAAGAATACCGACCCGAACATACCATATAAGCTTGTTACAGTTCGTACAGTGCAGTTTTCCCAGTTTGTACATAACTTTAGCACATATATACAGAACATCTACCTAGACAAACAATGCCCGTTTGTTGTAGTTCATGCAGTACTGTTTGTGCAGTTTGCACATTCCTACACACATATATACATGTAAAAATACACACAGTTAATGAACTATGCGGTATAACAAAGAGGTCATTTATAATACAGGTGATAGGTGACAGATGAGGAGTGGACAGAAACGTACACGTCTCATTATGACTTGACCTGCACTGAACGGAGACACACAGACCATAAATTAATAAGTGGAATAACAACTTTTTAAGCTGTGTGCATAAGCCAAATGGTTCTGAAGGATTAGCAAATTCTTGCTAGTTTACATTTTTAAATATAAAAACATAACCAAGCCAAAATGTAACAAGCATACTCAAGTCTGTTGCATAATGTTTATATTATAAGGCTAGTAATGGTGCATTGTTCCTGTAAAACTAGTGTTGTGTCAGTGTTTGTGATTTAAATAAGTTTTACCGACCTATGTATGAACATGGGATTTGAAATGTAACATAAAGCAATGCTTTTCATCATTTTAAAACGTGTATATATTACATGACTTTAGTTGGTCTTTTTGTTTCACATAGAGCTGTCTTGTTCAGGAGATTCCTTGGATTTAGGGGGGCTTTCATAAAGTAATGGGACACCCCTTCATTTAGGGCTAAGGGGTAGAAAAAGAACTCAGGCTAAAGCTCTGTCTCGTCCTGTGCAGGTGGCTATGATGGCAGCACCTTTTTGGACAGTGTGGAGTGCTTCGATCCCGACTCCGGATCCTGGACCGAAGTCTCCACAATGACGTCCGGACGTAGTGGAGTTGGAGTCGCTGTTACTATGGAAACCTGCCCCAAGCGCAATTGTAACAACACACGTGTACTCTCACACACACTTGAAAAGAGCCAGCAGACATCAGACCAAACACACACTCGAACGCTCTGAGAAAAGCTGCCTGTTACACCTGAAGAACCTCTTGGGGAATCTAAAATGGAAATCAATGAACATCTCCTGATGATTTCTTCCTTTACTGAGCGTAATGCAGAGTCTGCCTCCAGACACAGTTACTGGTCATAAACTTTACACAAATTACATAATTGTTTAATAGGGTTCAGTAGTGGGGTCTTGTAAGATGAGAAGGTTAAAGGTATCCGAGTCACCGTACTCCGACCCTCATCGGCCTCTGGAACCATCAATCCTTTGCTGTTACATTGTTGGGAAGTCCCTAAGAAACATAGTGGGCCAAGCACATTCAGCAGAACACAGGGAAGCCCATCTAAAAGCTAATATCTACGTTGTACCCGAGGCTCAGAGTGAGATCATCGCTCACAGAATCGTGAGCTCCTCAGTATTGGTCTTCAGTGCCAGTGTGGAAGCACTTCTAAAAGCCAGTATCTACCACTCATCCAGGGGTTTTTTTGCACCCCAGTATGTACTGTTTCTTCCTTTAATTACCCTACAGCAGCTCGATGGTGAAACAGACAGATCAATGTGTCCAGCTGCTTCACTTGTGGTGGTGGAGTTTTTTTTCTACGCTGAAGTTGTTTTTCTCTGGTTGCACAGGGTTCCTAAAAGTCTGCTCTATTCAATTACTGCAATAAACTACAGATCTGAGGTGTGCGTGATCTTTCTACTGGTTACTAGTTGCAGTTGATTTTTGGAAAAGATTTCAGCGATGGCCAGTATAATACCAAACCAACAGGTGACATATGAGAGTGATGGGCCTGTGCTCTGGGACCCATTGTCAATATCACTGTAGTGTCAATAGCTATTGTGTTTATTTCTCATCCATGGAGCTGTTTTCCACTCACTGCATGTGAACATCACATACCGGTATATAAACAGGTGTATATATATTTATATTAGGGGTGTAACGGTATGCTAAAATCGTATTCGGTTCGGTACAGTGTCTTGGAGAGCTCGGTTCGGTTCATTTTCAGTACAAACAATAAGAACTTACAAAATCTTTATTTTGAAAAGCTGCCAATACACAATAGAATTCTTGCATAAAATAAATAAAAGTGACACATTTGGGTGATATTTTTAATAAATTGCACTCTATAAAGAAATACACATTTTTAAAATAAAAAATTAAATACTGCAACTAGTTAGGACCTGAAAACTTTTAACACTAGCAACAGCTTCAGCTTATATATCAACAAAACTAACTATTCAAGTTTTAAGTTTTGGCTAAAAAGATTAACCTATCCACATTTTCTGAAGAGAGCACAGATCTGGTTGCCGTGACAATATCTCCAGCAGTAAAAAATGTTAGATGTGTTGCCTGCCACATACCCGATCTCCGTGGAACAATGTCGGCATACAACTTTAAATTTATCCACTCGTCTATCCCCGTTATGTATTTTAACAGAGAAGCCAAAGTGTTCCCAAACAGGAGACCGTAGTGAGGTGGGAGGGTCTTCAAGCTCTGGCTTCTCTTTCACTGTTGCCATGATGCCATTTCTCACAGCTTCCCGGCGTGCAGCTCTACTGTGCTTCACTCAATAACGTCCGTGCGGAAACTCGCCTAGGAACAATGTTCCGCTGCGCTTAATATCGCGCTAATAATAAATGTATATTATTTAATTTAAAAAATATACCGAAACGGTACGCAAGTGTACCGAACCGAACAGGCCGCACCGAAACGGTTCAATACATTCCCGTGAACCGTTACACCCCTAATATATATATATATTATATATATATATATATATGTGTGTGTTGTTTTTTTTTTTTTTCATTTTTGAGCAAAAATGGAACTCAAATCAATATTTGGTCATCATGTCTTACTGGTAGACTTGCACAAAGTAATGGAATTTGCCGAGTTTTAGATCGGTGTCCTTAAAAGCCAGTCATAAACTTAAAACAAACCACCTTGTGGGAGGCTTAACTCAGTGAGGAACAGCTAAACTCTTACCAAGGTGAGGATGAGAAATACAGATTCCCGTCATGGTAAGATTGAGCACAGCAACAAGACACAAGGTAGTGATACTACATCAACAAGGTCTCTCCCAGACAATGATTCAGACAGGGGTTTCAAGATGCGGTTCAAGCTCTTTTGAAGAAGCACAAAGAAAATGGCCTTGTTGAGGATTGTAGTGGTTGACCCAGTAAGATTGTGCAGCAGATTAAAGACATGTCAAGTTAAATACCCTTCAAAAACAGATGTTCAGCAGTGCTGTTAGCTCAGAAATGGCAGAAACCAGTGGAAGACTTCTGGCCAAAAGTAATGTTTATGGAAAAGTTGCAGTCAAATTGCCGTACTTGCAGTGTGAGAACAAGGCCAGGAACCTCAAGTGTGCATGGAGACAGGTTTCTTAAATATGGGAGAAAATGTATGGCCCTAAATGTATTCTGCTGTAGAACAAGATTGCATTTCTCTAGGTTCATGACATGATCAAATTGTTTTTAGCTACAGTGAGCGTCAGAATACAGCAGATGACATGATTATTTTTTTAGGAGGGCAGTTCTGCTCTGCACAGGTAAATAAAACTCTGAGGAATCTGGGGAACTTCAGATAATGTATGAACGCATGTGAGTTGAGTCCCTAAATTGCTGTACCTAAAATGCGAGAGCATTAAATGGGCTCACAGAGGATGGTTTGTACTAACTGATCTGGAGTTTATTAAACCGCTCAATAAATAACATCAGAAATGAAAACATCAACGTTCATAGACAACTCTTCAATAAATACATCACATAAATTCATCAAAAGCTATGTACAACAATCATCTCAGGATTAAAAACACTTAACAGTTCAGGATTCTGCAGCAGAATCATCTTTAGGATGGTGACATGCAAAAATAACATTAACTCAAGTAGGCCTGTTCTCTACAAAACCAGCCGCTACTCATCTCAGACCTGAAGGAGACCCTGCCCTCTCTTCAACACTTGAGAACTTGTATTTGATGTCGTTTTCGTTATATGGATGTGAAAGAACATCGCATTCCAACATTCTTCCAGGATTAATGTTTCCATGGAAGACAAACAACTGAAGATCTGGAATGAACTTGGACATCCATCTTACGAAGTTACTAGTTCGTCCTTAGGTCCTAAAGACAGCCTGGTTCTGCTCTGATGGACAAGTTCTCCATCAGCCGTTTTGCTTCTGTTCCATTAGTCTCTCCAGCAGATGGGCTAGCTCTGGGCTCCCGGCAGAGAGAGCCTCATCCACGGGTCGGGTCCCCTGCTGGTCCTGCTGGTTCAGATCTGAGAGGGGAGCCAGGAATTCTGCTACATCCCAGTGCCCGTGCCGGAGAGCTAGGTGGATGGGCAGAGCCCCACTGTGGTCACACCGGTTGACTGAGGCCCCGCCCTCCACCAGGACTCTCACTGTGTCCAAGAACCCAGTGCGTGCTGCATCGTGAATTGGCGCTACACCACAGCGGTCCTGTAGGTTGGGGTTAGCACCATGGTCCAACAGCACAGAGGCCACTGTAGAACATCCCATCATCATCACCTGAACACAGACAGACAATGCTCAGGAGAGCGCGTGTGCTTGTTTGCAACATACATTCAATTCATCTTCTTATCCACTTGTTCCCTTGCGGGGTCGTCTGCTGGTGCTTACCTCCAGCTCACTTTAGGCGAGAGACAGGGATAAACCCTGGACAGGTTGCCAGTCCATCACAGGGCAACACACACATTTACACCTAAGGGGTATGAAACCGCATGTTTGTGGGGAAAACCAGAGTACCCGAAGGAAACTCAGCACGAGGAGAACATGCAAACTCCTTTCAGGAAGGTCACCTTCAACTTTCTAACTGAAAGGCCACCGTGCTACCCAATTTTATAGATTTACAAATATATAATACAGGTCCTTCTCAAAAAGTTAGCATATTGTGATAAAGTTCATTATTTTCTGTAATGTACTGATAAACATTAGACTTTCATATAATTTAGATTCGTTTACAACTGAAGTAGTGCAAGCCTTTCATTGTTTCAACATCTAAAACAATTTGCATATCATGAAAATGTTCTCTAAATGAGCTTATGAACCTAATCGTCTGAATCAACTAATTATCTCAAACACCTGCAAAAGATTCCTGAGGGTTTTAAAAACTCCCAGCCTGGTTCATTACTCAAAACCACAATCATGGGTAAGACTGCCGACCTGACTCCTGTCCAGAAGGCCAGCACTGACACCCTCAAGCAAGAGGGTAAGAAACAGAAAGACATTTCTGAATGAATAGCTGCTCCCAGAGAGCTGTATCAAGGCACTTCAGTGTGAAAGGAAAAGTGTGGCAGAAAATGCTGCACACCGGCAAGAGGTGTGCAGGTCATTTGGAAACCATAGTGCCAGAGTATGGACGAGTCCAGAGTCAAGTACCCACAGTCAGTGATGGTCTGGGGTGCCATTTCAGCTGCTGGTGGTGGGCCACTGTGTTTTATTTTGGAGCACTTCATGCTTCCATCTGCTGAAAAGCTTTATGGAGATGAAGATTTCATTTTTCAGCACGACCTGCCACCTGCTCACATTGCCAAAACCACTGGCAAGTGGTTTACTGACCATGGTATTACTGGTGCTCAATTGACCTGCCAACTCTCCTGACCTGATCCTTCCCATAGTTAATCTGTGGGATATTGTGAAGATAAAGTTGAGAGACGCAAGACCCAACACTCTGGAGGAGCTTAAGGCCGCTATCGAAGCATCCTGGGCCTCCATCAGCAGTGCCATAGGCTGATGCCCTCCATGCCACGCTGCATTGAAGCAGTCATTTCTGCAAACGGATTCCAGACCAAGTATTGAGTGCATAACTGCATATAATTATTTGAAGGTTGACTTTTTTTGTATTAAAAACACTGTTGTTTTATTGGTCCGATGAAATATGCACATTTTTTTAATATATTTTCATGAGCTGTTTGCCAAAATCATCAATATTAAAACAATATAAGGCTTGAACTACTTCAGTTGTGTGTAAATGAATCTAAAACATATGAAAGTCTAATCTTTATCAGTACATAATACATAAAATAATTAACTTTATCGCAATATGCAAATTTTTTGAGAAGGACCTGTATATGCACCCAATACATTTGCCAACTACTGAATATTCATTCATTTTTCATTGTTCCTTTTTGGGGTTACGGGGGTCTGCTGGTGCCCATCTCTAAGGTACAACTTGAAGGCCACAGTGCTAACCACCGTGCCGCCTACTAATGATTATGTTTAATATATTAGCATTGTCTCTCAATCTTTTTCTTGCTCACTGGACAAATCCACGATTTTATTGAAAGTCCATTTTTGAGCTGAGGCCTACTTTTGATTTACATAGAAGCAGAAACCCCCAAAGAATAAACCTGAATTCATAAGGAGCTCCGAAATGTCACATCTGTATTTGATTTGCTTTACTTTGTTGTGCGCCCTCTAAATTGCATATCTTGCTGCAACCTAGGTCTGAAAAAGTTGCCTATTTGCCAAGCGTGGATAGCTGTTTTTTTTTTCCAGACCGTAGCTATTTGGGGCTAAATAGCCACCCTCCCCTGCATCTGATTGGTTGGATTGCAAGTGTCTTCAAAAGAGACTAGAATGCTTTCTAATCGAGTGTTGGTTCATTCGGGTTCTTATGTTATTGTGAACGACAGTCTGGATCAAATCAGCACTTCCAAAAAGATCACAGCTGTCTTTCTGCTGTTAAAAGATGGTGGTAGAATTTGTTGGGTGTTATAATGATTTCTGTGCATGAGAAAGTGAACGTGTGGCATCACTGGCATGTGAACAGTAAAATACAGTTCACACGCTCAATGCAGGAGACTTGAGAACCCTGCAAATGTGACTTTTTTTTTTTTTTGTAAAACCTTTGAATGGCAGCTGCCACCTATTTTATAACTTAGCTGCAATGCTGCAGTAAGGGGCACTGCACAGCTAACTCTATTCATAGAGGGAACCTAATTTTCTAATTAAGTGCAATAAAAATATGTTGGCTTTACAAGCCAACATAATTACGGGTAGATGGAGGCCGCTGTACGACAAACCTCGGGCCTAACTGTGACACAAGGTATTGCAGCTGGAAAATATTGAAATAAGTGTCAGGAGCCACAAAATAATTCCAATTGAATCTTAACCCAATTCTAAAATAAAAAGTATACAAGCAAAAGTATCGCTTAGTCACTCATCAACAAATATTTCTCACAGATGTGGCAGCCAGTGGTGGGTGATGTAGTGGCAGAATGCACAAATGAGCGTAAACACTGTAGGAGCATGTCTCAAAATAAATCTGAATTAAAAGTACATAAGCAAATGAATAATTTAGCCATAAAATAGCACATTATCCATGGTGTTCTTATTGGCAGGAGGATGCACAAATACGATGAAAACCTGTTTTTCCCACTTTATAATTCATTGCCTCGTGCTCCTCGTTGTAGAAGGTAAATGTTTCCAATGTTTGGGAATTGTGATCAACTTTAAAAAAAGTGTCAATGTGTTCAATTCGGTTACGTTTTATGGTATGTATTAAAGGTGTAAATACACACATGATGAATGTTTGATTTGTGTATCTATTACAATATTTGATTAGTGTTATTTGCGCTATAATACGTTATCGTTTAAGTTACACGTGACGCTGACGCATTAATACGGCAATAAACGGAACAAAAAAACAACGATATAAGATAATTATGTGTTATATTCGTGCTTATTTAAAAACTGAGTTGGTGGAGCGATGCCTCACCTGGAGCGCGGTCTTCCCGAATTCGTTGAGCGCGTCCGGTTGGACGCGGTGATCCCGGAGGATCCGCCGAACCGCATCCACGTCCCCCTGCGCCGCGGCCGCGCTGAGGCTCTTCACGGAGCTAAAGCCGTCCAAAACCATCCTTCGACACTGGCAACCACAGGAGTCTGAACCGAGCACTGGCTGGGATTTACGAGTCAAGATCGTAAGCGCTGACGCCAGCTAATGCCGACGATCGCTCGTTTACCGTCTCCGACTCTTCTTTGGGGAGTATTTTCACGACCGTTAACGGTGGATCTGTTTACACAATATCCTCAAAACAAGCGCTTACAAACAATCCTCGCGCGCACCGGCTCGCTTCAGATGCCGGCAACAGCGCTCAACCAATAGGCACTAACACACGCCGAACCAAAGCCCATAATTGGTCAGAAGGGAGGAGCGCTGATAGGCGTTGCTACAGTATCACCATGGTTACAGCGCAACTGACCAATAAAAATTCAGAGCGCAGAAGGCGGGCGATTTGAGAGCGTTTGTTTGTAAACTATGCCGCTCATTCATTCCCTGACAGACAAACAAGAGAGCGCGGGAAGATCATGAAAAATGTTCATATTTATTGCAAATTTCACTTTATTCATTGACGAAACACAGGATAGATTAAAATATGTGCTAAAATTGAAATGGCTAATTTACTTGAGATAGTGCTTAAAACTCATGAAATGCTTAATGTGTTTAAATGGTTTACATTCATTACCATAACTAGTCTTCTTTCTGACGGGTTAATACACGAACACATTAAAACAGATTAATTTTCTTGTCCCAAAAGGTCCAGAGTATGATTAGCTGTTCGTCCTCAGCTGGTAATCTGAAAGATAATAGATATAAAAACAATCACCAAAGAATGCAATATCTGATCGATATTAAAATAATACAGAATATTTCTATTCATGTCAAACTATAATAAGATTAGTTTGACCACAAAATAAATATTGTTGCATTAGGTTGCATAAAACTCGTACATTACATTATGTAATTACACACACACACACACACACACACACACACACATATAGACGTATATGAGATGTTTATAATCATATAATTCTGTATATATAAAAATTGTATTTATTGTTCATACCCCCGCTTTGAGTGATGTAGCGAACCCAGGGCAGCGCCTGATAGCCACTCTTTTCTATGATCTTCATATATCGCACCTACAAAAAGATTTTACATGAAATTCTGGTGTCTTCACTCAACAGAACTCACACAATAACAGTAGCCAAAACGTATAAATGGACTCTTGTCATTACATAACAGAAGGTGTAACCAATGGCCAGTTTAGTCACATCATTTTGTGGCATTTTGATTGACAAAAATAAAAAAAATTGTAAACGCAGATGAAGCTTGAGCTTCGAATTGGTTTTTCTGCTTGCAGGAACTTCGCAGTGAAAATTTTTACTTTTGACAGTTAATAAGATGATGCACAGATTAATTTCCTGGACAATGCGAAATGTTTTAGATGTAATGCTCGTCTCTTTAGCTATAATAGTCAGGTAACCTTTAGTTTGGACAGAGTGAAAAGTGTCACTCTGAAATAATGTTCAAATAATGCTCCGTTAACATCAAGACTAAACATTAATTAACACACCTGAATGCCAGAGACGGTGAAGTAGGGAATCTCAAATTTGACCGTGATAGGTGGCTTCCCATCCAACTCTTCATTCTCTATGCTCGGCAAACCAAAGTGTGCCCGCATAAGAAACTCCTTCCCTCCCTGAGAGAACACAAAACCAGGGACATCAAGCATATGTATACTAGAAGAGCTTGCAATCAATAATGAACAGACCCTAATCAGAGACAGAAGAGATCACATATGTTTCCAGATGTGAGGGCATTCATGTTAAGTGTTTAAAAGCCCTCAAAGCCATTCTCAAATAAGTTTTATGCTTTGGTGTAAAGCCCACGTTTATAGCCTCATCCTTTCATGTAGCGAACTGTGGTGCTTTGTTTTGATTTCCTGTCATAAATCTTATAAATGAGCTCCATCAGACAACATTTGTTCTCTGCTGAAAGAGTGGCAGTACAGACATTTCTGCACGTCTTTAATCCATCGCTCAGTGATTGTTGGCTCGTTGGACATCATTATAGAAATGCTGTTATACCTACAAACCAATCACAGAGCTTACAACCTGCATCTATGCAGAACAAAGGTAAACTGTTTGGAAGATGCAGGTCAGCCTCCAGCATAGGGTGCTACATCTATACAGGGTCTAAGATGTAGGCTTGGGTCAGAAGTATAAATTAATTGTTTAGTTGTAGGCCTGGATGTGTTTGCCTTGTGTTTAATAAATGGATCCTTCTCTGTTCCTGTTCTCTGGTTGTGTTGTTTAGCCTCTCCATTTGCTGTAATCTCCTGATTGTTTGTCTTTACAATTCTTTTAAACTAAGGCTTGTCAAAGGTGATTTCTGGAGGACCACTGTTCTGCACAGTTTAGCTTTAATCTTCCTGAAACACACGAGATCTCACCAATTAAGCTCCCCTGGCTAGCTTGAAACTAGACTGGTGTATGTACGGGTGTTTCACAAATGACTTTAGACGTTCCCTTTCAGCTGTGTACTCCAAACGTATGTCAAGTGATCGACTATGGGCTCTCAGGGCTATTTTTGGGCCCATTGATTAGCCAAAACAACTTTGGGCTAATAATCGTAACCAATGGTTATGTGGACAGAGCTTTTATTTTCAAATGAGCTCACTTGCTTGGTCCAAAAATGTATCTCTCTTCGTCGCTAACTCACCGGGAAGGACTTGATGCTCCAGACCACATGATTCTTCTCGGGCATGTATTTAGCATTACCCGTGCTGGTTTTGAACTTGGGTGAGTCTGCGTCACTCGGCACAGGAACATGAATCTCTACGTTATTAGCGACAGATTGCTTCTTGAACTGTCCTTTAGCCTGGAACACAGAGAGCCAATCAAATAAGTTCTAAGTGGATCAACATAATGTGGAGAGTAGTGAAAAAAGGAGTCTCCAGTCTCTGTGTGATTCTTTGTATAGTCTCCCGAGGACACACCTTGACCATGATCTCCACTCGACTGTGAGAGAACTTCTCAATTACAGACTCGATCCAGATGAGCGGCTTCACCTGCAGACACACGCAGCTAGTTTAAATAGGGACACAGCTCTGTAAGTCGACAACTTTTTTTTTTTTTCTAGTGTCTTTTTTTCCAGCCAGGGTAGAGGTCTGAGTTAATGCGTGCGTGCACATGTAAGCATACGTGTGTGTTGATTCGGTACGACATGAGCTCAGACTCTCCATCAGGGGGAATGAAGGAGATGGTGCGGTCACTCTCAAAGCGTGACAGACGGACACACTGATGAAACTTCACATCCTCCATTGCAACGGTCTTCCCTTTGTCTCCTGTAGAGAACACAGACCGACAACAGGAGTAAAACAAAGGTCCAGTGAGTTCTGCTTTCACTGAGAAGAAAATTATGATATACCAAACACTGACAGGCCTCAAAGAATCAAACCAACCAATCGGATCAATCAATCGAAGAACTCAAAGAACAGCACCAGCCAATCACAGATCTAAAGCAATAAATCACAGACATCAAATAACCCAACAGTCAGACTTCACAAAAGCAATCACAGATATCAGCTTATAAACTAGACAAAGACAGACCCGAAAATAACCTCAATAAACCACAGCAGTCAATCACAGACATTAAGAAGGAACCAATACGACCAATCACAGACCTCAAGAAACCAAACGAACCAATGAAATGCATCAAAAAAATGGACCAGCCAATGACAAACGAAAAGAAATCAAACCAACATACATAAAAAAAAAAACAATCAAACCAGCATAGATTTCAATAAACACCAGCCAATCACATACCAAAATGAACAGAACAAACCAATTACTCATCAAGGACTAAAACCAATCAATCATATACCTCATGGACCCTAAATACCATATTACCAACTACAAAAAAATGAAATTAATCCTGTAATTGTTGTAGTTGGATAGATAGCACGCAGACATAGGAACCAGGCGGAACACCTGATTGGTTCAGTCTGTGGGTTCAGTTGACTTACGTCCGGTGAGGGCGAACAGCACCCGATCGTTCAAGCCCAACCTCAGCTCTGGCATCCCTGAGAGCATGGTCTTCAGCCTGATGCACCCCACAATATCACTGCTCATCACACTGCCGTTCGCATTCACCTGAACACACAATAGTTTTCACAAGCCTTTCAGCAGAAGCTAATGATAGAAGTGTATCACGCATGAGAGTAATTTTTCAAAACAAGGCATAGTATGTCTTTTTACATTTCACACGACCTGGATGATCAACAACCTCCTCCTATCATCTAACCATGGTTCACTTCCTTCCATTTCAAGTGACTCCCACTTCACATTATATATGTTTTTAGGTAATATTTATTTAGAAAGATGTTAAAGTACTGTTAAAGGGGACATATTATGCCATAATAAAAGCAGTTAGAATAAATATATGAGCCCTCTGTACTAGCACTGCACCATTTGTAACTTTCTGAAAGCAATATTAATCACAAAAAACGTCTTTGAATCACATCATATTTTATGCCTCAGCAAAACCCACCGTTTAGCCTCATTTTTCCCCAGTCATGTATTTCCCACGCCCCTTTTGGGACTTGTAGTTCTGGAATCATGGATAACTTAGTCAAATAGAATGTCATGAAGTTATTTAAAGGAGAATTAAGAGTGTCACGCAGGCTGGAAAGGGACATAAATAAAGTCCAAAGTGCACCGAAGAGTTCTGTGTCTCGTCACTTCGCAAGCTAATGAATCCACCATAAATACGGTAGGTAGAAATAATAACGCACTTCACGCCGCTTGTGTAGGCACTTGTGAGAGCTATTGTGCCGTTTGCATGAGATAAAGTTAATTAACAAAGTTTGGATCCATTTCCTGCAAATATTGTAGGGGTTTGAAATTGGGAATGTGTTTATTCTTTCTAATGGTGTCTTGTTGACATTATTTTTTACAATGCTGGGTTGGTTAGCATAACTGCTAATTTTGCTGCTTCACCAATTAATAGTCAAAAAAGCTCTCTTTAATGTTGGGTCTGTTAATGTTAATTCTAAGCTGGTGATTGGGACGATGGCATCGCTCACACCAATGTTACACATTGGACATTGCCCAACCCTAACGCCCATTAGATTATAATCTACAAAAATACACTTTCTTTGCATTGTTCTTAAGCGCGGGTCTTCTGCACTCATATCCGGGTCAGGCAGCGCACCCGATCTGCATAAAGATGAGCTGTACTTCTGATTGGTCAGTGGGCGTAGGTAAGAATTATGGGTGTTGCAAGGAAAATCGAGCCGTTTTCAGCTTAAAAAAAAAGGAACTCAGTATTACACAAACATGCTTGAAAGATTCTGGATAAAACTCAAGGCATGTTTTTGATGAAGGAACAACACGACAAGATGCAACAAATGTCAGAAAACTTGGTCCCTTACATGTGATGTGTTCCCTCACCAGAACATTGATGGACTCAATGACATCTATGAAGACTTCGTTCTTCTTATATTTGAGGCCCTCTGATCTCCAGGACACTGCGTTAGTCACTGTTGTCGGAACTTTGGTCTTAGCTACCTCCAGTTTGGTTCCCTGCTGAGTGATGTACCTGTTAAAACCACAGAGACAAGAGTCAGGAATGCAGGGAGAAGTGTTAAGAATTATTTTGACAACAAGATTCTATGCACCATCGCTCATTTTATTACAACCATCAATGGACTTCTGCAGAAGTGAAACCAAGATTAGAAGTCTGTTTATTAGTTCCCTTTACGTTTAAAAACATTCACGCAAACCTTTACCATACTGACAGAATGAACTCAGTCCACTGCGCTCTTTTGTAAAGTTAAGCAATAAGAACGGACCACAAAACATGAGCGTTTGAGTTCAAGCTTCCTAAACATTAATCATACACAGTGAAGGATAATTTAGGTATTTCCCAACAGTTTCATTTTCTCTAACTATGTGGTGTGTTATGTTATAATCATTTGAGTATTAAGTGTAATATTAAACTGAAAAATAAATGAGTGATAATTGTGTATTTCTTTTGTTACTTGAATTTAATCAATAGGATATTTTTATAGACCTGTGTTATCACCCCGAGTGTCTTTTTCTCTGTGCAGAGGATCAGACAATCCACCATTACAGGAGGTGACCGATCCAAAAGGCCCGACGCAAATGGAACTACGCCCCAACTAATTTGCATTTTTTAAGAACATATATAAAGGCCAGGCCACAAGGAAGGGGTGTGGAAACTAACGCATTGCGACGGGAGTTTTTGTCACACATTGCTGTTGTGTAATGCAGTTAGTTCACCCAGATATATCTGTAATGTGTTATTCCTGAATTTTGAGTAAATATTTGGACTTCAAGCCCTCTCCTGTCTTCTCTGAAATACGTTATTCAATATTATTCCTTCAACAGCAATGTTTCACTAGCCTCAGTTTTATCAAGGTTCCTGTGGTTCTGCCACGGTTACGACTACTTTGACAACCGTGCAGTCTGACCTCGGCTATTCATTGTTGTAGCCCAATGTAGGTAACACCCCCAAGCTATAATTCGACCCTGGGCATTCCCCCAGCTATAGGACATAAGCCACACCTATGATCACACAGGACAATCCCCCAGCCATGATCTAAAACCCAGCTTGGACAAAATATAGGCCACACCCCCTGTTATATCAAGCTCATCAGAAGATCCGACCCCCATCTCAAATGATTTTAATCCTTGCTCTCTTGCTCCTGCTTGAGAGAGAATCACATGTAGCGTAGTGATGAACACTTCTGTACCTTACAAAGTAAATGTTTGTACAGGCTGTGACATCCTCCTGCTCTCCAAAAACATGCATGGGCTCACACATTGGTAATATTGCTACAGTTAATTATAAAATCAACAATACATAATAAAATAATAACAATCATAATGCTACAAATTCTCTCACTCTTGCAGAATCTTGCTGTCAGTGGTCTGAGGGAAGCCGAAGTCCATCAGTTCATCTAGCAGCTCATACACCACCACAAAGTTATCCTGGATACTCTCCTCCTCCAGCTCCTTGAAGTACTCGCTGAACACCTGAGAGAGATATAACTTTAACATTTTTCCCAATCACAGTTTATCTTTTTAAATCTTCCAACCTTTAGCTTTATTCATTATTCTCAGGTATAATTTAGTCAAATTGTTTGTCACTCATATTGTTTTTTTATGTTTTAAAATTGCTTTTTATAATGAAACATGAGATTTGTAAAAAAAACAGTACTCAACCATTAAAGAATAAAATAGTTTTCTAGATTCAGTCCAAACATAAATCAGTTGTGGAATTCTAGCACCGGGAGATTGTAGGATCTTTCAGTTTTTTATTTATTAAATGGCAAGTGGTCACTCCTACTCTGATCTTTCCAAACCACCAAATTGAGATCAACTCATAGTCCAAGTGAACAAATTCAATCAACTGATGAGAAGGAACTGTGCCCTGGATGAAGGTAGGTATGGGATCCATCATTATCACGAATGACCTTTTTTATCAATTTACATACATTTTCTCCCCCTATATGACTATGGCCAAATGTATGGTTCAAATGTAGTGAAGAAGGACTATTGTTTTAATGGCAAGGAGCAACTTGAAGAAAGATATATTTCTTGAAGACCATTAATACATATAACAGACATTTAAAGTGACATAAAAAGAAGACTTTTAAAACATGATATAAAGTGTTCTGACAGCCTACAGAGATTTGCACTGAGATGGTGTGGCAAATCCATGAGGAGGAAACTGTTTTCAGGAGAAAAAAAATAAGATTTTGCATTCTCCAATTTAAAAAGATGCATAAAAAACCCAATCATGGCCAATAAGCTAGTAATCGTGGGCACATAGGAAACTCCATCAGCGCTAAGCAGAGCAGGAAGGCATGAGCAGTTTAGAAGAGGCATAGGGCCCAAAACCATTTTATGATTGTTAAATGATCCAAAAGCTTGCTAGCAGTGACCCTATTTCAGTCCTTTCATGCTTCCTCTCTCCCAAATTCCTGAACTGGCATCTCCCTCATTGTTCATGTGGATATTTGTGAGAGCCTGAGTTTATGAAAGAACTGAGCAATTAAAACCACATCTCTCTCTCTCTCTCTTTCTTTTCATAATGCCTAACGCTGACAGTAGCTATTGGCTTAGTTTTCAATCATTCTCCATGTTTTCAGAATTGAATAAAATAAAAAAAAAAACAAAGCCAAGACATTCAAACAAACATCTTGTGAACACCTCGGAAACTCATTTGTGGTAAAGGCACTCACTTCAAAAACATGCAAGGGATCACAGACTGGTCTATGAAATAGTAGACTACTGGTGTTCTATTGGAGTCGAAACATTCCCATAGCACTCACTCCTGCTGGACCTTACCTCCACCAGTTTGTAGAGGAAAGCATAGACCAGAGAGGCATTGGAATTCTTGTTGGTGGCAGCAACCACTGGAAGAACATGGTTAAGAATAACAAACTCCTCCACATTGGATCCACATTGCTGTACATTTCAGTTCTTTGTAAGATTCTCATTTTACAGCGTCAATATTAAACAAAAACTTGACTTTTTTTCTTTTACAGAATAATCAATTAGCTCGACTGAATATCATCAGAGAGGAGCACTTTATTCAGGCATCGGCTGATTATTACTGAATTTTGCACGTCTCTAATGTTCAGGAGAACCATGACATTATCACATCTTGAAAAAAGGGGAGCTTTTTACCAAGCCTCATAAAATCCTAAGTAAAAAATAAAGAACTGCACTGTTGGTGTCTTAGAAAGCAAGGATTAACCCCTGAAAAGATGCACACAACTTCTGAAAAACCACAGGACAAAGTGACATCCTCAAACCCTCTCACTCGGCTCTGAATGGACAGGGATATCACTTTCAGTTGAGGTACTGTGGGATTACAGAGGATACGGTAGAGGTTGCTGTGCTTGATCCACAGGAAATGCACATTGCCGTGGGAGACGACTGGGCTGATGAGTCCCTCCTCTTCCTGTTGCATCAGCAGGTTAAAGAAGTGGTCAATCTCAGACATGTCCACATCACCCTTATAGTTTCGACAGATTAGCACCTGAGGAGAAGCACACCGTGGGCTTAGGTTAGATCCTCTCTAACAGCCAGGAAGTGGACTCGGTACACACCTTATCTATGATGCTTCAGATCAAAAGTAATTTATCATCCAGTTTTTAAGTGTTCTTATGCTCAGAGAAGTTAAACATGAATATAAAAGGCAGTAGTGGATCCTTACTGACCATAACTGAGAATTGAGGCCTCTCGTGATGCACCATATCACAGTATCTACCATCCACAAAAATACAGAAGTGTCATCCAATGGCCCCGGGACAATATAAACTTCCAGTTGCTCATGGAGTTGGACAATGCTGGAAAACAAGTCCCACTCCCTGCCGGACACCCCGACAGTAATGCAGACTGCTCCACCCTTGGTCTCCAAAGGAGATTCTGGAAGTCTTTCCCAGACTGTTTTCTTTCAACTTTGTTTCGTTTTATTACGTGCAATGTTTAGTTGAAAAAAAAACTGTGCCTGTATTGACAACTCAGTTTATTGTACATTTACATGTACATTAAATATTTATTATAATAGTTTTTCATTTACATTTAACCTTTAATTTGTGTATCCCATTATTCCACGCGTCTTTATCACCACCATTTCCCTCATGTATTGTAAATTATGGTTTCTGGAAAATGTGTTCCTGGGTGAAACATTTGAGTCTTTATGAAATTTAATTCAAAATAAACCCACAGTATATGATCCCTGTGTTTGTAGTCCGTTCAAACTCGAGGTACTCCAAACATAGAGTTACACCCTCCATTTGGAAACATTTATAGTAAATGCCATCATGTGTTTTACGTCAGGTGTTTTAATAACTCTTACATCTCATGGAAATCAGTGGGCTGCTGTTAAAACTTTCTACACTCATGAGACAGAGTTTCAGAAAAGTGTAATAAATTTAATTTTAAAAGTTTAATAAATGAACGAAGTCTCTTTAACAGACTAGTACAGTTGGCAGGAGTTTCTCAAACAGAGCTGATCACTTCCTGATGTCGATCGCACCGGAAGTTCTCATCACTTATGTTTCGAAACTCTCTGTTGTACTCACCTTTCCTTTCAGGTCGAGCACGAACACGGCCGAGGCAGACATCCCGAAGCCCTAAACCCGGATCAAATCCCTTTATAGTCGCGAGAATGAAGCAGTCGAGGGCGCATCTGAGATGTAACGAATCCGCACAGTCAGAACCGCTCGTTGTCCTGCGCCATGACGTCACAAAACGCCAGGTAAAAGATTACCAGTACTGGCGATCACGTGACCGAAAGAATATGGGATGTTTAAAGGGTCATAATACAGACGCTATGGAATGTCAAACGGGTCATGAGTGGGTTTGAGATGTACTTTTACACGAATTTTGCCGATACACAGGTCATATAGAGCATAAAATATTTACTTGTACAAATTCATATTGCCAATAGTATATATTATACCATTAAAACAATTACATTGGAAAGAAAGATGAGCTCTCACATTTCGAAGCTTTTGAACTGCTGTAGCATCTGTGTGGGTTTATTAAAAAAACAAAGTAATTATCAATATAAGGGTAAGAAAGAGGTGGTAGTTCCTTTTATGTCTCTCGTCCATTCATGATTTATGATTTTACATGGGTAGTTTCCCTTTCAATTTAGCTAAATAATGTTTGATTCTGCTCTGTCTTTGTGGAATCATTACTAATGGTTCGAAACTTTTGACTGCCGACACCTCATCTTCTTTGCACTGCTCTTGGTTAGTGGACTGCATTACACAGCAAGTAGTTTTTTTTAAATACATTTTTTTTGCAGTTTTTCAAATGTGATTTTTTTAAAAATGCTGTTTATTGTGTTTTGTAACCCAAATTGTTCTGTAATAGTTACCTGTTTATATTTACAAAATAAACAACTATTACTGCAACTAAGAGTAATTTGGTCAGTTTTAATTTCTCTATGAATTAGTCACTCTGAGTAACCATGGCAACAGTGCCAACACCTTACAAATAAGGCGGATGCAATGATGTCACTCCTTCTTTTGATTGGCTGCTGAGCTGTAGGGGATGTGTATAAAACCGTCTGTCAAATGCAAGTACAGACCTTGTTCTTTTCGCAACATATATGTAGCAGGCTTCACCAAATGGTGGTCTTTGGCCTGGATCCAGACAAAGTTAGAGTTTTATCCTTGACACATTTCTCAAAAATTCATTAGAATAGTTTCTTTTAACTGCAACATTTACTCTGCTACTGCTACTCTGGTTATTACAACAATAAAAAATAGAAGTCTTAATAGAAAAACTTAACGATGCAAAATAAGTTCATGAATTTAAACGTTAAACATGAACAATTCTTTTTTCTGTAATCGACATAAAATATTTAAATTATAGAACGCACTCAAATTATTATAAACATGAATTTTGAAGTTGACATTGGGGGTCAGTAGCAAAAGATTTGATCTGTTTTAAGAATAAAGAACAAGTGCCATTGAGACTCTACCACTCATACAGGTGTCATACTTTA
Organism: Danionella cerebrum; assembly: GCA_007224835.1. Taxonomy (NCBI): domain Eukaryota; kingdom Metazoa; phylum Chordata; class Actinopteri; order Cypriniformes; family Danionidae; genus Danionella; species Danionella cerebrum. The sequence continues at coordinate 305,801 of SRMA01026829.1, read as the reverse complement.
ATGACTTATAAAATCCAGAATATCTTTGGTTGAAATTCCAAGAAATAAAAAGCAGGAAAAAAGACAAAACAGCAAAACAACTGCCCAAATTTATAGAAACAACATGTACATATTCACTTCCATGGTAACTACTTCTGCTTGTTTCTAAAACCGTATCACACAAACCAGTTTATTTCTCCATTATTTGAAAAATAAAGGGACTAAACAAATTCTCTCTTCTGAGTTTATTCCTTCATTAAAAAGTCCCTGAACATTGACTTCCTGTGTAGTGCACTTAGAGGCCTGAAAGGACACTTTACATTCAGAACATGCATTCAAGAGAGCTCTATTCCAAATATAATCAAAATAGATATAAATACAGTCAAAAGAGAAGAAACACAGCAAATAAATACAATGACAACAACAAGAAAAAAGTTCTTCATACTAACCGATGTGTGTGTTCAGAGCATGAGGTCAGTTATCGCACACACTTTATCTGGAATAGTGCAAACACACATTGCTAACGGAGAGAAACTGACGAGCAACAACATATTCACTCAAGTGAAACACTGTACATAAACTGTACATCCAATATTAATCTTCTTATTAATCAAAGCAGCGTGTACAAAAACAAATATAAAGATAAATAAACACAGTGCAAAAGGAGTGCTTGAAAGAGTGTGTCCTCAGCATTTACAGCTTTGGTTCAAACATTAACCAGTGCTAAAAACATACTCCTTCACTCTCTCTCTCACAGGAAGCATCTTCAGATGCCACCTGTGAGCGAATCGGAGGCCATGCCCACGTCTATGTGAGGACAGGGCCTAAGAGACAGAGGGGCTGACAGCAGTGATGGGGTCTGGTCCTCGGCCAGCTCTTCCGTTTCTAACTGGATCTCCAAGAATCAGGCTGCATCATCTTCATCTATGCTCAGCATTTGACACTGAAAGATGCAAAGACAGACTCTGCTGTAACATTGCCTACTCCACCTTGTTTATTAAAGGGGGCGGTGGGGTTTACGATGTGTTACCAGGGGGTGGTGTGGTGTAACTATGTGTTACCTGGGGGTGGCTGTATCCCTCAGGGGTGGTGCAGATCTCCATTATGTCCTCAGTTGTCTTTTGATACACAGGGTTGATGAAGTGAATGGTGTTGATGGTGTTCAGTCGCCACTGTCGCCATAGTAACACCCCTCCAAACACCAGCAGACACATAGCTACTGCACACAGACACATAGACAGTCAGAGAGACTGAAGAGGCAGGAAGCAGTGTGTGATTGTGTGCATCACTAACCAAGAGGCAGGGTGATGTACAGTACTGTGTGATTCGAGGAATGACCAGAGACCATCTCACTGACTCCTGAAGACAGACACACAAAGACACACGCATTGAGAGCAAGAACCATCACTAGAACAGAGAACCATAAGAAGAACCTGTGCATAAACTGGAACTAGGGCCTAAAAAAATAAATATAAGAGTTGACTTACAGAAGTCGAGCTAAAGGAGAACAATAATGGTTTGCGTGAAGGTCTTTGCACATAGACCACAAAGTTTCTGTCTGAAACAATCTGACACTTGTACGCTGAGAAGATTTGTCATAAAAAAGAGAACATAATCTGTCTAAAGATCTTTGGACACTGAAGTCCGAAATTTTAGTCCAAAAAATAAAACTGATCTCACATTGTGTTTATTACACAAACATACTGCCTCTGAATAATTAGTCAGATAAAAAAAAAAAAAGAAAAAAAAAAAAAATCGGAATGGTTCAAATTTTTAGAATTTTCACATTTTTTGTGGTCCTTGTGTGATTCCGTAGGAAGGTAATCATTACTTGCTTCAGACCTTACATATGTCTCAACACAGAGCATTGTACGATAAACAAAGTGCAGATTCTCATGCTATTAATTATCCAAAACTGCCATCAAACTGAAGGATCGACATCCTGAAATAAATAAAAAGAATGTTCACAATATTTCCGTAGCTCTTTGAAAAGGAGGATAAATTCTCCTTCCTCTCCACCCATTCTTGGGATCGGATGAAGAGTCCTTTTTCTTTTGCGATTTGTTTGTGTGTTTTTGTGATTTTTACACAACGAGTTAAAATATCCCGTGTGCAAGGCTTGTGGACCTAAACATTTTCAGAAATATTTTTACATAACTATACGGCGAACGTTTCAGACTTCAGTGTGCAAAGACCGTAAAATAATACAAAATCTGATCTTTCATGCCATTTTTTAAGAACGACCAAAAACAAGCTGCATGAACTTTGCAAAATGTTTAGTGTACTGATGTAAGTAAGATCTGGCATTAAAAGGGCAGAACTTTAGATAAGAACATTGCAAACTGGGAGTAACATTGTCATCCAACTGTCCTTCATCTCACTCATACATACGAATATAACATACATGAGGAAACACTTAGCGCGTAAAGAACAAAAATACTTTATAACACTTCTAACGGAACCCAAGTCGTCCGATCCAAAATTAATCTAGAAATGAACGGGTGTTTCATATCAATTCAAGAGTGTGACACCCGTATCTCTCGTATGATCAATTGTATAACCCCTTGCATAAGTTTATCTTTTACAACCCTGGTGTAAAGTATGGTGGAGGAAGCATCATGATCTGGGCCTGCTTTGCTGCACCAGGGCCTGTTCAGATTATAAAAATTGAAGGGAAAAATGATCAATAATATCAGACAACTCATCAGAATAATGTGAGAACATCTGTACAGTAGCCGAAACTGTAGAAGGTGGTGATGCAATAGGATAATGCTAGTTGAGGCTGTTGACTTACTTAATTTTTTTGAAGGGGGGGGGGGGGTAGCTCAGGACTAAATTTTATGTCAAATTTATGGTGCAACGGCATGCGACGCCGGTTAGAATCTCAAACTAATTCCCCAATTCAACCGTCCTATCCATTCTAAACAACTTCATTGAAATTCCAAAATTTTTCACAAAGCAACCGTAAGAGGCTTTTATTAATCGCATCTGCTGAAAGTGCTTTTAATGCATTATTCAATTAAATAGTGGCTCAATAAACTTTGGGAAATTGGTGTATATTAATTGACGCAAGTTTCCAAAACCTCTAGATATCTATTGGGATATTCCTGCAGCTCTCAGACAAGGAGGTTCAACACAATCTCAGTATGAGATGCACCTAAAAGTCATTTCAATAGAAGCTAGATCACAAAAAGTCATCATTGCTGCCTGAAGACAGCACTTTTCATTTGTTACTGTGTTCAATGGCATTAATGTCATGAAGATTTTTGAACTCGAGGAGATACATGAGCAGGAAAAAAAAGAGTGAGCAGAAGAAACAGGAAAGTGACCTCTCTGTGAATCAGTCAGCTTGAAATCTTCTCTTCGGGGTTCGGATGTCACAGCTGCTCCACTGGGCTTCGGCTTCACTGTGATGGGCATCGACTTGCCTCTGGATCCCTCTGTGCTGTTTACAGCTGCAGACAGACGGAAAACAGTGAGCACCACACTTACACAGCATGGGAACGCAAGCGCACTCATGAAACTCTCTGACCTGGCACACACGTCCTCCTGTTCTCTGCCAGGGTCATGTGGTCGGCACACACACAGGTGTATTTGGGTGAGTGCGAGTTGATGAGCGGAGCTGGCAGACACAGGAACTCACAGCCACCGTTCGGAAGAGTCGATTCCTTGCACCAGTCCTGCCCTGCAGAGCACACGAGAGATGTGACACCCTTTCTTCGGATCCTGGTGGATACCACTGAAGTGATACCACTAAGAGGGTGTGGGATACCTCTGGGCTGTTTTAGGATGTGATGAATCACAATGTCCTGTGAATGTATGTTCTCCATCACAGCACTGAGATCTCGACCAGTCAGCCGGTTGGCACTCCAGATGCCATAATTGGCAACATCAGTCCAGTAGACCTTCTCCTGTTAGGATAGATGCGCTGGTAATTATATGTCCATCACTAAATATGGTTGCAAGGAAGTAACTGTTTGTTACTGGGAGCGGGGGAAGGGGTAACTTTTAAAAGTATCTGTTTTAATGGTTTTGTTTAAGAATCAACTCCCCCTTTGCAGTTGCCATGAAGACACACAAGCAACATGGAAACAAGCAAGAAGAACTCTTTCAGAAAAGGGGCACAGTGTTGTCAGAAATATGGAATTGGTTCAGTTTTGCAGTGTCAGATACAAAACGTCTGTACCAGTACGACCAGTTCAATGCAGCAGCTCAAATTTGGTGTGCTGTGTGGAAGAGATGTATCGTGCTACGAAATGACAGCAGGAGCCTACGTATACCAGCCAAAAACAACCCAGATTCCTACAAACATTTACCAAATGTATCCTGTATGAAGAATGGGGCTCAGTAGAAAGCAAAGACCCTGTGGTGAGGTATGTATATATTTATGCCATGGTCTGTCTGAATACGGTATTCTGTTTGGCTGGCAGGTGGTTAAATATTCATTTGTCATTATTGGTAACCATAGCAACACACAGCTTTAGTTGAGAGCGAGATAGCAGCAAATCTCCCCGAGTTGCTGAACTAGGATTAGTGGATTATTTTAGCATCATCATAGATGTTTACTACCATTCATTATTCAAAAACATGATTTAAGCACCACAGCTGTTGATCTGTCTCTAAACATGGACAGAGAGAGACACAAGATCTGGTCAGCAATAGCGGTTCACTGATGGGAGTTTGAGCTGTGCTGTGATTGATCTGAATCTCAACAAACAAATCCATCCTCCTCTAGCCCAAATCAAAATCATTCACATTCAACAGAAACACAGAGTTGTATCTTGGTCTTCCACTTGTTTAATTAATTAAATACTTTTCTTTGAAGAACATGCTGTGCTGCTTGTTTGGACTTGAACGAATGTAGAGCAGTGTGTGTGAAAGAAGGTTTTCTATACCTCAGATCCTCAATATTTGGACCTGGGCATTGCAAATCAACACAGTTTGGAATTGTCTGGCGATTCAGTTCCTATTCGTGTGGACTTCTATCCCACTTCAGTGCAGGTATGTGTGCATTTTAGTGCCTGTTATGAAGCACTTACCGTTCTATATTTGTTTTCGAAAGCCAATTCATTCCACCAAGCCACACCCACAACCCCAACCTACTCTACGCAGCAGTACACAACCCGTTTTTTTAAACGGGAGGATGAGACCCGAAACAGGCGGGGCACATGGCCCTTTAAACTTAATTTGCCTCCCAACTGTGTCACTGCAGCAGAACAAGCTTAAAAACAAAACTCACAAAGTGTTGGGGCTACTCTAAAAGATAATGTTTGGGGAACTCTTTGTACCATATAGTCAATGGTACTTTTTCAATTCATTTGATTAAAAGGATACACTTTCAGTCATGTTGTTTATTCAGTGGTACTATTTCAATTATTGTCCTTTACTAAATGTACCATTTTAATCACACCATTCATTCTGCATTACTGCTCCAATCCCATTGTTTAGTCAATGCCACTTTTCCAAAATTGACTAGTTCACCATGTTGTGAATTATCCTGGTGATGCTAGGGGTATTGAGGAGGATGAAATGCGTACCAGGAAAGCTGTCCATGAAAGGGCTCTAGAGACCGGAACGAACCTCCCCCCCTCCATCAACCAAATCTAGAGACCCCTGTGTGGCGACAGATATATAGCAGGCTGAAGCTGATAGAGATCAGTGCCTGCAGCTGGGCGGCTAATTACCATCCAAACTGCACCTGAATTTGGTTCTCAAAACACCAAATCGGGCTAAACGATATTGGAAAAAAATTACAATTGCAATATTTTTTTTGAGACGATATATATTGCGAGCCATCAATCCAGACTAAAGTCAATAATTACATATAAATAATTTTACTAATAAGCAAGCAAGCTTCATTACAAATGACAAAAAGGTCACCTAATATTTTATTCAAAATTTTTTTAGAACATTTCTGTAAACACAAAAGCAGAACATTTTTAAATAAAATTGCAGCTTTACACCAACCCCCTGATTGGTTTACAACAATATAACTTTAAATAAATATATTTTTTATAAAAAAAAACTTTCTTAGCCGAAGTAAAACCGTGTTGGTGTTGGTCATCATAATCAACATATCTTTAGCGATATGAAATGTTATTGCTTCAGTTATTCCTTTCTGTCATTGAGAGCCTTTCTGGTAAGGTGTCACGCTGGCAAAGGCATCACAAATATTTGTTTGTTGTGGTTGACATCCAGATTTGGCTTTGTATTCGTCGTAAAAAGCTTTGTGATGCTGTTTTAAGTGATCAGACAAATTGGTGGTGTTTCCATTTTTGTAGCCACAACTTTATGACAATCCATGCACCAAGTACCGCATTTTTCGCTGTATTAATGCAGAGCGCCGTGGAGTGGAGGGCGGTCACAGCCGTAGGAGAGGCGTAAGATAGGCCGCGGCGTCAGCCTAGCTCCGGAACCGTCAGCCATATTTTTACACCTGGTGGTGCGCGCTGACGTCATCGCCCATCTCTGCTCGTCGATCCTACCATAGCGCGTAGGACTCCGTGAAGGAGGACATTGTTATAAAATCATTTAAGAAGTGTGGTATTAGTAATGCCTTGGATGGAACAGAAGACAACATCTTATTTGACACCAGTGAGGAAGAAAGTGATGATAATGACTGCGTGGATCTGTCCTTCCTCATTTCTGATAGCAGTGACGAAGAGGAATTATTGGAGTTTGAATAAAAACATTTTTTATTCAGCCTTTTTTTGTTACTTTTACTGTTTACTGACTTTACTGACTCATGTTTCATGTTTGGCATATAATTGTTCTTAAACTGCTGTTAACTTTTACACAGTTGATATAAAATATTTTACTACAATATTTGGTCCAGAATCTTTTTTTCTAGATCTTCCTTATTTAAAATTTGGTGCGTCTGATAAGGCGAAAAATACGGCACTTTCTTTTGGTTAACATCCTCCTTTTTGTAGCTGAAATAGTCCCAAACAGATGATTTCGACTTTTTGGTACGAAATCATCTTTTTGCGGCGGATCCTCTTCGTCGCGCATTTTTAGTAGTAAATGTGTGCTGTGAGCAGCGGCACTGGAACCAATCACTGTGGAGGCACGCGGAACGTGCATGTCACCCCAGCAACAAGCCATACAACAAACTCGTGTTTTGCTACCGTTCTGTTATACAACATGGGCGTCTACCCCTCACATCGTATATTCTGGCGATGTGACTATCGCGTATGCGCACACCGCGATATCGATGTCAAAACAGAATATCGTTCAGCCCTACACCAAATCATTTGTTCAATGGTAGAGCTGGCTGATTTTTTACCAAAAATGCAATCTTCAACACTAGAGGTCCTCGTGTGGCTTCTTTAATGTCTGAAGATGCAAACCTGAACCAATTCCACAGAACTGATGAAAATGTGCTCCACTTGAAAACAAGCTCTTTGATTCAGGGGTGTGTTGCAGAATGGAAGTTCACTCTGCCATACTAAACTAATTTATTGTCTAGCGCTAACCAATAGTGCAATTTAAATTTCGTTGATTAGCCAGTTGTGCCATTTCAGTGCTTGTCACACTCACCTGGAAGACATCGATTCCCAGCGGGTGCGAAAGCTTCTGTGTGTTGGTGATAAGTGTGTGACGTCTGTCTCCGTTGACTCCGATGCTGGAGAGTGTGTGAAGCTTAGAGTCCACCCAGTACACACGCTGACTCTGAACGTCTGAACACACACAAACGCACACATCAGACCCCACAGATACACAGACGATATGTCACATTTCATCTCACTCGTTCTCTCACCGAGGGCGATGCCATTAGGCCAAACTATGTTCTCTGTCACCAATGCTCTCCGGTTGGCTCCGTTCAGCCCACACCTCTCGATCCGAGCTGACTCGCCCCAGTCCGTCCAGAACATGAAGCTGCACAGACACACATCAGCTCCTCATCTGATCCAGCAGCCTCAATTTGATCTCTGATCGACAGCCAGATTGTGTGTTTAGAGACTAACTTGTGCAGCGGGTCAAGGGCAATGCCACGCGGGTTCTCAAGGTTGCTGCTAACCAGTGTTGCTCGTTTGCCACCATCCACTGTTACCACAGATATGCTTCGCCGTTCCCCATCAGTCCAGTAAAGGTTCCCATGCACCCAGTCAAATGCCAGACCCTCAGGGCGGGCGAGAAAGCTGTCAATCACAGCTACGGGATGGGTGGGCTCTGAGGCGTCGATGCTGCAAAGTTACAAAAAACAATCAGAACTACGTTACTTGTTCTAGTGAGCTCCGCCCACACAAAATGTCTTACAGCAAAGCTCAGAGTTCACTGTAAGTGCAGTAAGATGACCAGTAGTGGAGGCATTCATGCACCCAGTAGCACAGCTCCTTAAACACAAAGTATGCAGTCTGTGCAAGAGGGGGCACCATTATCCAATTTACTCACAAGAAATTATTTTTATTTTTAATTATGTATTAATAATAGATTACTATTATTATATGCAGATGTCATACGTGTATATTACATTGTTAAATATTGTTAAATTATAGAGTTATCTAAATACATGGAGATTACAGCTTCTCATTAAATGTAAAAATGTTGTATTGTGGTATGCTTTAATATGTTTGGAGGGGGGGGGGGCATTTAGTGTTGAATACACACAAAAAGTGTGTTGGGTACACTTTGACATTCCATTTCTAATTTTCTCTTATGGATGCCTTCAAAAACTCTTTACAACATTATAGTAAGTAATATTGACTGTCAGAATGAAAAATGTAAGAATATTTTACTTTAGCATTTTTGAGTTATTACATCGTGAACTTGGCGTTTTCTGAGAAAAAGATGCTAAATTGAGTGTTGGCCTCATTTTGTGGGGCACCATTGAACATTTCCGCCTAGAACACCCTTTTGGCCAGTAGCGGCTCTGCGTGTTCTAAATAAGAAATATTAAGATTAGGGGTCATTTTTAATTAGTATTTTTATTAAACATCAAAGCATGGCAGATGTTGAAGCGGATTAACGCTTACCTGTAGATTCCCCTGAGGCTGAGATCACTCCAGAACAGTCGGTCTCCTTCGATGTCCACAGCCACAGCCCCAATGTTCTTCTGCCCAGACAACACAGCCCTGTATTCTACTGGAGCGCGCTCTTCAGAATTCAGAATCAGCTGGCGCAACTCATGCCGAGTGTTGAAGAACAGAAGCGGGGCTGAGCCTGTTCAGACACACAGCACAGGTTCATTAAGGAAGTCTTTACCGTCACAGGAAAAGAGAAAGCAGTGCCAACCCCGAAATGGACTTAAAGTACATTTCTTTTGGTTCTATCAATTGATTGGCACTTGAAATATTCATTAAATGTTGACTACCTTCCAAAGTTAGGATCTAGATTGGTACACTGTTACTTACAAAAATGGAGAGATCTGTAATTTAAACTATGAGCACACATCAAACGGTGAGAAAAAATCTTTTTAATAATTAGTTTGAAATGAATGTTTGATGACCTACCACCAGCAAGAATCCATATACCGCTATTAAAACGATTACTAATCTCTCCATTGTTGTAAGCAGGATCAAACAAATCTGTAGTGTATCAAACTTTTCTTTGCCCAACTGCACATGCTTCTGCTCCAATGAGCCCTGATACATATGCATGACACCATACACAGATCCCAAGGACCTCTGCTGGTCATCAAACATCTGACATGCTCTCACCAGTGGTGGCTTTGCAATCTTGGGTCATGTGATCAAACTCAAAGCCTTGGTTGCAGGCACACTTGAAGCTTCCAGGAAGATTGATGCAGATCTGAGAGCAGATGTCTACTTCCGACTCACACTCATCTACATCTGCACAGACACAAAGCCAAACAGAACATATTGTAACCAGTGCATGGCTCTAAACAGAACTTCTTGAGGTCTACTGGTGGATCCTTCACTCCTGGAGAGAGGAAAACATATATTCGGTTCGGTACAGTGTCTTGGAGAGTTCGGTTCGGTTCATTCGGTTTGGTACGAAACAATAAGAACTTACATAATCTTTATTTTGAAAAGCTGCCAATACACAATAGAATTCTTGCATAAAATAAATAAAAGTGACACATTTGGGTGATATTATAAAAAAAATGCACTCTTTATAAAGGAAAACCCATTTTTTTAAATAAAAAATGAAATACTGCAACTAGTTAGGATAGATAGGATAGATGAACCTATCCACATTTTCTGAAGAGAGCATAGATCTGGTTGCAGTGACAATATCTCCAGCAGTAGAAAATGTTAGATGTGTTGCCTGCCCGATCTCCGTGGAACAATGTCGGCATACAACTTTAAATTTATCCACTCGTCTATCCCCGTTATGTATTTTAACAGAGAAGCCAAAGTGTTCCCAAACAGGAGACCGTAGTGAGGTGGGAGGGTCTTCAAGCTCTGGCTTCTCTTTCGCTTTTGATATGATTCCATTTTCCTACTCGCGCTCGTGCTCGTCACTCAATAGCGTCCGTGCGGAAACTCGCCTCGGAACATTGTTCCGCTGCGCTTAATATCGCGCTAATAATAAATTTAAATTATTATAAAAGTACCGAATACCGAAACGGTACGCAAGTGTACCGAACCGAAAAGGTTCAATACATCCCCGTGAACCGTTACACCCCTAATATATATTGAATCGTAATATACAGAGCTAAGTCATACTCAACTGAGCTTAATCGTTCTAATCGAATCTGAATGGCAATCAACTACATTCACAAAAAAAAAACATTAACTACATCCTGGTTATGGCAGAATTTCTAATTCTAGAATGGCTAATAATTTGACACCGCATATGGCTTATGATACGACTGATGGAGTTTGGAGATGAACAGATAAAATCTCTAACAGATCATTTCAAACAAGCAAAAATGGAATTTAGGCCCTCAAAAATTAGCAGAAAGCTGCAAAACGATAATCTGAGCAACTACAATTAGGTTTTCCGCACCTTTTGTGTTCTAGCCTAAAATATCTAGCCATAGGCTAGTCTGCCTTATTCTGTAACGCTTTTATGTTATAACGCTGACTACACCCGATGAAGAGCACGTAAGACACATAAGCATCCACGATACTCTTGTAATCTGCTGATCCCTTTGCTGTACCTGGAAACGAAGTCATTTCTGATGGTGACGTACTTACACTAAATAACCTCCAATGGAATCATTTTGTGACCATCGCATCTACGTTTATGCATTTAGCAGCTTGTCCAAAGTGACTTGCAGCAATCTTACTATGGTGCTTTTAAAGTTTACATTTTTGTTTCATTAATTATATAATGGAAAAGAAGAACATCACGTCATGTAATCATGCACCAATAACCAAGTATTGATTTGCATGGATCAGAGAATTATGTCTTCAAAACATTCAACCTCTGTCTATGAGGAATACCTTGATAAGAAATGTTGACAGTCAACTGGTCTTGTGTACAGTCTGTATAAAAGAGAATCTGCAATGACTAAATGGAAGAAGTAGATATGAGCCTCATGTTTGAACTGGTTTATGTGTCCTTTAGTGGTTTGAAACTTCTTTCTTTTTCAGAGTAGTCTGATTTTACAATGACGAAGGCGAGCCAGCCAGGAGCCTGAGAGACAAGAAGAGTCTATATGTCCGTATATGACATTTGTTTAACGCAGGGTAAATACAATTTTATTGCCTCATAGTGCTATTCGAGTATGTATTAGTGCTTTGGTTCCTGTTCTGTTTCCTGACATTTCCATTCTCTGCTATCAACAACACTGAATCACATTGAGCTGAAATGATTCACACTGATTTGAGACTCAAAGCTAAACTGAAGCACTGTAACTGACCTTGGCAGTGTGTGCGGTTGGTGAGGTGGAATCCTGCAGGACACACACACTCGTAGCCGATCTTGCGGTCGCTGCAGGAGTGTGAGCAGCCGCCGTTATCAACGATGCACTCATTGATGTCTGCAGATGAGAGACACATACACACTTGAGTTTCCGCTGTCTTACTGAGCATCACACACTTCTGTTCACAGACTCAAACTCACAGCAAGATGGGTTGGGCTCATCGGACCGGTCCTTGCAGTCTACCTTTTTGTCACACACACGATCCTCGCTGATGCACTCGCCGCTGCCACACTGGAACCTGCCTGGCCCGTCACATCTGCTCCCTGAACACACAGACACACACAACAGGGCTACTGTGGAGGATTCACTTGTACTAACAGTGACATGAATGTGACAATGTTCTTCTGCAAATTTAATGTAATTAATGGCTATTGACAGACCGAGTAATGTACAGCCCAACCAACAAGCCATTCAGACTCAACATGTGATTGTTGAGTCTGGAAGGACTCAACAATCCCCCATAAAGGAACTTTCCCCATTTCCCCAACAATTCCCCATAAAGGAACTTCCATTTCCTTTATGGGTGGCTCAGGTTCTAGGGCTAAGGAGAAGGTGTAGGTGAAGAAGTGGAACTCTAAAGGGCCAACTATTATGCCTTGATTAATTTACATTGAAATAACAAGAATAACGGTAAAAAAATTTATCTTAGTATAATCTGAATAATCAGGCAAGTCGATTTAGTATTTGAAGCAACTCGGAATTCTTTTGTTTATAGAGTATTTTATGTAATTTCATAAAATATGTATAAAATTTTATAAGTATTTCATAAAATATGTTCCAAGTCCTACATGATGCAACCAGTCTCAGAAAAACTCCCAACACCCCAGAGACCCAGCGGAGAGCTTTCACCAGTGCTTAATTTGTTCCGCCGTTTGCCGGAACGCAATCCGTTTTCTCTCAATTTCTGGCTTCCAAGGATCCGGAAAATTTTATTCTGGGATCCGGTAATTATCTGACCCCATTTGTCTTTATCTGCCCAATTCCTGCCTGCCTTTTTCACTCTACTGTACTACAATGCATTCCCCCGACTCAAGAATATACAGAGCACTCGCCTATGGTGTGCCAGGCTGCCTTTGTCGTAGGCTGGTGCTGTCCCCTGCAGTCGGCAGGCCGGCCCGTATTATGTGGAAATTAGCGATTAGATAAAAATATTATAAAATAAAATAATTAATAATTATTGTGTTAGTGTGTTTTCTTTATTGTGCATTGTATAATGTAAAAAATAATAATAATAAATAAAATGCACTACTACCAAGTCTGAAAAGGCTGCTGCTGGGTAATTTACGTCCTGTACGTAACTTATTTTTAGGCGGCATTTGGCCAAAACAAAAAGTGTCCTGACTCCTTCGTGCTAACATGTCTAAAAGACAATCAAGTTTGCTTTCGTTTTTTAAAAGAAACGAAGACTCAAGTCTATCATGTTAAACGGCCATTTAACATGATATTGAAGATTAAGATAAATTGTGTTGAAAGTAATCTAAAGGTTTTTTGTGTGTATATGTCTTAAATTATGTTGTAAATGATGTATGTAAGTCCTGCTGCTTAAAAGTAGGCATGTTAGACACTGAACCATTGTGTTCTGTTTGTGTTCCAGCAACTGTTTTGGGCCAGCCCCCCTGTCCGTCACCCCAGTCCTGTTGTGTTCCAGTAACTTCAATTTTACAAATTAAGCACTGGCTTTCACGCCTCAATTTTGAAAAACCCGGCATAAAGGGGCATGGTTTTTCGTAAATTATTCACAAGAAAAGAAAAAGATTTGCATAAAAAATGTCTCTCATAATTCACTGACTGTGTTTCAATGTATTTAATTACAATCTCTGGTGATCATTGTTATCAGTGGGAGCACAATCAAAGAGCAGATAGTGTGCTCCCCAACATCACGTATAACTTCATCACAGTGACATGACAGAACTCTGAAAGGTAAAACATGTACCTTTAAATTATCACTAAAAGGGCAGAAACTCAAGCCCCAAGGACCACATGCACATCACTGGGGAGATTGTGATAAAGACATAATTATGGTCATCGGGGCCGACTCAGACTCCTTGATTATTTTTGTTGTTGTCTGAAGCCCTGAAACCCACATGATCTGCCACTTGAAGCAGAGAAACCTCCTCTTGGTTTTGCTTCAGTAGTGTTAAAAGAGAAACTCACCAATACTGCAGTCCTCCTCGTCGCTCTGATCTGCGCAGTCTGGTTTGCCATTGCACTGAAGTGATCCTGCGATGCAGCGTCCATCTGAGCAGGTGAACTCATCCGGACGGCACGTCTGCACGGCTGCACAGAGAGGGATAGTGTAAACTCCACAAAATAAATCACTCGTCAAAGAGGGGGAACTTCAGCAATCCAGTTTCACTCACTGCAGTTGTGTTCGTCGGAAGCATCTGCACAGTCGTCGGCATCATCACACCTCCAGCTCGCATGCACACACTCGCCACTCCTGCACTGGAGCTCATGTGCGAGGCAGGGTGAGGGTGTGTTCTTTGGACAGTTCCACTCATCAGAGCCATCAGTGCAGTCGGCGTCACCATCGCAGGCCCACATCTCTGGAACACACACTCCAGAGTGGCAAGTGAAGGCAGCAGCACCGCAAGTCCGAGACGGACACATGCTCTCGTCAGATCCATCTGCGCAGTCAGAGTCGCCATCGCAGAGGAACGACAGTGAAACACACTGCCCCCCGGCACAGCGAAACTCGTCCTGGCTGCAGTTCTTCAGAGCTAAGCACAGACAACCACACACACATAAGTGTTATCGCATGATCAACAAATCATCATAATCCCTGCAGATGAAACTGAACTTATTTCAAGAGTATCCAACTGAGCTGGATCACGGTCCACATTACATTTCATTTTGAGCACCTTTCAGAGCACAAAAGCACACCATACTGATAGTTAAAAGAAAAAAATATAATAGAGGAACCTCAAAGTGCATAGGCCAATCTAAAAACAAACTTATTCATTTAGTTTATCAACTTTTATTTCTACAAGATTTATTTCCATCCAATGTTGCATTAACGTTTCACCAGGATCGTGCATTGATGATGATAGAGTCTAAACGCTGCACAAAGCCTTCTCCAGCACATCCCAAAGGTTCTCAATGGGGTTAACGTCTGGACTCTGTGGTGGTCCATCCACGTCTGAAAAGGATGCCTCCTGCTCCCTGAACTGATCTGAGCTCATAAATCCTGGCATTGTCATCTTGGAAATCAGAGAAGATGGAATTTATTGCTGGAATCACCAGGTCATTCAGTATTTTTAGGAAGTCGGCTGACCTCATTCTTTGACCCATTTTTGTCACTTAACCTAGACCTGAGCTACTACAGCACCCCCAGATCACAGCCCTGCCTCCAAAGGCTTGTATAGTAGGCAGCAGCCAGAATGGGTGCCTCTCTTCTGACACTGATGTGCCCACCACTCTGGAATAGGGTCGCTCTGGACTCATTAGATTACATGATCACCGTCCCTTGCTCCAGAGTCCAATCTGGTGTTTTTTTTCCCATTTTTTTTCACCGATTAGAGGTCTTCTTAAGGCTTGTAATGAATTTTTTAAATGTTAAACAACAGTGTCTCATTAGTTGCGTTATACTACCATCTAGTGGTCATTTAGAAACATGGAATTTGAGAAAACCTTAAGACCACACATCATGCTTTAGTACCGCCCATGGAGGAGGATATAAGTAGGTGAGAAGGCGTTCTCTGGTTCTCTTCTTGCTCCTCAGCTGACCACGTTCTTCTTCCACGCTTATATTACCACGTGTGTAAGGATGCATTGATTCTAGGGATGTAACGGTATTGTAAATACCGTCGTACCGCAATAGCAAATTTTTTCAATAATACCGAGGTCACATGACTCGATAAAACGATAGGTCTTCTGAGAAAAGTTTGCTTAGGCGAATGGAGCGAACTGTAGGTAGCGGAAACTACATTTCCCATTAGCCTAGGCGTGGCCATCATCCTTTGCGGTCTATTTAGTAATGCGGAAATGGCAGGTGCTGCTAGTAGCGGCGAAAGAAAAGAGATGGAAATGGTCGAACCTAAAGCGGGTTTTAAATCGGATGTGTGGAAGCATTTCGGTTTCTCTCTGAAAAGAAATGAGAAAGGAGAAAAGGTGACAGACAAACAAAATACGGTATGCAGGCACTGCCTGACTGTGATGAAATACAAGTCGGGGAATACGACTAACATGAGGAGCCATTTGTTAAATCATCACCCCGAAAAGTTATGTGAAGATACGAGGAGCCAAATCCAGTCGGGCCAAAAGACTATTAAAGAAGTGTTTTAGAGATCCCAACTTTTACCAGATAATGTTGATATGCTAATTTTCCTTAAAAAAAACTGTCTATGTCTGAATAAGTGAGTGTGTGAGTGAATGAGGTGGGTGTTCTCAAATACTCATTCAGCACATGGGCCAACTGCAATAATTAGGCTGCTATTTTTTTTTTTTTTTGAGTTTTCAAGAATACTAAATTGAAACTTAATTTTTTTACATGGTTTAATAATTTTTTGTTATTAAAATTGAAAAATTGAAGTTCCTGTTTCAAAGTTTACAGATAGATGGCCAATTTGTATGCCATTGATATGTACAGTGTTCATGTAAACTGTTTAATAAACACTTCTGGCACTTTTTTCCTGTAAATGATTCAATAAATACTGTACCATGCCATTTATACCGAGGTATTACCGTACCGTGAAGTTTTGATACCGTTACATCCCTAATTGATTCTGCTTAAGATCTTTACAATAAATTGCCGCATTTGCAGTGTTCTCTCTCAAACTGCCTCCAGTGTTTATTATCAATAGCGAAGGTATTTTATTACCATAACAGTCTACACAGCTGTTCAGTGGCAATCCTTTGAGTTCCTTCACATTGTACTTGTGGAAATGCTCTTCGTTTCACAACTAAACATACACACAGTCGTACATATATATATACTGAGTGTGTTATGGTAAGAGTTTGATCACACTCACCACAGTTGTCCTCGTCAGCGCTGTTCTCACAGTCTGGTTTGCCATCGCAGAGCCAGCTGGATGCCACACACTGATTCAGACGGTCACCACAGCTAAACTGGCCTGGCAAACACACTTTCTGACCTGCAGAGAGGAGCATGAGACAAAGAAAGAGAGAGAGAGAGAGAGAGTGAGTGAGCGAGTCAGTGGATGAGTCAGCGAGTGAGTGGCAGAGTAAACTCACTACAAGACTCCGGCAGCTCGTCGCTCATGTCTCCACAGTCGTCGGCATCATCACACACCCATCGACTTGTGATGCACTTCCCATTGGCACAAAGGAACTGATCCTGACTGCAGCCTGCAGCGCTGACACCTGTGAAACACACATTCAGTGAAATACACACTCAGAAAAGAACCATACTCAACTGAGCCCATGCCAGCACAGAGAGAACATGCAAACTCGTCTCAGGGCTACCCACTGCACAACTGGTGAGAATCATACTGTAGAAATGATGGTAATTTCTAAGAAAATACCATCCCCTGCACAAAAGTTCAATCCTAGGGATAACAAAATTACCATTGACTTATAATGGTCAATGAAAATAAATAATGAAACAAAAGAAAATATCTTCAAGATGAAACCAACTTTTTTGACAGATGGTCTCACATGTTCAAGAACCATCTGATACACAGTAGAATTCACGGTGGATTCTTATATTGTGAGTTGGCCAGGATCATCACACTTCCACCTCCATATTTGACAATTTTTGGTTTCTTTTTCAGGAAGGAAAGGTTTATGCCAAAGACACCCATTATTTCAATTTTGCACTCTTCTGTCACAAGTAAATTATTCCAGAAGATATGATCTTTGTAAACCCTCTCTCTCTCTGGCAAACTTCTGCCTGGCCCTGATGTTTCTTTCAGAGAGCAGTTGTTTCTTTTCAGTTTCCCCTTGCACACCACCCATGGAAGTTAAACTTGTACATTCTAATTGTAGAGGCATGCACCCTCACATCAGTGGTAGCCAGAGCCTGCTGTACGGCCCGTCATTATATCTTAGGGTACTTAGTGACCACCTTTAGCATCTGGCAGCCTGCTATGGGGGTGAACTTGCTTAGAGGACCAGGGGTCTCATTTATAAAGGTTGAGTACGTAGAAAACTGGCCCAAAAATGCTTACTCCTTTTTTTTTAGTATTGTTTAAGATTTTTAACACAACTTTACGTCAAAGTTTGCCTATCCTTACATAGAATATAAACTTTTTTAGCGTATGGTGGATACTTGAGGTATTAGTGACAGATGTCTTGATAAAAATGCAGATTTATTTGATAAAAAAAGATGTGACTAATATACTTTATAACTTATAAATAACACCTTATACAATATCACCTTAAAATACATTTAAAAAAATACACAAGGGACTTGTGAATTTGACAAGCAAAACTTACTAAGAAAATACTACGAAAAAACATCATTTGGGTGAGAGAAGGTGATACTAATGTTAAGTTGGCAAGGTGTTAAGAATAATTTTGATTGCTAAACATATAAAAACTGTCTTGAGACTTGTGCCTAAAGGTTACACGTTTGCCTTATTGGCTTTCCTTTTTTTATTTTGCTAAACAAATGCATTTACAGACTAAATGATAAGTACACATGTGAGATATTGTACATACAGACACAAACTGAGCATTGAAAAAAGAAAAAACTTGAGCAAATAAACAAAATTAACTAGTAAATAAATAAAGTTCATGCAATCATTCAAGTTCTTGCAGTTTGGAAAAGATTTACAGCGTCTTTCTTTTTCATACATTTCACAGCATCAAAGAAATATAAAGGTTCCTTCTCTCTATAAAAGTGACTGTTGGTGGTATTTGTTGACAAATGGACAAAAACTGAGAGAATGTGTATTTCGTGACCATAATGATTTCTTGGCCAATGATGATGATGATAAGCCGATTTAGATTCCCGAGAGCGGTTCTCTTGGATTTAGGTGCTGAATTTCTGTCGAGCACTTCAAAGACAACTGCTCTTTGGATCTCTACCTCCCTTGCAAGAATTTCGATTTCTGTTTACTTTTTCAACCTCCGCCATAATTCACAACTTCCAAACACGGGCAGGCAACGCCCATCTAACTAGACATGAATATTCACGAGCTGCTTTACCTTGACTCTATATAGTCTGGACAAGAAACACATGCACACTGAACTGTCCACACTTGCGTCCCATCTGTGATTTATAAAAGGGAGATTGTTCGCAGGTGTGCGTACGAACAGTTTTATAAATCTGATTTGTTGCCCACGCAAATTTGACTTTACTGACGTACGTTTGGTTGTAGTCAGGAGTCTACGCACTCTTTTATAAATGAGAGCACTGGGATTGTTGGCTTTTTTTTCAAAGCCTTGCACTTGTAGACTATTTTGCCCTTCAGCAGAACTCATTTTAAAATCCCTTTTAATCCCTTCACTCCGTAAATGTCTGCGGTTTAAACAGAAAAAGGCATGATCTACGAACCAAGTGCACCTGGTGGGTGTGACACACCTGTGTGTGATTTGAGCCACTGGAACTTAACTTTTTCCTCAGCTTGAATATGCTTTTTTTAGAATTACATTTACAGAAGATCTAATTTGGTTATTTACTCAATTCTCTCTGTATTGGTAATATTGAGATTAAATGTCCATACATTTAGAAATGTTACAAAATAACCAGATAATGTTTTAACACGACTGTAATAGAGCTAAAAAATAATAGAACCCAGAAACTGGAGAATTCTGAGCAAAACACCATGGTGACAGTGAGGACCCATGAAGTATATGGAACACACTGAGCACAACATTAATGAAGGGGCCTTTTCGTGGTTCCCCTTCTGATCAATAATGGTCCACCCTTGAGCAGAACAGCTCCCGGTGCTTGCATAGTCATGCCACAGCGCTTGTAATTGGTTTCTGAAGGACATGAACACAATGATGTGTATCAGGTTTCAGCATCCCGACAGAGATGTGCGCACTCACGAACCATGCCATCAGCTGTGCTTCTCATTCTAACTCCCCTGCATAAATAGTGGAAATGACGTGTCTTGGTTCTGGACGTAACAGCTAGATTTTTCTATACGTTTAAAAGAATGAGAATTGCTAGTTGAAACAATATACCCCATAAACAGGAAATACATCACAGTTCAAAAATACACACAGCACAAGTCTTATCTTCAGCCAGCTTCATGCTTGCAGACTGAATCGGACTCTAGGACATGCTCCTCTTGAAAGTACTTCTGTTCTAGTCTGTTTGTGTTAATAACTGTGTCACTTTCGCACAAACACCAGGGCGGCTCTACTGAGTTCAACCTTTTGAATTGTTTCTTTCCTCCCATTCATACTTCCTCTTTCTCAGCTCCATCACCACCGAGCACCTGTCATTTCTCTCAGGGCTCTTCACAAACACTCCGCCTCTCTGAGCGACAGCAGGGCATGTCTCTTTAAGACAATGACAGAGGTGGAGCCAGCCATCACACCACCGGTGGCTGTGCTGGTCTCTATGGAAATATTTGCATAATGCAGAATGAGCCAGACCGAAGAGAAACACTTTCATCAGAAAATCCCCAGCTGACCCTTAACTACCTCAACTGGTTTCACAAGTGGAAGGAGGCAGATATGGTCGATCAGAGGTTTTGTCCCCTGAACAACCAGAAGTCCCCAACTATCAGTGAAAGGGTGCTCCACTGATCCCTGACAGACCTGGAAAGGCTAATTCTTATTAATTGCGTAATTTCATTGTGAATGGTTTGTGAACAAAATGAAGTGAAGATTATTATAAACCAACAAACACGACAAAAGAGCGAGATCCTACTTGATGCAAAATAGGAAGCGAAAATGTCAGAAGGGAGATTTCCACTGACAGCCACGGTAAAAATGGGTCACCTTGGACAGCGCTCTCGCTGCATCACACTTTTCAGTTTGTTCCTAAAACGATGACTGATTCTAATGTAAAAAAAAATCCAAAAACAACAGAGTATTTTCAGTCAGTGTTATTAAAAGCAGTATAGAAAGTAGAGAGAAGCTGTATTCATTTGAGAGTTCAATATCTCAGGAATCCTACACAATTCCCATCAATTTTCACTGGACAAAATCCAAACATTTAAAGAAGTCGTGTTTCAGGTCCAGGAGAGAGGTTCATGTTGAAGCATGAGAGAGCCTTTTAAAAAGCAGGAGAGTCAACTTGGAAACGTTTAACAGTTCATGATGACAATCCACATGAAATGTTTATTTGTCAGGGACAAGAAATTGTAAAGACTTCTTTTCCTAATCCGCTCTTCTCCTAACAGCACCATATTTATTTTAACGCCTCATGTGTCACAGTATCGGTCACTTCCCATAAAGGTTAAAAAAGTTATCTGCGGCCTGGCCCATGGTGTAGTGAATGGTGCGCAGGACAAGTGTGAGCGGTTGCGCAGGGCAACGCAGGTTCGAGTCAAGAGCCTGTCGTCTTTCCCATCCCACCTAATTCTCTATCCGCCTTTCTTCCTGTAATTCAGATGGGTTACATAGTGAGTTTGTTTCTTAATGTCACTGTTTTGTTGGTGGGTTCAAAAACAGCTGTATGTCTAGCCCCATGGTGTAGTGAACAGTGTGTCGGACATGTATGGTTCGAGTCCCAAACTCATTGTCATTTGCTATCCTTCGCCCGATCTCCACCTGCTTCTCTTCCTGTCTGGATGGATGATACGGACCTATCTGTTCAAATCTGTCTCAAAAAAATGGATGCATAAGCACAAAATAATATCCAGCTGCAGACTCATCACATAACCACCACTACCACAAACACCAGCTGGGCAGGAGGTGTCTACGTGAAGAGCCAGATCTAGTGACCGGCCGAGCACAACAACAAAAACACAATGTCTTTGTAGTAATTCTATTTTGAAATAGAAATAGAGTTAGTGTTCATTATGCACTACATAATGCGCTGCAGTCCACAGAAAGGCATCTTTCGGTTGTTTTGACTCCGCCCAGTCAGCCTCATGCTGGTGTTCTGAGAGTGGTGCAACTGTAGCTGGATATGTCTCTCTGCGTGTGCTGATATTGCATGTTGAATTGCTCGTACGTCCAGGGCATCAGCTGAACTTCGCATCAGAGTGGAATCCGGAATCGCTTTGTCTTGAGCTTATAGCTTCGCATTATTGCATACATTGGCATTTTTTTCATAGTGTGACCATGGTGTAACGCATGGAGAGGAAAAGCAGTTTTTAGCATCATAGAACAGCACACAACGTATGGATTGGGGTTGTTGGCATCTAAAAACTTGAATTATTAGGATCAATACAGAAAAATGGATACGCAAAATAAAATATAAACATAAGAAAACCAGGAGGCTCAGAGAGTACACTTTTGTTTGTGCAGATTCATATATTTATCAATATTAAGAGCTTTAGTTTTTGGCGTTCATTTTTGAATGCAATAAAATAGGGGTTTAAGTTAAAGTAATGTAAATGTATATACAATTTATAATAAAGTATTTTTACTTTATATCATATGCATTTCTATACACAATTCGAAAGCAGGAGGTTTCGGCACAGTGGCCCTTCAGTTAGGTTGTCAGTTCTTGCGTGGGTACTCCAGTTTCCCACACAATCTTAAAAATATGTGTCAGGTGTTTCCCTCGAATTCCCTTCAGGATTCGAGGCTGGGTAAAGAAGGTGAATGAGTTAAGCAATGTGGTTCCTAGTAGTTTAGGCTACTGTAAATCAGATGCGGTGTTTGCGCGGCAAGCGTCCGGCCAATGAGCGGCGTCTCCATAAATAATCAGTCCGGGCGAGCGGCAGTGAGCCACGGCCAATGAGGAGGGACGTTTATTAAACTGAACAGACTAAAAAATGAAGCTAGAACTATTTAATGCGCGCTATTTAATCAAACCGTAGGACAAATAACCATGTACTGCTGGGAAAACAAGAAACAAAACCACCAGAAACTGCTGTTTAAACTTACGCACCTGTTCCAGTAACACAGACCAGCAGCAGAAGAGCGCGAAGGATACGAGGCTCCATCACCTGGGTCTTGTTACCTTCTTTTATCCGTTGAGGTACTTCCGGTCACAGAGACGATTTTTATTTTGTTACGTTTCCAGACACTCTTCAACCTCGCACTCAACTCTAGCCTTCCCTCGGAGACGGAGCCGGCGCTTTTGAGTGGTCGGAGGCGCGGCCGGGCCGGTGGCGTGACAGGTGTGGTTTGTGAGGTCAGCTCTGGGGGAGGGGCTTTTGCTGCTGCGCCGGTATCGATGCGTGTTCTTGCGGCATGAATGAGATGCAGTGTGCTCGAGTCAATAGGAGGACCCTGTGTGAGATAAAAGCAGCACTTGTGATCGGAATGTACCTGTTCCCGAAATCACCTGTTCTGTAATTCTACTGTAGCTCAGTTCACCTGTTTCTTAAAGGAGCCGCATGTTGGACATTTTAGAGAAGTCACCCTGAAATGTCCTTGATATATCACGAGAGGTTGAGAACCATTTTTTTCATTTCAAGACAAGGAAGTTCAGGCAGAATATTCATAAATATAGATTTCAAAAACAAGTCGTTTTAATTTTTTTGTTGCATTATGTCAGCTATCATCCAATCACTGCCGGCAAATCTTCATTCCATACTGAGCTACAATCTCGGATGAACTATGAAACAAAAAGTTTGTTGATAATAAAGTAGCCTGTGTGCAGGTGGGTCTTCAAATCGACCTGTTTTTAAGTCGATGGAATCGAATAGGTGAATCACAAAATTCACCTATTCCAGCAGCTGGATAAACAGTCAGTAAACTCCACTGATACCAGTGATTGGTGGTCATTAAGAAGAGGTTAGGGTGCTGCCCCAGTTCTTACTGCACCTTGACCTAAACATTAAACTGTTTCCAGATTAAAATGTAAATAAATGACAATGCTTATACAGTGATGAAAAACCCTTTTTTTT
Source organism: Danionella cerebrum (assembly GCA_007224835.1). Taxonomy (NCBI): domain Eukaryota; kingdom Metazoa; phylum Chordata; class Actinopteri; order Cypriniformes; family Danionidae; genus Danionella; species Danionella cerebrum. The sequence goes on along the minus strand of SRMA01026829.1, from coordinate 282,098 downwards.
GGCTAATACTATTATTAAACATATTTTATTAACCCTTTACCTTAAGGGTTGATAACTGGATCCCTTCAGGCATCCAGCAACGTTCTTTCTAGTAAGTAGTGGCTTTCGAGTTCTGTCATTGTTATGCTGCTTGTTTAGAGTTTTTTGTATATTAGGCTCATAAATAACAATACATCCAACTGTTTTCCATTCTGAGTTGTTTCTTTACATCGTTACTGAGTCTTCGTTGTGCACTTGGTGACTGGACAGTACTTGATAGAGTAGCAACAGTCTAAGTGTCTACATTTGCCAAAAGTTTGCCTGGTGAACGTCTTTTCAATAACTTCAACCTTTTAAATAACTTTTCCAGCTTTATGTGTATCAAGAATTCTTGCTCAAAGGTAGTCAGTCTACACCTCTAAACTTGGCTCCAGACAGCTTTTTTGAGCTCACACAATGGTCAACTTTTTCTGCAAGCATTATGTCTTTTAGTTGTTCTCAATACATTTTTTGTTTCATAACTGTTACATAAACGCCGTCAATTTCCTTTACTGGGATAATCCACATTCTGCTTCGTGGTTTAAGTAATTTCTGAAGCTTCAGGATTGTTCCCTCAAGTTTCAGGATCCATGTTTTTTTTTTGAGAAAAGCCCCTCTGTGAGTGCCAGAGTTACAGTTTGGAACAGTTGACCCCCCTGGACTCAATCACAAACATGTCAATACAATGGAGGCCATCCAAAGTTTGTGGTGTTCCTTGACCTTGTCTCTTTAATGCTCTTAAATTACATTAGATTTAAAATGTTTTCCTGTGGTGGCATGGTGGCGCAGTGGGTAGCACTTAGACGAAGGTTGTTGGTTCAAGGCTTGCCGGTGACCTTCCTGAAAGGAGGTTGCAGGTTCACCCTGTACATGTGTGGGTTTCCTCCAGATACTACGGTTTCCTCTACAATCTCAAAAACATGCGGTCAGGTTGATTGAATAATCTAAATTCCCCTTAGGTGTGAATGTCTGCGTGAATGCTGCCCTGCGATGAACTGGCGACCTGACTAAATTCTCAATATTTTGCCAAAACCAAATTGATCATTTTTACTTCACTCATATCAATATAATATACTCCCCTAGTACTTATACCAGCCATATTTGGTAGCATCAATACTGTAGTACTCTTTATTGTTTTATCAGTTTGATCATGCCCCAACAAACTACATTGCTGTATAGCTCTGAAACAGTTTCTGTTTGACAGATATATCTGATCCTTAAAGATGGTTTCCTGGGATCTGACAAATTCAAACTGAAAAGCAACCCCTTTTGAATAGTGAGAAGGTCCCCAGGTGTTCTATTCATTGCATAGGCGGGTTATATTCTGGTGATGGTATGGATCAGATTAGAAATGGTTTAAAAGAAAAAAAGTATCTTTTTTAAGTATTAAGTCAGCGCCTTGGTCAATTTTGTAGTTGTGGTGCGGTGCTTTATAAACTTTGATTCGAAAAACAGATTAAAAAACCCAAACATTCCCTAGAAACAGCCTGCTGGTGTTAATATCAACAACTGAATACAAATCCTGGGACATCAGCCTCCTTGATTTGCATTGTTTGCTGAGGCCGCTTCTGAACAGAACAAACAAGCAAGAAATAACCAAAGCTCACGGAGAACATGGAATACAGATGAATAAGTCATGACCATTAGTGAAAGATCTGACTTGAACATCTTATTAACTGTAATATAAATAACTCATGCTCCTGGTGAGGGTGTTGGGGACTGAGGAGCTCAATGTTGTTTGTTTGCTGGATGACCCCCATCCCATAAAAAATAGGTAAATAAACATTTTATTCAGTGCAAAACTGAGTTCCATCAATTCTGCAGAAAAACAGATTCGGATTTACCAGAAACACACGACTCAACACTATCTACTGCAATTTGCCAAGCAATATTAAGATGCTTCAACCCTTTAATTGATCAAGACACATAACATGATTAATCATCAAATGTAGGCAACAATAAAACTGGGTAAAAGTAAAACAGCTTTAGATGAAAGGCTAAGTAAGACGTTCTTCAAGCAGAAATGACATAAATTAAAGGATTTTCAGAAAAAGCTATTTGCTAATGAGAGGAACACAGGAACTTTGCCTCAAGTCCACACCCCTGATGTCACTACACAAACGGCTTGGTAGTCTGAAGCAGGAATGGAATGTGGAAATATAGGTTTGTGCAAAAACAAGAATGAGCCGAAACAGGAACAGCAGCTCTCTCTCTCTCTGGTGGGGGTATTTGCTTTGATTGTGTTAATGTTTCCCCAGAAATGCTTGATCTCCAGCCTGACCTCAGAGAAGAATGAACACAGCTAGAACTACACTCTCAGATTGTGACTGAGAATCAGCGCCACCTCTCCCTTGCTGGAGAAGGAACATGTACCACATCAGTTTTACAGTCCATCTCCTTCCTTTTGTGCTATAGATGACTTATGCATCGAGATATTTCACCCAACCCCCACTTTTAACATGTGACGTGATCTGATCTCATAGCATCACATATAAACATGAGCTGTATGTCGTTTGTTTTTAAATGGGTAACCTATTGATGAGCTAGAAGCTGAAGGAAATTAAGGCTCTGTTCCATTTCACCCACTTCCTCTTACATCCACCCCATAGCACTTAAAAACCGAGAGCTAGTGGAAGGGTTGAAAATATACCACTACGAAGCTGTAGTTGGCAAATGGTTCTGAAAGATCAGCAAATGGATTACTCCTGGTAGTTTAAAAAATTAAACGTGCCATCCATGAGTCTACTGTGTAACGTTAATGAGTCATTTGTCTATGGTGTATTATTTCAAAACTGGTTCTTTTTTGTGGTTTAGCTGCCATGAGACATGCAACAAACATGAACTAAACTAAAACGTTTATCAATGACGCTTTAAAGAACCAATATCATTTTGAAAAGTAAATTATTTTGTTTTTGAAGTCTCCAACAAAAGGTTGAAATGCATCCAAGGTCAAAAAAAACATTTTCATTATCTTTTAATACACGTTTATTTTATTTATTTTTTTGTGGCCGTAGCATTTAATGTCAGAACAAATTTGAGTCGGGATGGTGAAGATGAGACAAGGGAGTTAGTTGGAGAGATAGGGGCAGGATGGGCAAACAATGTTGATCTTGGGATTTGAACATGCGCCGCCCTTCACCAACGTGAGGTAACCACTAGGCCATAGCACAGGACTCAGTAATTAATTGTTTTATGACACATTCATACGAAACTTCTCCTGAGGATAATGTAATATAACTAAATATTTACCACTGTGCATTCCTCTCAGTGGTAAATATCCAGTTACATTAATGTCTTGACAACTTTTGTAAGTGCGCCTACATTTTTATTCGAATATATGTAGATGCACATGGGGAAACTGCATGACACCAGTAGCTTCGCACTGAGAGTGGGAGGAGCTTTGTTTAAAACATGAATGGATGACGCGTTGGTGGTATGAGGAGTGTAGTTTTGGGTGACGTCACAGTTTTGAGAACTCTTTAGTATTGAAGACTATGACCCGATACACAGAGCACTCTCACATTTAAAACCCAAAAGATAAGTTCCTCCATCTTAGAGCTATGTATCAAAGATATTTTTTTTTATTATGATACAGGCTCTTTAACATTTGTGGGTCTTCATTTAATATAAATGTGCAGAACGGAGATAGAAATGGAACTCAGCTAAAGCTTCTTATTCATGAGTGATTGTTCCTTTGAAGAGATACAAGAACCATGTTAAATGAGAGAGAGACACCTGCTCAATATTAAGAGTGAGGATAGAACAGACTGATCCTCAGATGTGCCAACAAACCATATCCTCAGGTGCTACTAAAATCAACAACAATCAGAAGAGAATGAAATCAACATTAAAATCTGAAGATCTGCCTCTGCACAGATGAAGATCTTCTGGCCGATCCTCACAGTCCAGGCATCACATACGCAATGTTATCCAGAGTACTGGACTGAAAGAGAGAGAAGAAATGTTTATGATTAGATGTAGTAATCATCAACCAGATATTTCTGACGCTGTGTTGAAGTTGGGTGTTGAGAATCTTTATAGATCAGGGGTGCTCATTACGTCGATCGCGGAGGTGCTACCGGTCGATCGCGGTGTGAAATTGAAAGAATATCAGCCGATCATCCATCCCGTCACAGTTCAGTAAAGTTAGCTGCAGATTCACTGATTCGGTTTTCTCTGCTCAATAGCTCGAGACCAGAATGTTCTTAGTAAACAAATAATAATATGTAGCGGACAAACTACAAAACGTTTTTAATCAAAACAAGTTTCCCTCGGCATTCGCAGAAACACATTACCGTCTATGAGCAACCCGCTGACATGGAATCGCTTAGGGACCGTCTGCAAATTACCAGATCCAAAATATGTTTTACCCAGAATATGCTTCATAACTTCATTCTAAATTGCTCTATTACAACCAAAATCAAGCTTGTTGATTGATGTTTTACATTTTTGTAGCGGGTAGATCCCTTTGACTCTGTCATTTTAAAAGTAGCTCGCAAGCTGAAAAAGTGTGAGCACCCCTGTTATAGATGATCTATCAGTCTTTACACGCCAAATTTTGAAGTTTCATGCAACAACACACCTCTAGAAACCAACGGGTGACAATGAGACATTACGCCGACATCTGATTGAATGAATGGTGCCAACGAAAAAGAGTTTCAGACTGCCATGTTGGTTCCAATTTTGGTGAACGACCAATGAAAACTGTCTCTTTTGATGACGATGTGGGATGCAAAAAAGTCACTTGGTGGCGCTCATCCCACAATTTCATAGTGACTTCATACAGGAAACAGCCCAACACAAATTCTCTCTTTTCTCAACATTCATCAAACAGCTCCCTGTGATCAGAAACCAAGAGTATAAACCGCTCAAGATACATGATTTTTTTTTCTAATCTCTTTAATTTCTTCTCTGTTGTCTTCTTATTTCCTGTTTCCCCATGTGGTTTGGAGTGCATCTGTTCTACTGTAAATGATATCTTCAGGCAGGGAGCGTCATTTCATCAATGTTTCCTCAACCCAGACAAAAAGCAGCCTGGTAAGAAGACATCCGAAGACTTGTACGAATCTCAATTTGAAATGTGTGTAGATGCCTTTAGACAGACAACAATGCCAATGCATTATAAAGGAAAAGGCATGTGTGGGGGGAAAAAAGATCTAACCAATCCCTCTCAGCTTCGACATGAAGAAAGAAACATTAACTGGTACATCCTGAGAGATGTGGACAATGATGTGTCTACAAAAAATAAAATAGCCATGTTCTATTTTATTTTCTGGAGACTTTTACTTGAATTTTACTTATGGCTATTAATAAGTATCTGGTACCAGCATTTGTCGTGGGCATCCGTTGAGCTCTGGAACCAGGGTTGTCAAGCAGGAGAGCGAGGAGAAAACACAGACCAGTGAGTCCAGAAGCACAGAGAGCGAGCCGGAGACGGTCACCATGCCCTGAATCACAGCACACAGACACTTCAGCCTCCATCAGAACAAACCCCAGATCCTTCACAGTGGAGCCAGACTCACCTCTGTCTCCTGTAACCGTCTCCCAATCACACTCAGGGACTCTCCCAGCAGCTGCAGATGAGCGGCTGCATCTATGGGATCAAGCTCCGGGGCCCGCATGGAGCTGTCTGGAGCTGCGGGAATCCTGGAAGCTTCTCGATGAATGTTTATGCTCGAGTCATTGTGCAGAGCAGCGGTGGATGGTTCCCGAAGCTTCAGCCCAGCAGCAGAGGATGCACACACTAATGAGGCAGCGTCTGAAAAACATGAATACATCGCTCAACAGCAGATTCGATTCATGAGGAGAATCACATTTAAACAACTTTCATGCTTCAACAAGCTCATGTCAGACAAGAGTCTAATTAATCACATTTTGATGATGAGCTCCTGTAGCTCCACTCACAGCTGGGATGCTTTGCATATGGGCCAACTCAGCATTTCATACTAGGTGTTTGCAGTCCCAGAAACACCCATAAATAATCATTACATACACATGCTATTCATATAAAGAAAAACCTTATTTGAGAAACTCCATTGAAAAGGGAAATTGGTACATTCCACACATAACACTTTAAACCAGGCGATGGTAGCTCTTGCTCTGTGTGCGGCTACCAAGTCCTGCATCTCCAAAAAGTCAGTCAGCATGAACATTAAGTGCATGTAGAGCTCTAAAGTTTCTTGGTAGACAGCTTTTTTTACCTTAGAACAATACAGTGGACCAACACCAGCGAATGACATGACACCCCAAATAATCACTGGCTGTGGAAACCACAAGCAATGTTGATTCTGTTCCACTCTTCCTTCAGACTCTGGGATCTTGATTTCCAAAAGGAAATGCAACACTTTCGAAAACTCAGCAGCACTCCAGTGTTTTTTGTCTGTAGCTCAGGTGAGACACATCTGCATCAAGAAGGATGTGCTCTAAAAGCTGCCTGGTACACTCCTGCATTGACCTTGGACCTCAAAAACAAACAAACAGAGGACCAAAACTCCCATGTTTTGTACTTTGTGTGTACTTTTTCTACAATTATGATGCTGATTATATGTTAGCCACATGTACGGTGTTAAAGGAAAATGAAATATTCTGAGTGAGGGTTCAATCACATTTGGACACATTAGTTTCTCCACTCAGACCAGACATATTTTTATTTCCACTGCATTAGATGTGCAAACAAAAATAATTGGAACTGGGCCTATTAAACAGATATGATCAATACTTTTCCAATTACCTGATTTTTTCAGTTCTGTTTGGAGAGTATTGATCTCACTGAGGTAAACTTTAAATACTTATTTATAGATGACTGTACAATCCACAACCCCTCCGCTAGACTGCAGCCGAAGCCAGTCAGTGTGTTAATCCACACAGGGTGAACCCACTGACCTTTAACTTTTGTGTCTCTGGAGACTTGTGACGGCTTTGGTGTCGTGTGTTTATGATGCTTGATGCTCTCTGATTTCATCTGTTTCCTCTGCAGATACTCTGATCTCTCACGCCACACCTGCAATGTGCAAATAAATGCTTAAAATACAAGAATAACTAAATTAATGTAATGTATGTATTTTAACATTTCAATCCAGTGAATTTATACATTCCTTGAATTTAATAATGCATTTCTTTGTTGATATGCTAACTACATGGGCGTGGCAAACTTCAGCTTAATCCTGTATTGGTCACTGGAGGCAGCCAGGCAAAAACAATCAACCTAAATAATCTATGCTCGTGGATCAGCCATGTCATCCTCGGGTAGTGTTGGCAGACTTTTGAAGGATGTAGCAAATCAGCTTGAAAACACGTTTTGCATGTATTATTAATGAATTGCATGAATAAATTATCAGATGAGACAAAAATCTGATGAGAGAGGCGATAATGGGGTGAAACATTTGAGTTTTTTTTAGATGAAACAGGTTGCAAATCAGGTGTGGAGTGACTAAGTCAGGTAGAGGGGAGTATAACTGAGTCTCCGGAGCACCTGTTTGTCTCCCTCGGGAAGCTGCTTCCAGGCTTCGGACAGTCTTTTACTCAGCTCTCCGAAGTCTTAGAGGAAGAACAGACACAGGCATCAATGGGTTAAAGGCTGACTTCCATTTCTCTATACATATAATTTTAACATAATGGACTAATACCGGTAAAATTTGAATTTTTTTGTACCATTTAAATTACTTTTCTTGACCAATTTGTAAAAATCTAACATAAAACCGTTTTTTTTCTTTACATTTTTATGACCATTTTAGCTCTTAGTTTAAAGTGCGGCTTGAGCCTTTCATACACAGCATTTCCCTTTCACCTCACATGAAGTCTCAGCCTAAGCTAACAAACAGATGTAAGAAAAATACACATACCGGTAATTATAAAGGATAATGAAAGCTCATTTTTGAGGGAAAGGCAAAATAGTGAAAGAACTTTAGCGTTTGAGAATATTGATCAACATTGAACACACCAAGGCCGGGCTCTTCCTCCAGGACACTTTTTCTGTATTCCTTGTAAAAGATTTGATAGGCTGTAAGGAACTTCCTCTTCTGAAACAGAGAGAGTAAAACACAGAAACAAAACAGCGTTGACAAAACACAGGAAACAAAAGAGCAAAGGATACAGGGAGATTGCCTCACTGAACAGGAACGTTAAAAAATCTCCAGGTCAGGACAAGCCCCTACATCGGAAGTTATTCCAGGGGATGGGGACAGTAAAGGCACGTGAGAACCGTCACCGGTTTGGGAATGACTAAAGACTGGGATGCAGAAGCCCTGCAAGGTCTTTCATGTTTGTTCTTAAGTAAAGCATTTGAAAGATTTTTCCATTTTGTGGGTTACGTGCGAATAAAAAAAAAATAAATAAAAAAAAACTCTCCCTCAACCCACACAATTATGAGAATCTTAACAACTGCATCAAAGTTTTCCCACGTCACGCTTGAAACAATGGGACCAGCGGTACACCAGTGATTCCCATTGAGTGCTAATTGAAGTCCTGACCTAATTGATTTCATGTATTTTTATTCCATTTTCATCTAACGGAGACTGATGTAGCATTGTTGCTGTATCTCGTCTTGTTGACTTGTTGAATGTTGGTCAGCTGTTGTGTTGACATTTCTACTTCTTTGATATGACGCTATGCAAAAGACTTGGGACAGGTTGGCATCTCAAATGGCCTCATGTGTGGATATTCTCCAAAGAAAACTGCAAAAAAACCCCAACAGAAACCCTACGACAGAAAACATCTCTGGAGAAACAAGTCCACTACCAGCAGCTGGATGGAGCGCCATCACAATTCTCCCCAAAAAGAACATTCGACAGCTCCAGTGGCTGTTAATATCTTCACAATCTGGAGGGTCTGCTTCAGTTACTGTGCTGTCTAGCTTCCAGAAGAGGTCAGGGGTACAAGCGCACAGTTAAACCCAGACTAAAACACATCTATTTAAATATGCCTTTACTGACTGATATCAGAACACTGGAGCTCTCCTCAACTTCTTTGTTTTATTTCATTCTCTGATTTTTTGGGCACTATTTGAAACTAGTTAGCTTTAATTATTCTGTAAAGCATTTGAATATTTAATTTGTATGAAAGGTTTTATATAAATAAACTGGGCCTGCCTTACTGTACTTCAAAACCCATAATTAATGTGCTCTTTAAAAGAACGTAAGTGACTATTACAATGTTAACGTCCCCTGATCTTAATATTTCCCTTTGTTTATTTAACACGCCTCATGGTGTTCTTTGGTGCTAAGCCTGGTTGACGGATGTTTCTGCTAACTGGGAAATTGATTACCGTATTTTTCGCAGTATAAGACGCACTTTTTCTTCCCCAAAACTGAGGGGGAAAAGTTGGTGCGTCTTATACGGCGAATGCAGAGAGAGGCAGGGCGGCCGCGGCTTCGGCCTAGCTCCTGTTATGGTAAAAATATACCTTCTCAATTCATAATTAACACTGGAGACCACCGTTTGAGAGAGAACACAGCAAATGCGGCTATTTATTGTAAAGATTTAGCAGTCTCAACGCATTTCCTACACACGTGTTATCCGCATTGGAAGAGCCTCTCAAAGTAAGACAAGCGCTGGAAGAAGGGCGGGACTGAAGTATGACGTGTGCTCTGAAAAGTTTCTCAAATTACATTTCTCTAAATGACCACTAGATGGTAGTATTATATAGGAAAAACCCATCACACTCCGGCCATATTTGTACACCCGACGGTGCGCGCTGATCTCTGTTCGTCGATCCTACCATAACGCGGATCGTAAGGAGCAGGTATGAAACATTACAGCCTTTTTTGTTACTTTTACTGTTTACTAACTGTTCATGTTTGGCATATAATTGTTCTTAAACTGCAGTTAACTTTTACACAGTTGATATAAAATATTTTACTACAGTATTTGGTTCAGAATCATTTTTTCCTAGATCTTCCTCATTTAAAATTGGGTGCGTCTTATATGCCAGTGTGTCTTATACGGCGAAAAATACGGTAGTTGATGTGTTCAGTGATCTCCGGTGGGAACAGTTTCTTGTGGTTATGCACCTTCTCTTTGCTCTTGTGTTTTCCTCCCTCGTCCCTCTTCCTCTTCTTCTTTTTCTTCTTCTTTTCCTCCTCTTGGTTGTGATGATGACTTAAGTTCTCTGTAAATAAGGGTTTGAGATGCAGCATTAAAACACCTTTAAAGCATCCCCATTGCTTCATTAGCAGCGGTTGAGCCAGTGAAATTGCCCAAGTGATGAGAGATGATTTTCATAGATATAGCAATTTTAAAACTAAAACTTTATTCAGAAAGATTGTAGTTCCTGTACAAATAGATTGACAAATGAATGACAAGAACCTTATAAAACTCTAGTGATCAGAATGATTAACCCTCTGTTAATAATGAATCCCAATTGCTTAGAAGCAGCCTTTAGTCATCTGCTGCTGTAACTCTTACATTGCTCCTGAGGAATAATTCATCCTGAGAAGATCTCGCAAGCTCCTCAAGATTTCTTTAGTGAGTCCTAGAGATTTTCTTTTGGATTCAAGTCTGAGCACGAGTCAAGTTCACTCTCTTGGCTCATTTAGAGGTATTTCTTCACAAGAAACGAGATGTACTTTGGGTTGTTATGCTGGAAGACAAAATGTCGACCCAAACAAAGTATTCTTGCAGATGGTCTGAGGTTGTTGTTGTTTCAAATCTTTTAATAGTCTTTCTTTTTCAACACAGACAAAGAGAAACGAATGCTTTGAGTTACAAAATGTTCGAGATACGAAAGGTCTCACAGGAAATTTTTTGCTTCAAGATAAGAAGAAAAATTCGAGATATTAACAATAACAAACATTTCTGCTCTCTTTTTACTTGTTTGTCTGACGGCCTTGCGCTCCTTTCTCCCTTTAAAGAAAGTGTGCTTTAAGGGGCTGATACGCCTTAAAATAATTTAAATCAGTTTTAAATCGACCAAAACATTACAAATAATGTATTATAACAAATGTTAGAGTCAAGGTGTCATAAAAAAATAACGTTTATAACGTGGAAAGTGCTGTTCTGTAGCGCAAGTTCGAGAAACCCAGTAACGCGTTCTCAGAAGCGCTCTCTCAATCCCTTCTCAGACGCTCGGTATTCTCTCTGCTTGTGCTTGAAAAAGTGTTGGTGTTAGTAATTCGTGAAATATCTTGAGAAAGTTAACTTTCATACGTAGTGCTGTAATTACTTCCGCCACCTGATCCTCCTCCTCAGACACATCCCCTAACTCTCAAGATGAGGTTTCACATTTGTGTACATATTACGTATTTTGCGTGTGTTTTATTATCATTTATTACATTAACAATGTGTAGATTTAAGGATTGAATAAACGTTACTTGATTTTTCTGTGGTTTTCCATTTTTTTATCAACTTATTCTGTTATTTCTGAGAGCCGTTGCATGGATTAAGCGTTTTACATGTAAAACTTGCTTCGAGATACGAACGCCACCCTGGAATGGATTCATTTTATATCTCGAGGTACCACTGTAGAGTGATTGTACATTTACATTTATGCATTTGGCAGACATTTTTATCTTATACATTTGAATACATGAACACATTTTTGTCAGTTCCCTGGGATATGAACCCACAACCCTTGCGTTGTTAGCTGCCAAAACTGTTGGCTCTAGTTTGGTGTGAAGCCTTGTCTCCTCACTGTTTATAATTTCACTCTTGTGCTCCTGAAGATCTCGATCGGATTATAGAAGAAACTTCAGTTTCTGATCAGAAGTATTGAAAACTAGCACTGGGCAAATCAACAGGACAATCTGATAAGTAATGTTTAAAAATAAGTACAACCTGCAGGCTCTCCTCTGTCACGCTGCTTCTTCTTCTTGCTCTTCTTCTTCTTTCTACTGCAGCTGTGATTGGAGGACTCCAGGATCAGGAGCTTGTCGCTCACACTGTCATCTGCTGAGCTGGAGCCTCTACTGCCACCAGCGTGACCCAGATTACCTTAGAGTTAAGCATAGAGCTTTTCAGAGAGCCCCCGAGAATGGTTGCACTACAGCTCCATCTGCTGGCTGCATTGAATCAAGGCATTTCATAAGATAAACAGCAATGAGTTCTGACCTTCAAGCTCCACCTCCTCACCCACCACAGGAAGCCCCTCCCTCACCAGCAAGGACCGCTTCCTGTTTGAACCCCACGAGTGATTTTGATCACCTCGCTGCCTCTGAGAAGAGAACAAGGGAGGGAAGGAGGAGGAGGGCGATGGAGACTCAGCAGAGCTGATGGCCTCCAAAAGACGCATGGCTGTCTGAGGAGGAGACGATGAGCAATGCTTCCTCTTTTGAGACTCTGTGAGAAAGGGAGAGAGAGAGAGAGAGAGAGAGAGAACACGAGTCGTACCATCAGATGCTGGTTCTGGTCTTGGGCTAACAGAAGAGAACTAGACGCACCTCTGTAGAGCTGATCCTCTTGATGGTGATGATGCTTCCTCTTTTTTTGAGACTCAGCCCCGGAGAGGAAGAGCTCAGTGTCCTGAGGAGAAAGCAGACACCGTCACACAGAGCTCCTATTTATAAAACAACAGTTTCAAAATTGATCCGTTTATTAAATGATTTAGAACGTCCATCGAACTGCAAGAGTTCCAAACTAATTTGCTCCAAAAGAGGAGTCGTGTCCATTCATCTCTTCATTATGAAGTATGCAGAAATCTGTGACCTCCAGTACAACAAAAATTTTCTTAAGTCACATATAGCTGTTGGTGGAGGCTCATGATTCATGAGCGTAAAGAGGAAGTCACGACTTCCTTAAAAATATACAACTTAAAATGGTTTGGGCCCATAGCTCAATGGTTAGAGCACTGGTCTCGTAATCCAGAGTTCAATTCTCACTGGGTCTTTGAAAGTCAACTTTGAAAGCGAAGACTACATGGGTAGCACTGTGACCTTCCAGTTAGAAGGTTGTCGGTTCGAGGCTCGCCGGTGACCTTCCTGGAAGGAGTTTGCATGTTCTCCCCCGTGCTTGTGTGGGTATCCTTCAGGTGTTCCGGTTTCTCCCACAATCCCCAAAAACATGTGGTTAGTTAATTAAATAATCTAAATTCCCCTTAGGTGTGAATGTGTGTGTGTGAATGTTGCCCTGCGATGGACTGGTGACCTGTCCAGGGTGTACCCCCACCTCTCACCCAATGTGTGCCGACAGACCCCTGTGACTCCAAAAAGGGAATAATGAATAAATGAATAAGTGAATGAATTAAAACCTAACAAAAAAACGATTGTTTTCGTAGTTTTAAAACCTCTGTAAATGACAAACACTTTATTTGTTGTTTCTAAGGCAGCCATCTTTGTAAAACAACCAAATATGCCGATCCATGCAGTGCGTGCTGGGAAATCAGTCTCAAACACACTCAATGTGAAGAGTGTTGGAAAATTAAGACCTGTGAAAAATTATTAAAGACCTTTTTAGGCCTAAAGACCACTTTTTAACGCGTAAAATTTGGGTTTTTAAATCTTAGACTTTTTTTTGACAATTTGAACACCATTTGTTAACAGATACACACTCAGGTTTATACCCTGAAGGTTGGTTAATTTTAACATTTCACTTCCAGAATCTAGCTGTGTTTGATTTGAGCAGGCCTCAGACATTCATTAAATTCTGTTAATTCCTCTCATTATCAGAATTCTTCTGTGATGTGATACAGTGCTGTGGAAAGGTTTTAGACAGGTGTGAAACACTGTCATAATCAAAGGATATTTACAGAAATATAAATAATGATTAGTTTTGTACATTTACGAAATGCAAAGTGATCGAAAAAAAAAGAGAAGAAAAATATAAACAAAATCATTTTTTGGTATTAAACCATTTTGCCTTGAAACCAGTAAATCTTATGGATGCACTTGCAGGCACTGTATAGATACTGGTGTCTGATTAACCAGTTATGCCAAACAGCTGCTAATATTCATTAAAGTCAAATCCAGTCATGACCTGAAACAACAACAGCTGTGTAGGAGGCTTGAAACTGGGTGAGGAACAGCCAAACTCTGGCTGTGTCCCAATCCAGGTTCTAAAAGCCTCCGGAGGGTCCTTCCTACCCAGCCTTTAAGGCTAAGGCTTGGGAGAATCCTCCCAAGGCTGCAATACCCCTTGGTAAATGGGTCTAGCCTCTTATTCTTCTTCTGTTGTTTCTGTTTGCTTTATGGTGCATTAGCGCCACCAGCTGGATCAGTAGTTTGGATCCTGAATTGAATGAATGGGCTTTCTTTAAGTGATTCTTTTATATTTATGTTTTGTGTGTAATAAATTTGTAAGATCACTGTGAGTTCTTTCGTTGCTTAATTTATTTTCTAGGGTTTTATGGTTTATTTTTAATTGTTCTATTTCTTTCTTTTTGTCTTTTTTTATATTTTGAATACATTGTATTACAACATGATCTGTGTTTTCGTTTTGGTTACATTGGTCACATTTCCCACATTTATTTTCTATTTTATGTTGTGTGTAATTTAAACCAGTATGTTGTTCTAGGTTCATTCTGTTTTCATAAGTTTTATAAACTACTTTGTCTACTTCTGAAAACATAATGACATCCACCAATTAGTGAACGTTAATTTATCTGCGCGATGTTTACAATAAATGTTAAGAATAATAAAAATGTTTTACAATTTGCCTATCACTACCAGCATTTAATGGTTGAATGTACTGTTCTTTAATTTAAAAAATGCGTTACTTACATGTAAATACAAATTCAAGTGTGTTTTGTGTATTTCTAATAAAAATAAATAAAAAAAACACTACAAAGCATTGTGGGATATATGAGGCCATAAAGGATGGTCGCGATGCATCCTGGGAATTCACGGGAAAGTAGGTCACATTTAAAGGGTGCATTTAAAGGACTCTTCGCCGAAATGAGACGGCCTTGGCGCACCATTGTGACGTAAGTGGCCTTAAAATGCGCACTCGGGAGGATGCACACTTCTGGATTGGGACACAGCCTCTGCTACCAAGGTGAGGTTGAGAAATAGTGGTAAACACAAGGTAGTAATACTGCACCAACAACGTCTCTATATTCATATGCTCTCAGCACAATTTGAAGAGGGTTACCTTGATCTGCTTCTTAGAGGTTTTGCGCACCTCTGCGTCGATGATTTCCTCCTCTCTCAGCAGATCTTTATACGAGCGCCTCTTTTCCCTTTGACTGCGTCCTGCTACCAGTCCCATCTCAGCCTCCATCTGCATCCAAACAAACAGACGCCTATATAGCATTCATCCCTCAGCTGTCTCACTTTACTCTAGGGGTGCCGGAAATGGTTCCTGGAGAGCCACAGCATTGCAAGATTTAGTTCCATCCATGCTTCCATTACAAACACACAGCAGACTTTTCTTCATTCAGCCAAGTGTGGCTTTGTTAGTGTGGTGATCAGATGTGTTTATGAGGGTTGAGCTTTCTCTCTCATGCTGTTTCTTTACAGATCTATAGACAAATAGCTTTGTCTCTGGCCAGAAAGAATAACGAGCTCAAAGCATGGCCTGACAGCAGATCACAGACATCATCCATCAATGCTGCATATACACAAAACTCTGAAGTACGGTTGAGAGATGTGAGAATCTCCGAAAATGGGAAGAAGTGGTGGAAATTCAAGTATTTGCATATGTACATGTGGGATAAAACTTTATCACTGTAGCCATGGAGTGGAAGAGTTTTTTTGTTGTTGCAGAAAAATCCATAAAAGCCAGGTCTCATCTTCAGATGGGTTTTGTGACACTTTATTATAACTTAAATACATGAGTAAAAAAATGTTTTTTTTTTGTGAAGGTCAAATCAAGCAATATACACTGAAAGCATTTTGAAGCCAGGGGTATGAACATGCTTAGTTAGCAGTAAAGTTTCAGCTTTCTCATTTCTGGAGTCTGAAGCCTCTAGCGGTCAGTCTATGAACTGCAGCATTCATCACTTCCGGTTACGCTTGCTCTACCGGCCGCACAACGGACAACAGAAACGTAAAACTACCCAAAAGACACGCCTATTCAATAACTTCTAGGCTGGAGCCCGATTAAGTTGGATGAATTATTGAATTCACAAGAACTTTAAAACAGCTTCTCAAATATTGCAGAAAATACTGTCACATAATGATTTAGTAAATTAGACTACCCGGAGTATCTGTTATTTCCTGTGTTTCGTTTGGAGTCAAAAACATAACATGCATGCGTTTCGGTGAGTGAATGAATGGATGCTTATTCAGGTTTTTTTCTTCGACGTTAACACGCAAAGTTATGATGACACAAAACTCAACCGAGTTCAGGTGAAATCTATTAAAAGCAAGCATAGGAAGCACAAATATAATATATGATTAGTAAATACTACATTACTGGCTGTTACCTTTCCCAAATTTCAGGCGTCCCTTTCTTCTTCTGAGGCAAACGATAGAAATCTCGAGGAGATTATCGCCACCCTCTGGCGAAGAAAACTTCTTCTTCCTGTTTTCTAGCAGGGGACGTGAAGCTGTTTAAGCGCATTACCGCCACCTAACCGTTAAAACCAGTCTTTGCAGGAGAGTCAACGATTGGAACGTGAACCAGAGCATATACAGTGCTTATATGTATGCATTCTCAATCTAGCTGTCCTCATCTTTCAAAGGGGGTCCAAAGGAGGTCTAACTGGGAACCAGCAATGACCGGTGAGTGTATATGGAAATGTTTTATGAGGTTCTTTTCTTTCTGGTCTTACAAATGCATATGATTTTCTGCCTGTTCAAAAGTAAACTTTTGAGCCATATCTGTATATATTGGCTAGACAAACTTCTTTTTCCTCCTGTGTTGGAAGCCTTGCTTTGAGTGAAGTGGTAAATTGAGGGTTTGTAATTTTTAAATTTCTTATAGTGTTTTTATAGATGTTGGCGCACCATAGCCGGAAGTAGAAAATTTGTGGGCTAGCAGTGTGAATATAAGTCCATGTTGAAAACTGACAAGAACCTGTAATAAAAATTATTTCTACATACCTGTCCACATACAACCACACTATCCACAGATGTCTTCCTTAGTCCTATGCACGCACCGGTGGGTTTGCCAATCACAGCATCTATTTGAATGAATTTTGATTTCAAATATAATGTGTATGCTTCAAAAAGGTAATTAGTTTTGATATTTTTGGTTTTAAACAAAAGTTATGACACATAATTTCCCAGATAAATTAAAATGTGAGAAAATGCGTAATCGTCTTTTCAGTTTTACAGACCCCAAATTGGTGCCATCAGTGACATCTAGTAGATAAAAGAAGAGATAACCCTTGGAAGTACAAGACCTGTGAGATGGCCTGTATTCAAAGTTCTGGCACAGAAAAAAATAATGGAACAAAACGTTCTTGGAACAGTTTAAACAGTTTTTTTTAATTTCCATTTTGATCTTGACTTTGCTTTTTTGGGGGAATTTATGAATTTAGTGTTGAGATTTTGCAGTAAAAATAACAACAATTAATATTTTTAAATTGTATTTTCTTGTACAAATTCAGGGTTGAGGTGGAATTACTGAGAACTTTAATGAAAAAAAAATAAATATCAAGCATTGCCACAAAAAAGAACAGTTTTAAAGGTTTACATTTTTATCAGAGCAAATATTGTGAAGTACAGTAGTACCTCAAGATACAAATGCTTCAAGTTATGAAATAATCGAGACACGAAAGGTCTCGCGGGAAATATTTTGCTTCGAGATACGAAAAACACAAACAGTTCTGCTCTATTATACACTTGTTAAGTCTGACGCCGCGCTGCGCTTCCGGGTCCTGGGGCTCCATTCTCTTATTGCAGACAATGCTAATAGGGGCTTATACACTTTAAAACACTTTTAAATCAGCTTTAAATCAAGCAAAACATTTATGTATAGATTACCAATAACGTGCTATAACAAATGTTAGAGTCAAAGTGTAGTAAAATAAATAACGTTTATGACGTGGAAAGTGCTGTTTTTTAGCGCAAGTTAGAGAAACCCTGTGATGCGTTCTCAGAAGCGTCTGTCCAAGCGTCTGCGCTTGTGCTTGAAATTGTGTAGCTGTTCGTAATTCGTGAAATAGCTTGAGAAAGTTAACTTTCATACGTGGTGTTGTAATATTTTCTGCCATCCATTGCACCTTCTCTGACACATAGCCTCTCTCACAAGGTAGTTTCACATTTGTGTAACTAACATATTATGATTTTGCTTGTGTTTTATTCAGTTTTATTATCATTTATTACATTAACAATGTGTAGATTTAAGGATTGAAGAAACGTTACTTGATTTTTCTCTGTTTTTAATTTTTTATCAACTTATTCTGTTGTTTCTGAGAGCCGTTGCACGGAGTAGGCGTTTTACATGTAAAACTTGCTTCGAGATACAGAATGTTCGAGATACGAAAGCCACCCTGGAACGGATTAATTTCGTATCTCGTGGTACCACTGTAGTAAAAAATGCTGAGAAGGCCCTGCACTTGTACCCTTTTATGCTTTGTTGTCTGTTGCCCACATAGCATTTTCAGATTAAAAAGAAATACTGAGGAGTACTCAAACACTGTTAAACTGAGGTAAGTATTCGTGTTTTCAAAAATCCTAGTTCTGCCCATATTTTTCAGAAAGCTGATAATTTGGTAATCATGGGATGCGCAGTCAAATCCAAATACACTAAACTTTTGACACAGGCCCATTCCCCTGAAATATATGTAGTACTTTTTGAGAAACTTCTCAGCTGTTCTCCAGCTCTGCTGAGTACAATTTTTTGTAAGTGTGTCTTAACTTAGGTTAGTTGGATAATAGAGCGGGAGGAGTGTCGTTGCATCCTATTGGATCCGGATGGAGTGGCCATTTTGTTTCTATTAAAATAGTATTCTATTCTTAGCTTGCACCAGGAGTCGAGCTTGAATTGTTTTGGGGTTCCATATTTTTGACCTTTGTTCATCGATAAAAAAAATACACAACAAACAACTATTACTAATAAAATAACACCACCCTAAAATAATTTGTTAGTTTTGGATTCTATTGTCAGGAGTCACACTACAAATATGACGCCCTAACAAAGGAGATCAGCGCAGAAGCGTTCAGAGAGTTTCTAAATCATTCCATATTTTCCCTCAAGTTACATCACAGTAAAAGACCAGCAGAAAATAAACGTTCCGAATGTCTGGATATTCAATGTTGTCTGGAACTATTCTTCATTCTGGCATTAAAACAAGGAATTTGGCTGAAATTCTGAGGTTCTTGAGATTTAGAAACATTTGTTACACGCTCTGTGGTTGATTTTCAAACACTACATACCCAGAACGGTATGAAATACAACAAACAATACACCATATTTCTATTTATAATTTTATTATAGAAATGTTATATACAAGAATCATGTACGGAACAATAAAATAAACATGTACTATGGGTGAGGAAGATGTTTGTGGGGAGGAGTTTCAGCAGTGGGGAGATAGCACCAGTCATCAGAACAATCATCTGCTGCTCCGGTAGAAATCACCACGATCTGGATCGAGTCTCTGTTCCACACACCCTGGATGGACAGGAGAGCAAACCCTTAAAGGACGTCGTTAGTAAGGGATGGCTCCGTAGTATGCTGTGTACGCAGCGATTATCCCAGCAGTTTCAGCCATGTGTTCGCAGGCCAGGTTCAGCTCACACACCTCCCGCAGGCTAAACCAGATGAAACACAGCCAGAGAGAGTGAGGACAACCTCGACAGAGCCATCAGAGAGATGAGCCCATGGAATGTGAACCATGTCTGAAAAGATACTTGTGAATGAAGCAAACAGACTCGAGGGATTGGTGAATCAAGAGAATCAATGAGTCAGAAGGTACAGAGGTGGAAATCCAGTAGACCAGCTCAAGCTGGTAAAACATGGTAACTAGGATAAGCTGGTTAAAATCGGTAAACTAGCTACCATGATTTTCCCCTTGGAGTTCTGCTTGTTGCTTTTCCATGTGATCTGCTGTGCAGGTGTTATGTGAGACCTGAGCATGTAAGTGTGTTGGTGTGTACCTCTCAAGCTGTGTCGTGCTCAGAGGAGCCGCTCGCCGCCGCCGCCGTAGCACTGATGCGGAAATGCTCCTCTTCAGCAGCACGTGAGGAGCAGCTGTCCCTGATGAACACAAGACAACAGTCGGGTTTATCAGTTTCACACCCACTGAAGCAATCAGAGTCATGGCACTGGCGACATGTTCAAAACGTTGCTATTTAAAAAGACCTCAAAGCTAAGAAAGCTAGGGTTTCTAGGGTTTACCATCTATCCACTAGGGGGCAGTTCTATGTTTTACTCTAAGCAATGGAAAGAGATTATTTTATGATCCTTCTCATTTAAAATTTGAGTAAAGGATAACTGTGTTCTAGTAATTATTATCTAAAACAAGAAGATGTGGTAAAGAAGTTTCAGAAGTGGCTAGAATCACGATACGTGAGAATTTTGTTTTGCCATATATTGTGCCACTAGATATTGTCACACACGTATTAAATATGTAAACTTCTTGAAAGTGACCACTGTAATATTTGTTATACTGTATTCGCAGTATTTTGTTCATAGGTTTGTTCAATGTAGAATTATATGTGATGCCCCTTTCATGGGCAAACCGTTAGTTGGCCAGACCAAATCTCACTCCAAGACCTTTTGAAAAGTTGGCAACTTGGTTAAATGCATCAAAATCACCAGAATTCGACTCTGGTCCATTGTTGACCATCTTTCAGTCCTCCCCACTTTCCTGTCCCCCATCACAGTCCTTATCCCTTAGAAGTACGGGGCCATTTGGAGCGTCTTTGACTACTTTACAATTTGCTGTAAAAAATTACCTTTAAAAATGATTATTTTTTTTAGCACAACCCCATTTTTTTCCACAAATGTTTTTTTTCATTACACTAAATAATAATTTCAAAACAAAGCAGAAATTTAATTAAAAAAATTAAAGAGCGAACAGTTTTTATGTTTCAATACAAAAATAAAGAGTTGAGAGGACAAAAAAATAAAACAAATTTGAAAATTCTATAAAAAACAAACCTCTCCTTATCCTTATAGACTGTTCCAATAACTTTTTTTTCATTGTGTTTTTTTTGTCAGAACTTTGAAAAACGCAAGCCATATCATAGGTCTTGTACTTCCAAGGGTTATCCCTTCTTTTCACTTGTAGATCACCCTACACCTTGCACATTTTCTCACATTTTAATTTCAATTACCTTGCACATTATGTGTCAACCCAAAAATATCAAAACAAAAGAAAACAAAATAAAACCAAAAAAGATTTTTTAAATCTTTTGAAATCTACACATTATATGTGGACCCTCACCTTCAGCACTGACGGAGTTTGACTCAGATGAAGAGGAGTCAGAGCCTGAATCTGAGGCTGAATCTGAGGTTGAATCTGAGGTTGAATCTGATGCCGATTCAGACTCAGAGGAAACAGAAGCTGAGTCTGAAGCAGACTCAGAAGATGACGATGATGATGATGAAGAAGAAGAAGATGATGATAATGGAGCTTCGCTGACTGGAATCACCAGATCCACTTCAGCTGCTGCTTCTGCCTCGGGTTGCACTGCACAGACACATAAAACCCATCCCTTAGATCACACAGGCCCTGAAGCTTGCGTTCACCTAGATCCGTTCTGTCTCTCTCACCTGTCATGCTGGAGCTGACAGACAGCAGGGCGCAGATGCTCAGAAGATCTAGAGTCTTCATCCTCAAGCTTGATAGAGGGAGATGAGTGAGTGTCGATCACCCGCTCACCGGTGTGTGTTTATACCCTTTCAGTCACCCACACACCAAGCAGCGGAGCTTGTGATTGGCTTGGGCTTCGAGGAAGGTTCCCAGACGGCATTCCAGAAACAACACTCACACAAACACGTGTTCCAGCGACCGCAGACTGGCACCGCTGCAAGTGCAGGGATGCTGGAGAGCAGAGGAAACCACATCACTTCATGAACCCTATCTCTCTAAGTGTGTTCCTCAGGTGTCTATGGTAATCATTGTAGTGAGGCAAATAAAAAAAAATACAGAATGAACCCATACAAGGGATACTTCTTACCTGCACAAACAGTCTTCTGTTCCCAAGCTGGTTGGCTCAAGATGTGGTCCTTTGGTTCCGGCTGATTCACTCCCCAAGAAGACCTTTGGTTCTAGGCTGCAAACCTGCATGACTGGTCCTCTGATTCGTCCCAAAGCATCTGACTTACCCATTTTTATGGAGGACTCTTTGTTACATGATGGTAAGTTCCGACAACCAAAATTATTTAGAAGTGATAGTGGATTACTCAAATCTCCATTGAAGAGGAGATCATGGAAAAATCTGCACTTCCTCTGAAGCCAGTTCCAGTGCCCCCCCCCCATCCCTCAATATAAAATGGTTTGAAAAATGAGCCATAAACCAAAAGTTTGATGCATTTACACAGATTTTTCTGGAGCCAATATTCAAGACTCGCTTGTTTGCCGTAAGAAAAACTAGCTACAGAAGCAATAGAGGAATGACAAATGCAGCCACTCAGAATCATGTTTCAGATGCGGCAGGTCCGGCAAGGAAGACCCGTGTTATCTGAGTCCACTATCGAAGCAGGGGATTAATATTGAAGATGGCTACAGATTGAATACAAATATTGATCAGAGAGCTTGATTTTCCCAGATCAAAGGAAATTGCAGGAACCTAGACATCAACAAGGGCACTTCTTCAGGTCTTCTGAACGTGAGAATCTTTAATTCAACAGAGTGAACGTGGAAGGTTATTGAATTCGAAGAATATGTCTGAATCAGGTTTTTTCACGTGTAGAAGTAGGAGAGTGAACTGGGGCGGGAACATACGAGTAAATGAGAATTTTAAGTGGGGACAAGAGCGGATGGTACGCTGGACATATAAGCATGGTTGCACAATGCCAGGTGGGTTCGAATCCTGAACCTGTTGTCATATCTCTCCTTCTCCCTCTACCTGCACTCCTCCTGTCATGATACTGTCCTAACTATTTCAATTAAAAAATAACCAAAACATCTTTAAAATGAAAAACAGAACCCTTAGAACTCTGGGGCATTTTTGAGCATATTTTGACTACTTTACAATTTGCTTTAAAAGGGTGTTTTTGTCAAAAAGCTTGATATAATGTTTTTAGTACAACCCTACCTTTTTTTACTATTTTTATTACATTACAAAATATTTCCACTTTAAAAAAATGTCCACCTTTTTTGACTGCAAAAATGTTTGTCACAACAAAAATCAAAAGTGTTTGAATGAATTCACAAATCATCCAAAAAAGCAAAACAATGTGAAAATGCATAAAAAAAGAAGTAAACTTTGTTCTTTTTTAAACTTTTTTTCAAACTCTTTTTGTGCCATTGTACTTTTTTGTGTCAGAACTTTGAAAATCACAAGCTATATCACAGGTCTTGTACTTCCAAGGGTTATCCCTTCTTTTCACTACTAGATGTTATCGATGTGGGGTCTTTAAAATGAAACTGAAGGACAATCACACATTTTCCCACATTTTAATTTGAATTACCCTCTAAATTATGTGTCAAAACTCTCTTGGAATGTTTGTTTCAAAACCACAAATATCAAAATTATTAATATTTTAAATCAAAATTAAACAAAAAGTGGGCCATTTTTACAAAACAGCCAGTGTGATTGGCACATGCACATGTGAAGGAGGGGACAAAGTGTGAAGGAGGGAACTATACATGGTTGAAGTTAACCAGTTCAACCAGTAAGAATGGGAAAAAATTCTCCAGAACCTGGTGAGGTTATTGCTTCCGTGGGCTAATTATATCTGACATTTTACGTAACAAGTAGGGGTGTAGCAATATATCATGGCAACATATATTGTCACAATACAGATTATGATTCTAGTCACTTCTGAAACTTCTTTACCTTGTCTTCTTATTTTATGTAATATTTACTTGGAGACAATTATCCTTTACTCACATTTTAAAAGAGAAAGATTAAAAAATTATCACTTAGAATAAAAAGATTAAATCAAACACTCTCATACACATAAAACTAGCCCCTAACCTTTTTAGAAACTTTAAACTCTTAAAACTTTAAAAATTATTTTTTTCCCCAGATGGTTCATTATACAAAAAGTTTCAATAGTTGGTTAAAAATAGTGTTGTTAAATATTGTCATGCATATCGTAATGGAGACATAATATCGAGAAAAAGGGCACTGTGCTCATTTTTATAGAAAACAATGCCATAAAACAATGACTCGGTTAGTGGTAGCATCTTCAAAAAATATTAAATTACAAAATACATAATACAAAGCTTTGTACATTAAACACAATGTAAATTTAAGTATATGCCGGAGTTAGTTATAAAGCTCCTAAATCATCACCAAACTCTGGATATAGAATCAGGGCTCTAAGGGGCTCATTACAATCCCTCATTGACCAGCTAGGACCTACCTAGGGCCTACAGGAGCCCATCTCATACCGTATTTCAATGCATTTTCATCGAAGTATCGCATCGTTCGGGCCTCAAGGCCTGACACTTTCTCCAAACAATTCAATACTCTAGATTTAAACTCCTTTTGGTCCTTCCAATAAAATAGAGCCCTCAATGACCTCTCTAGCACCTTCAGAACCCATGCTAAAGCCCTTTGAACTTTAAAACTCACTTAGACGTTTTTTTCCCAAGTTGCTTTAATAACTGTGGTCATGAGCGCCCCCTAGTATGTTGAATTTTTGTTAGTGGATGCATTGAAACTTTATTAGCCCACCGAAAAACTAAAAGTTTTACATTTAAAAAAAATTCATATAAAATCAATGCTTCCTTAAATCATCACCAAACTCTGGATATAGAATCAGGGCTCTAAGGGGCTCAGTACAATCCCTCATTGACCAGCTAGGACCTACCTAGGGCCTACAGGAGCCCATCTCATACCGTATTTCAATGCGTTTTATCCCAAATTGCTTTAATAACTGTGGTCATGACCGCCCCCTAGTAGGTTGAACTTTTGTTAGTGGAGGCGTTGAAAATTTGTTATCCCGCCGAAAAACTAAAAGAGTTTTACATTTTAAAAATTTCATATAAAATCAATGCTTCCTTAAACGTGTACATCCATGAGGCGGCGAAGAGGGTAGTCAGAAAAAAAGAGTTAGTGACCTTTCTGAGAGTGTTTCTCCCCGTGTATGTTTTGGTTTCCTCAGGGTACTCTAGTTTCATCCCCAAGCCCAAAAACAAATGCATCAGGGTAACTGCACCCTGGAAAGTATGTGTGTTGGCCCCACGAGAGACCGGCAACCTGTCCAGGATTTACTCCAAAGTATGCTGGAGATAACACAGCCCAAGGAATTCCCTCCCCAGTGTTCACATCAACATTTATTGTGCATGATTACAGGAATGGAAATGTTAGAGAAAATTCTCTTTCAGACATTCATCAAACAAAGTGAAGATTGTTCCTCAAGCAAAGGCCTGGTGCAGAAGAGAACGACATCACAAGGGTTCTGACATGGGTTCCTGTTTCCTGCAGATGTTTGATGATAAAATGTTTATAATTAACAGTAACATCCCTCTTACAGATGTGAAAGGTTCTTACAGATGTGCTCCCAGAACAGCCTTGAGTTAAGTCCAGCCAGTGGTTTCTAGTTTGATGGAGATATTTGGAGAAATGCGCAGATGTTTTGCCAAATGCAGCAGTGCTGGGGCTGGAGCTTTGAAAGGAAACTGGCTCGTAAATAAAGGTTTTCCTCTCCGGGATTATAATCAGCTTTAAATAAATAAATCTGAGCTTTGCATGTTCTCAATTAAACTCTTTATATGCATTCATATTTATAGAAATAGTAACCCATTATGGGTATTTACAGATGTAGATACGGCATGTGTATATCAAGCTCATGTCTGAAGTGGAGCATTATAGATATCCACTAATAACAGCTTCCACTAGACCTGACCCACATTTTATTTACTGAGGAGGTGTTTCTAAATGTACAGGTGTTAGACAGTGAAACTGAAATACCTCTGTATATGGATTGTATGGTGAAACTAAAACACTGTTGGAGGTTTGGACAGTGAAACTGAAATACTGTTCAGTATAGAGCCGGAGGTTTGGACAGTGAAACTGAAATACTGTTCAGTATAGAGCCGGAGGTTTGGACAGTGAAACTGAAATACTGTTGGAGGTTTGGACAGTGAAACTGAAATAATGTTCAGTATAGAGCCGGAGGTTTGGACAATGAAAGTGAAATACTGTTCAGTATAGAGCCGGAGGTTTGGACAGTGAAACTGAAATACTGTTGGAGGTTTGGACAGTGAAACTGAAATACTGTTGGAGGTTTGGACAGTGAAACTGAAATACTGTTCAGTATAGAGCCGGAGGTTTGGACAGTGAAACTGAAACACTATGTGGTAAAAATGGACAAGATTCTGTACAATTATGCGTGATAAATTCTTGTTTTGTATCATATGAACACAATTCATATACAGAGCAGACATAGTCGAAGCAGATTTACAGATAAACTCTCACTAAACTTATTTCTTTCATTAAGTGAGAGCTGGATAGGGAGCCTGACCAGTACAGAGTACTTGTTCAAGGTGACCTAAGTTTGAATCCCAAGAATGGCTCCGATTCCGAGCCTTTCCAGTTTCACTTTCTGTCGCTTAACTTTCCTATCTGTTTAAAAACAAATGATCTTACAGCCATTTTCAACTCAATAATATATGGGTCAAATATACACCAAATTGCTATTACTTTTCTGAGAGAAAAGTAATTACAATTACATCATTATTTAGTGTTAGATAAAAGCTTGCTTTATTATCCAACTGAGGTGTATCTTCTGTTTAATAAAAAAAAATGTTTTTAACAAGAATCCTACACACAGTGATGGTGTTTGTTCGGCCAGTGACCTCTAACAACTAAATCCACTTGCAGCAGAAGACTGGGACAGAAGTAAAACAGCATCAGCTCAGAGCAGGCATCCAGCTGTTAATTTCTGTCTGCTCCATCTTTGTGTTGGGCCCATATCTCAGATTTTTCTTAAGAATCTAATAATGACAGATTATTATTTAAATAAATCAGCTTTATTCAGGGAAAGCAAATTTTCACTTGTTTGCACTGATTAATAAATTGTTTCCCGTGAGATTTTCCTGGTTCTTTCCACTTCTGTCTGGACTCTCCGGATCGTTAGTGTCCTGGAACGAACACTCGATGAAGAGTTCAGAGGAAAAATACACGGTTTGCATTTAGAAACGTCTCGCTCAGTCACCACAGAGCGCAGCATTAAACTCCAGCAGCCGGTCAGAGCCAACGGAGAGTATCTCTCTCTAAGTGTGTACAGTAAGCTGTTCTCCATACAGAGGCTCGCAGTGTATTTCTGGCCTTTGTCTGCAAGCCCGGGATAATTACAGCTAGAGTTTGAGTTTATCCTCAAACATCCCCAAACTATTTACAAGTTTAAGACTGTGTTATGTGTTCAACTACCTGAGACTTCAGAACAACTTGATTCAAAGCAACTAATAGAGAGGAAGCATCACTGTATCACTGCATTTATCAGACGCTGTTATGTTCTGGAGAAAACACAACGAGCAGTTTGTTAAAAGGTCGGTTAATCGCAGGAAGAAGTTGAAGTCGATTTAGAAATAGTTGGGTGTTTCAGAGGGTTTTTCAAATGTTCGTAAGTGCCCTCGAAAGAGTAAAGCTTTTGTTTGCTTTTTAAAGGTTGTTAGAGATTCTGCTTTCTGTATTGGGATTGCACCGGCCAGAAAATGTGAAGGAGAACGTTACAGGTGCTGCTCATATATTTAGAAAAACATAAAAAGGTTTATTTATTTCAGTAATAACATCAAAAAATGTGAACTCTGTATGATGTATACATTAATTTCGAGCCAAACTCTAATCACTAATGTATAATGGACTCAAAACACATGTGAAGACCTTTAAAATGTCTCTCTGTAAGCCTAGTTTTTCTGACTTGACCAAGTGATGACCACTGACACCTTCCACAAGGAGGGTAAGACGCGAGAACATTTTTTTAAGCAGCAGCTGCTCACAGAGCTCTGTGTCCAAGACTCCAAGCACATAAATAGAGAGGTGAAGGAAAGGAAATGATGTAGCAGAATATAGTGAACAAGCAATAAGGATGACAGCACCTTGGAGAGGACTGTGAAACAAAACTTCACATTGAAAGAGTGAGTAGATTCTCAAAGAGTGTACTTGTTGCTGGTGTCAGTGCTTCAAGCACCACGTATAGACGGATGCAAGACATCCAGCTGTTGAACAAGAGACAGCATAAAAAGCTTAGCTAAAGACACTTGACTTACATGAACGTGACCCTTGAACGGATTATATTCGTATCTCTGGGTACCACTGTACCTGCTTGCCTACTGCATGATTTTGGATGCATAGTGAGCTATTCACGGTCACACTGACTTCATTTCCTCAGAGCAGATGCCTCCTTGTGGTCAGGAGCATATCTGATGTGTTTTGGCTAGCTTCTGTTGTGTCGTGAACTTACAGTGTACTTCCTTTTTTTAATTCTTTAAAGCTCTGTATGGCTGGGCTACCACAAACAACTTTTTGGTCAATGCATTTCTGGTCCAGATGCTTCTAAGAATCGAACACAAATAACCCCAGACTGTAGAACTCTCTCTTTCTCTGTGTAAAAACAAACCCACTTATTATCTGCGTTGGCCTCAGGAATCCAGACATTTCTTTTTACTCTCCCATCACTGAGTTTATGACCTGCACAGCTGCCAGAAAAGCCACATCTACAGTCTCTCAAACATCTAGCTTTTTATGATGAAACAGTGCATTCTTTTGAGTAGAAGAGCTGCATCTGGATTCATACTGTAAACTATTCAAGCAACTCATAAGTGAACCTGAAAAACATGTCACCAAGGGGATAATTGTATTATTACCTGGCTAATGCATTGGATCCACTGATAACTCTAATCAGCCATACTTAAATATGGTGAATTAGGGTCGAGTGACAGCTACTTGATGACAGCATACACACAGTTTATAGTTAAATATTTTAATAAACAAAAATAAGTGGTGGTGCTAAAGCTCAGTTCTATCTTCTGAAAATCCAGCCTCATTCTGCTTCTGCAAAGAAAAAATGTACGGTATATGATTTAATATATTTTTGTATTGCATTATTATTTGCATTATTAACAAAAAAAAAAACAAATAAGTTGCTCCAAAATGTTTGATTCTATTTTGTGACAGATTTGTGGAAAATAACAAAAATAAATACATTACTTGAGACAGAGCTCTAGAAACAAGACCAAATACATATATATATATATATATATCCATGAACAGAAGAAATCTTGTTTGTGTAAGTTAGCTGGAGTAAGTAATGGTAGATGGAATGGTTATGTTGAGACTATTGACTCTGAAAAACACTTCCATTGTGCTGTATGCATTTGCCATGTCACACCCTTTGCTGGGTATAAATCTTAGGTGGTATTATTTCCTCTTTGAGGTTATGATGGGTTACACTAGTAACCAAAATGTTCCCTTTCAGTCGAGGACATTCCATACAAGCCAGTACCAAACTGAAAAGGTTACCATGAAATACCAAACAACCTGCAGAGGCTCTCATCAGCCACAGGCCTGGGGTCTGTAGGCCCTATTCTTGCCTCTTATTTCAGTTCATGAGCCACACCGGGCAGGTATGTGGGGTTAATTCCACTAGAAGGTGCTGTGTCGCTGCCACTCATTAAGCAGTCCCACCTAAAAATAATCAGCAACTACCGGTACTTCTTAGGAGAGGCAGAAGGGGAAAGATGCCAGTGGTGCCAGAAGGGAGCCTTCCCTGGTCAGAACTACACCATGAGGGGTCACCAAAGGTGAATCCATATTTCAGACCCTGTTTGGGTCAATTACAAAGAGGCATGGCACACGAAAGTATGCGTCTCAATCATTTAAGTGGTGTGTAGGAAAGTAGTTAAAAAACGTGTGATTTAGGAATGAGGTTCCCACAAAGGGACTTCATGTATGAATTCATTCAACAGGCCTAAATGATGTGAACATTACAACCTCGTATAAATCCTCTCGCTAGTTTGCTAAGGAAAAACTCACTGGTTTCCCGTGGAGTGCAAAGTACAAGTGCATTAGTTCCAAAAGCAGTTGGTGACAGGGAATACAAGGGTGCAAACACATCTACATGAGAAACTCTTTTAATCTGCTGGACCACCAATGGAGGGAGTCTCCACTTTTCCATTCGGACTGAGCTGCAAGCCCCATGTCCCTGTAACTGATCAACTAGCCTTGAGACAATGCTAGCGTTGGTCAGCTGTAAGGGTGTGGCAGGATTCGGACACCTGTCCTGCATAACGGGATCATGGCCACCTTTATGTCTTTCATTAAGATCAGAGGGGACAGGGACAGGCTGAAATTTAGGACACTGTACTGGCTGTCTCAACTTTTGAAACTGAACCGCAGAAATGGTCTGAATCGAGTTCTTCAGTGACA
Source organism: Danionella cerebrum (assembly GCA_007224835.1). Classification (NCBI taxonomy): domain Eukaryota; kingdom Metazoa; phylum Chordata; class Actinopteri; order Cypriniformes; family Danionidae; genus Danionella; species Danionella cerebrum. The sequence goes on along the minus strand of SRMA01026829.1, from coordinate 251,772 downwards.
ATTCAAACCATGGGACAAATACATCAAAGCATTCTGTTGAACAAGAGCATTCTGAACAGCAATCTGTCTACCTGGCAGATAGGCATTCAGGGACCTCAGGTACAGGATTGGTCAGTACCAGACATTCTTTTTGGAAACCAGGGGACCTGTAGGGGATACAGGTTTTGGCAACCGCCTCTCAACCTAGATGGCTTGGAACTGTGTCCTGAATTGTATAACCATTTCAAGACACAGGGAGCATCTGGCCATCTGGGGAACAGGCATATCCAGGCACTCTATATGGTCTTACTTTAACCATTAATGAAGTTCTGGGAGAACAAAATGGACATTATTTGTGCAATGCACAGGCAATGAGAATCCCCTCGAATTGAAGTAAATCCACAAGTGAATCATGGTGAATGCTCTTATTGCATTGCCAGAATACACAGTTACAACATGAGCATGCTAGGGGGAGCTGAAAGACCAGAAGGCTGTGCCTGGCAGCTTCTCCTGTGTTTCAACACTCGATCAGAAACTCTGTCTTTACGGTGGATTCTTCAATGAGAAATTCCCAGGTGGCAAATTAAAAATATCTACTTTTCTGACCATGGAGCATTGAATGCACACACCACGAATCAAAATAAACCCTAGAGACAGCACATGTGACTGTTATCAAAACAACAAGGAGAGCATTTTTCTGCACATACTCACAGAATCAGTGTTGCATCAGAGTGAAAGCAATTTCCATTGCCTTAAAAACTGAAATTTGCTCTTTATAGGAACTTTGTGAGTATAAAAGACACCATGGTTCAATAGCTCTCTAGGGCGGTACAGCTGCTCACCAATCTGGGCGAAGTAAGCACTGATAACTTCAGTGAGGAGCGTTTAAACTTATGTTGCAAGTAGCTGTGGAGAGTACCAGCTCTGAAGCAAGGACTGTGTCATATGGTATCTATACCCTAGCAGGAGGTGTGGCTTGCTACTTTCACACAGCACAATGAAAATACTTTAATTTTTCTACAAAATGTAATTATGATTGGCCCTCTCGAACACATTCTGTGAATATTTTGAATAGCCTGACATAATAATAATAATATAAACCTGTCAAACACTGAAATATGTTCAATCATTTCAACTGGCAAAGGATTAAACTTAAAGTATTTGATTTAGTACAGTGACCTGCAGTTCTCCATCCAAGAATGCATTGCAGAAATTCTGCACTCTCTCAGTAGAGATTTCTCCTGGAGCCATCAGCCACTTCCTGTCCAGAGTCACGTCATAGATCCCAATTCGTGGAAGATCACGTTGCTTGAGACCAAAGTATTCTAGGACACGAGCATTAGCCTTTTCTCTTCCATTCACCAGCACAAACAACAACTGCGAGATATGAAGAACAGTGAGATTAATGACATTTCATTTTAAAATACACTCACTGGCCACTTTATTAGGCACAGCTTGCTAGTATCACGATGGACCCTTCAGATGTCCCTTAATCCTTTGTGACATAAATTCAACAAGGTACTGGAAACTACTCTGTAACTATCCTGTTTAAAAATTAGTGGACATGGTCTCATGGAACCAGAGCTTATATCTAGATTCAAGAAAGTGTGATACTCCACGCAAAGGTCTTTGAAGAGGGATTGAGAAGGGGCCACTCCTCTGATCGAATGTCGCTTGAATTGCAACAGAGAAGGACAAATCTTCATTGAGTTGACCTGAGGTGCTCAGAAGGGTTCCACCAATATCAGCCGGCCGATACATTGGGCTGATTTTTCAATATCTTTATAGTATTTGTTTCACTATTGCAAGACACTCACTAATGCAGATGAACTACTCATTGGTTTGTCATGCAGTCCTTATCCAAAGCCATCTTTCACAATGGGTATTAGTACCTAATTATATTAACCAAACGCCCACCAAGTCACTTTAGCTTTTCTTTAGTTCTTAAATTGATCAAAATAGGAAGAAATTTTCATCAATTTACGTTCATAGTCGAAGGGGAGGAGGGAAGGACAAAAACACAAAAGATTTTGAATTGGCAGCTACATCGACCAATCACTGTGGAGAATGTGGGAAAAGCACACAAAAAATTTTACAAGTGCCCCTTCTCTGTGAACAATATGCATAAAAGTGTGATAAACATTTGATGTGACTTTAAACAAGTCCATCAGCGTTTCCTCCCACAAGTGGAAACTGAAGAAAATGTGATCTTACGATGGACCGGTGACCTGTCCAGATTGTACCCCAGTGTTTCTCTGTCGAAGCCCCAGATGAACAAACTCTTAAAGGAAAGTGTGGTTCTGTGAAGGACTGGTGTGCGTTCCTGAGTAATGCTGGGTCAGTGGAGCAGTTGCATAAGGCGGAAGCTCTTGATCTCATTACAGCTTCATGTACTCACCACACTTAACACAGCATTACCACACAGAGTTATTTCTGCTTGTTTACCAGGGTATTTTCACTGCTTCACCTCACCCAGGTTTTTCTACCGGGTCTATTTCTGATGTCGCCTTCACATGTACCACATATGTGTCCTGTACCCTGTATATGGGTCACATTTGTTACCCTGTCTCTGTACTTTGGTTGAATTTGAGTGAATTAATCATCTTTGCAGGGAATTGTTGTGTTTTGAAAGAGTAGTTTCACATTTCAGATATCTTTTGATTACATTTGTTCTTCCCTGTGGTTCTGTTTTTTGTCTATTTGTATTTCTGTGTATTATCAGTGTCTCATTTTTTTATGATGAATATTTTAAAACGGCACCAGGGCACCCCGAGTAATTGAATTATCCACCACAGTCCGGTGCAGAACACTTCAGTTCAGTACTGTTCAGATCAATTCAGTGCAGTGTGCTGGTTTTTCCACCGAACGGAATACACATATATAAATAAACTGTTAAAATTGACATCCATATATTCACTGTTATATCCACCATTATATTGTAGGAGAATATGGCGGAAAGTTATATAAAAAAAAAAGACTGTAATGATTTACCTTATATAACACATATATTATATGTTTTATTATAGGTTTTGAAATATGTTTAAAATATGTGATGTGTTATAAAATTGCTTGTTTTCCTATATTATATGTACATATATGCAGATATAGGAAAACAGCCAATTTTAGATGTCACATATATTATATCAAAAATTATATCAAAACCTATAATAAAACATATACAGCATGTTTATAAAGGTTAGTTGCGTGTGGATGTGTATGATTTTATTGAATTAAATCCTATGTAATTATAAGACCTGTGTCTCTTTATTTGATTTGATTAATCAATTAATTTAGTTTGTAAAATCTTATTTTAATAAATGACACTGCTGCTGTTTGTCAGGAAAGCACTGCTGTGTTATCTTGTGTCACGAGAATTCAATGATTATGAAACAGCATATTAATTGTTTATAATATTGCTTATTAATTACTGCCAATATGCAATATTAAACATCAATTAACAATAATTAATTACATGGATGGTGCTCTATTCTCCAAAGTAAAATTTTCTGCCACTAAATGAAAGAATAATTTTGTCAAGAGTGCTACATTTGGTAATAGCACAATGGCAAGCAATTTTTGTTTCTTGGAGCACGGTTTATTAAGGCCATGTCTACACGAATCCTGGTTTTTCATGTCCACACTTGTCAGTTAAAAAAAAGCTTCCCAGGGACACTTCAAAAATCTCTGAAAAGCTGTAATGGTGCAAAACAATTTTGCCAAACTAATAGGTGGCTGTCGATTCATGATGTTTTTAAAATTATTATTCAGCACTGTATGTGCAAAAACTCATATGTGTCTTTTCGGTGGTTAAGCCACAATAGCGAAATAAACAGCAACATAGTCCTCACTTTGGCCGTCATTACACTTGCTGTTTGTAAATACACTAGTGACAGGGTATGACAACAACTACAAACTCCACCCCTCCCCCCAACACAATAACCCCTGGTTTCACCGTCAACATGGACACCGGGTGCGGTGCAGTTCAAATACGTTTCACCTTGGCTGGTGTTTTCAAAATTTCACAGTTACATGCAAACGATGCTGCAGTTACGTGTGGATGGACAGCGTAACTGCACAGAAAAATAAGTGGCCTACCTAAGGGGCCATTGCCTCCACATAAACATATCATTAAAGAGTTACAACACCCCTGGGACTCAGCAAGTGCTGTCACACCTCAGTTTTGAAAAACCCAAGGAAAAGGGGTGCGGCCAGCTGTGAATTAATGAGGTGCCAGAAAGAATAAAAAGAGGTGTGGAGGCCAGGACCAGTTTTAATGTGCATCAAACACATAGCTCTCAACATATGTGTCATGACCCATGTACACTATAATAATGCTCTTTCATATACAATTAAAATGTTTACCCAATAAAGCAATAAAGCAGCAGAATTAATTATGCATTCAAACACGTTCAAGACACTACTCAGTAATTCTAAAGCCTTTTATAGCACGTATTTCTGCTTGCTTCTGTTTTGATGTATTTTTTTTGTACTTCAATCTCTGGTTGTGTTTTTAGTGCATACTTTACCTTTCCGGCATATTTTTTGGCGTTCTCTCTGAACAGCTCCTGCAGAGGGTCTGATGGGGTGTGTCCTCGATCAGTAATTAATAACAGATGAGTCTTCACGGGTGACTGGAAGAGCCCCACTGCAGACTGACACACGATCACACACATACATGTAAGGTGTGCTAGAAGGCGATCCTGTTTGCTACCAGCTGTATCTGGAGTTTAATGTGAGAGTGTTGCTTACGGCCTGGTTGTACTCGGTGACAAATCGGAGGTTGTTGATGATCATGAAGCGAACGAAGCCCTCCGTGTCCACTTTCTTTGCTCCAGAGAGTGTAAAATGCTCCTGATGGAGATCCGCCTGGAACCAAAGTGGTCAGATGGTACATGTGCTTATTATTTATTATTACCTGCAGATTCCTCAGGTAATGACCACATTTACTCATGGAAGGATAGCTAAAAGTTAGCCAAGTTAGCATTCCCAGAAAAGTCTTGGACTTCCATTTCAGATCTATAAAATGGACTTATATTTGAACAAGATGAATTAGCCATTCTGTGGATAGTATTTGAAACTTTGCTTTATCCCTGAATAAACTTTGTTGAGAGCTCTTGCATCAAAACGATCTTATATTTTTACACTTATGAGCATGGAACTGAATCGAACCTTCCTGAAGAGACTAATTGTGTCAGAGGGAATGCCATATTTGGCCCAGACTTCTTGTTCACTGCAGAGGGCCACAGGAACTTCCTTCATCTGCCGCGCTGCCTCCACAAATTCTTTATAGCCCTTTACTGCTTCATTCTGAACCAGAGGGAGAGAGACAGAATGGAGAGACACACAAACAGCTTAATGACAGCTGGAGCACTCTGAATATAGATATACATCCTTAAAATTCTCTGTCAGTATTCCATGGGTAACCAGTACCTGCAAATATTCCCTGGGCCTTGCTGAGTCTGATACAGTAGCTACTGTTTAATACCTACTGTAGGGCTAATAACTTATTTTCAAGTCTCCAAAAGGAGGGAAACCACAGAAGTCATTGCTAAAGCAGCTAACTGTTCAGATAGAATGTGCGGTAGGAGAGGTGCAGCAGCAAAAAGGAGACCAACTTGAGTGGATCGTCATGAAAATGTATTCAAGCATTTGGGAGAGCTTCTGAGGCTGGAATCAGTGCATCAAGAGCCACTGCTCACAGGCAGATCTGGACTAGACATGTTTCTAGACATTTCTTTCTTTGTGTAAAGCCACGCCTGAACCAGAAACACAATCTGGAACTGGACTCTTGCAGAGTGCTCCAAAGCGCTTTTATCAATTTAGATTAAATTCAACATTTCATTTAAAAATCAGGGACCAGAGTCTGGAAGAAGAGTCAAAAGGCACAGAATCAAAGCCAAGGGTTTAAGTTTTAGCATTCAATGGTGAGTTAGGTTTCCATGTCATGCTGGTCTGGAGTCCCTCAATGCAGGCATCTACCTGGAAGATTCAGAGCACTTCATGCATTCATCTTCTGAGAAACTTTATAGAAATGCTGATGTAAAGTAGGGCGGCACGGTGGCGCAGTGGGTAGCACTGTGGACTTCCCCGTGCTTGCGTGGGTTTCCTTCGGGTACTCCAGTTTCCCCCACAATCCCAAAAACATGCGATTAGGTTAATTGACTAATCTAAATTCCCCTTAGGGTGTGAATGTGTAAGTGAATGTTGCCCTGCGATGGACTGGCGACCTGTCCAGGGTGTACCCCTGCCTCTCGCCCAATGTGTGCTGGAAAAGGGAAGAAGCGGGTATGAAAATGAATGAATAAATGAATGATGTAAAGTAATGAAAGCCTTTTCAGCCACCATCCTGTTTCATTAGGTGGTAAACTCTTTAAAAGACTCTTTAAAGACCTTAACCACATGGAGAATCTGGAGTTCAAACTCTGATTATGATGTGGAAAGTGAGGGATTCTGTTGATTAATTGCAATGATTTAAATTTTCTATCTCAAAACCAACAAAAATATATGTGAGAACTGGCAGAAAAATAAAAAAGGATGCAAAAAAACCCCCAAAAAACTTCAGATTAAATACAGGGCTTTGCGAAAAAATGTGGCATGGCTGTTTTAAGGAGAACAAAAAGGAGACAGTTGGAAAAAAAGGGTTGCATGATTGATTTGCCTGAAGAAAGCCATTGCTACGCAAATACTACAAAGTACTCCTCTTACAATACACCAAACAGCTCAGAGACAATTCCAGAAACTTCCCTCTTCTTTGGAGAGATCAGACCAAAATGGAGCTTTTGGCTACAAACATAAACTCTATATTTCGGGAAGAGTCAACATTAACGGATCACCATCCCCACGGTGAAACATAAGGCAGTTCGCTGATGTTTGGGGGAGGTGTAAGCTCCAAAGGCACAGGAAAATTGATGGGAAGATGAATGCAGCATGTTATTAAAGTATACTGGAGGAAAATTTGCATTCATTAACTCGGAAGCTAAACGTGGGACGTTACTGGACATTCCAACACAACAACAATCCAAAACACAAGGCCAAGTCCACTCGTCATTGGTTCCACCAGAACAAAGTAAAGGTTCTGGAGTGGCCATCTCAGTCTCCTTACCTCAATATCATTGAATCACTCTGGGGAGAACTCAAACATTCAGTTCATGCTAGAAAGCCCCAGAATTTACAAGAGTTGGAGGCTTTTTGCAAAGAAGAATAAGCCGCTTTAACAACAGAGAAGATAAAGAACCTCATTGACGACTACCTCAAGAGACTTCAGGCTGTCCAAAGCAGGGAATACAAAATATTAAACTTTTGATCAGGATCATTTGTAAAGTTTCTGTTATTACAATTTAAAAAGAGTAAACACAGTTGTTTGACAATAAATTCACTTAAACTCTAACTATATTGCCAGGGTATGTAAACTTATGAGCACAAATGTACATATGTATATATCTTCTTTACTGTAGTAGGATTAAGGACACTGACTTCCTATGAGAAAAGGGTGGACCTATATGAAGATCCATGGGAAGCTGCTGGTGATGACTTGGCCATCGAGGATCAGGTTCAAGGCATGCCACACAGGGAGACAGCAGGCTCATGTGTGGCAATAGCAATAGAGCTATGACAACAAGCTGACCAGGTGAATAAATTGCTGGGCTTGGGGTAAGTTTAGCCAGTGTACTAAAGGGAGAAGTCGAGCCAATTTTAATTTCAACACAGACCTGAAAGAAGCCGATCACTGAGACCTCAGCGCCATCAATGAAGGCCTCAGCCGCAGAAACATCATCCAGCCTCAGGAGGGTACTCTCTGCAGACACACACATATACAGCAGCTCACAGACGGGTGAAACACTGCTAGAAAATGAATAAAACCAGAGGTGAAACGTACAAGAATGAAAGCAGCAGACACATTCACTGTCAGGAAGTAATATAAACAGAGTAATATCATAAAATAGTATTTATAATAAAGTCCAAAAAATTATTAACATGTATTATCACCATTCCAGTACTTTTCAATGCTGTTAGAGTCTGAGGCCTTACCCTGGTCTTCAGCCGTCACACACAGAGACACTAGAGCAAGCAGGAGGAGAGGCGGCATCGTTACTTTAGGAAGTGATGAACACAGCGAAGAGAAGAGAGCCAGAGCTGCTGCTGTACTTTATGAGGAGCCCCTGAACACTGTTCATGTGACCTGCTGTGAAGAAGCTGATTGGTGCATGGAGCTGTGAGAATCATGCAGGTGTGTGAGCGAGATGGTGGGATTACGTGTCACTGAACACACAGCACATGTCAGATAACAGTCATCCGGAGGGGTGGACCGTGAAACTGAAACAAACCAACCCGGTGCAGAGTCGCCCTTGATCACAGGAATGATCTGAGTCTTGCTCAGTGATCGGCTGCTTCTCATCTTCAGAGCAATGCTCAGCTCCTTACCTGATAAAAACCTCTGATCCAGAGAAAAAAGATGCTCAGATCTATAGATGATCAACCCCTCAGTCACCGCCTGGGGATCCACCAGAGAGAGAACTGAGTATTCTTCTTGTCAATCATTTTTTCAGACTTTGATTTAGCTAGAATAGTGACTGGAAATAATACAGGTGATAAATCCAAATAAATGTTAACTTGTTGAATAAAAAAACTGGACAGGCTTAGTGATCGCATATAATATCTGAAGACAATGTACAATCATAGTCCCCCATCTAAATCCTCACAGAAAGCTCACTCTAACAGCATCCAAGGACAGGATGACTGCAGGAGGAAGCAAGAAACTTGGAAGACCCCATGCTAAAGTCAATGGGGACTTTAATAGGGAAATCTTACATCTCCAAAACCTGCGATAAACATCCCATGCAGCCATAATTTCACTAAGATCTCATTTACTTTCATCTGCAACTGTTTCCCACACCCCAAACCTGTAAAAGAATATAAATGCTGAAGTTCTGTCATTAGAGTCGTTACATTGCTGACAGCCTGACCACTCTGCCCCTATCACTGGGATCTCAGAAGAAACTCGAGGGGGAATGGCTCTTTTTCCACAACACCTTCTCAAAGCAGACGAAACAAGAGTCTGAGAGCTGTTTTTATCAATATGATACGATACATGGATATTTGTTCACCAAATGACCAACTGGAAGTGTTATGGCATGTTGGTGTCTAGCCATAGAGGATTATGTTCAAGGCGCAATGCACGGGGAGACAGGAAGCTAATGAAGCAAGTCAGAAAAATTTATAAAAATCTTTTTATTTTAACATAAACCTGAAAGAAGAGGATTAGAATTAACAACTGGCTGATCCCATTGGCAGCAATTACTCTAGTTTTTGCAGATGACTTCTAAAACATGTGAATGCTCTATAGGTGAATTAATTATTCAAAGCTTTTACTTTTTATTTTAACTTATTGACATAAAACTATAACAACTATATTTAGACCCAAACCATGTCGTTCAAATTTTAGCAAAATAAACCCATAGCTTTACCACAGCCATTCTTTCCCACAAAACATGCTCATACAAGAACCAACCTACATTACACTCCTATTTCTGTGGAGCTGATGTGAAGCATCTGCATGAAAGCTCTGTATTAAACATTTATCTTGTTTTGTTTTTAAGAGAATAACAGGACGACAGCAAGAATGTGTTTCTGTTGGATTCCAGATCAGTGAGATTATATAATCTATACGCTACTGCAGATAACATGTTTGATATGATGATATTTATGATGATACTACTTTTTGAACGCTCTCCTTCTATTGCTACTGCAAACTGATTTGGGAGAGGCTGATAGAATCTAGTTGAACATGCAGGAGATGCCATTTCTTGAATTGATATGAACCAGCCATGATATCTGGAATTTGATTCCTAATATAGTTTTCTCAAGGCTAGGGGATCTAGATTTCTTACTCGTGCAAATATTGATTCCACACAGAACCTTTTTTCATTATATTACACAATAATTGCACAAAAAATATGAAATTGTACAAAAAAAAATACAATTCCGATGATTAAATGTTGTCCCTTTTTTATTTAAAAAAAATCTCAAAAATTGAGAACGAACAGTTTTTTATGTTAAATAACAAAAATCAAAAGTGTTGAGGCAAAATACAAATGACGAACCCTCCCCCCTCAAAAAAATAAAAAAAACAAACACAACAAACAATACAGCAAACCTTTCTTAAATATTATATTCAATATACACGCTTAAATATTATAATCCTAATATACACTCTTCCAAACAAATTTTGTGGCATTGTGCTTTTTTGTGTTCCAGTGAACTTTGCCATTTCACAGGTTTTGTACTTCTAAAGGGTTATTCCTTCTTTTTACCACTGGATGACACTACAGGCACCAGCTGGGGGTCTGTTGCACATTTTCTCACATTTTACTGGTTTGTTTTAAACCAAAAATATCAAAACTAATAACCTTTCTAATAAATCTAATGTAATAAAATCTTATAAGCAGGTGTGATTTCTAAGGGATAAGTCTCAATAAAAAAGATTTATACATAAATCAGCCATTAATTTTTAGAGGAGCTGAATGTAGAGTCATTGAGTGTAAGAATTTAATTCGGGTGGCGGCATCACACTTATTACACACCAGACCTGTGTAGAGCATTGTTGCGGTACGCTGGCAGCTCTATAAACTCATACTTCCTTTTTTGTGTGTTTGTTGTTTTGTCCTGCCGCTCTGACTCCCTGGGCCTGATGCATATTTTGAGATTACCACCAGGGGTCATCAAAATTGAATGCTTTTCATATGTTCAATAGTTGGTACAGAGGTGCACTTTGAATAACATATTATATGGTTAAAAAATTGGATGCATGTCAATTCGAATCAAATAGATTTTCGTATTACAGTGAATCAAATCGATCTATAATAAAAGGATGCTGTTTTTGGATCGATCTGTAACCTGTGCATCTAGATGCATATCGAATAATAATAATGAAACCCTAATAATGGCACAGGTGGTTATAGCACATTCAACATCACAACAGTAATAAATGATGAAAGATAGAGCTACTGAAAGAACCGAACAGCTGATTTATTTTTTTACATTGCTAATAGTGAATAAGCTTCATGAGGTTTTTAAACAAGGCCCATCCATGAGGTGGAGAGATTGAGAGCAGGAAACGTGAGCGGTAATAGCTTTGGAATCATTAGTAGATAGCACCATGTGTTTAAGTGTGTGTTTCTGAATGTGGTTTGAAAAAGACCACAGCCCATCAGATAATGATCCTCTGTAATGAGTTTGAATCCCTGGTGTGGATAAAATCAGAGCCAATAAACGTACCAATATGTGCCCATGTGTCTGCGTGCTGGCAAACAAATAGGTAATCTGAGAGATCAGCAGGTTAGCTCTAGATAGCCAATGCAGAATGTGTGTGTGTGTACGGGATCAGGTAAAGCTGGAGGGTAGATGCATCACCTGCTGCTGTGTTTATCCACATTTAAAATATATATTTACATCAAAGCATTCAGCAACCACTTTTGTTTAAAGGGACTTAGTTTGGGAGAGAAACATTAAAAATTTGTCACAATTGATCCACATCAACTATTAGCTGCACAGAGAGGTGCTATGAGGATGCTGTTGTAATGCAGAAGGTGTGTGCTAGAAAATATAATGTCAATGTTTTGATGAAGAGACACATTCTGCATATATGAGAACATAAATGTAGGACGGTGATACAATCCTGTGAATGTTCTATAATCAGACATCAGTGTTTTGAAGTTCCATCAAAACCAGTCAAGCTGCAGTTTTACATCTAGAGACGATTCATGACAGAAATACAATGACTTGAAGATGCATTTGGCCAACACTCGCTGAAAAAACAGAAACATTATGACTGAAATATCAACATTTGGATCTCTTCAGGAGATTTACTTGATTCTTGGAATGTTTTGAGCTTGACTAAAATCAATTCATAACAAGGTTAAGCAATGAATAGAGTCAATAAACAAACAATTCTGTTTCTAAGGATTTTGTTTACAGCCTTGAACCTTCCAAAAAATGGACAGTAAGTTAAGATCAGACATAGAACAATTACTTCTAGAAATTGTAAATTGTTACTTTTAGAGATTGGTAAAAATGTATTTATAGTAGAATTCCTTAGAAACCATTGGTAAACCTCTAGGACTTATATGTCAGTACAGTATGAGTCCTTTATGCTCATACAAAGATGTAGGATTTTGTTTACAGCCTTGAACCTTCCAAAAAATGGACAGTAACTTAAGATCAGACATAGAACAATTACTTCTTGAGTTTGTGACAAGCTCCACAAGTTTCGTAATTCATTCGCAATACCAATGGACCAAGATATCACTGTCCCACACGTTTCAAAAAGACCGGGGAACTGTTTTACTTAAGGTCAACTCTCATCATCAATATCTCATCAGTGCACAAAGAGATGTTAGATCCTCTGTTTCAATCAAATACACACAGTGATGCATCCTCATGTCCTGAGCAACACTGATCAGAGTAGATTACATCCTCCACGTGTCTATAATCCCGGTGATCTTTCTGTGTGTTTCTGAGAGAGATTATCTCACAGTGCTATAAAAGCAGAGCAGAAACAGACTCCAGACAAACAGAGCCGGAGAAACAGCCAGAAGCAAACTCTTCAGAGAAGCAGAAAACCACCCGCGGTAAGAGATTCTTAATTCTCTAAGGAACAATTCAGACTTGATATGGTAAACCTTTTTAGTTTGGGGTACTGTAAAACTGTAAATTCGACAAATAAGAGACGGATATAGAAAAACAATTTAGGCTCAGAGATTGGTAAAAATGTATTTATAGTAGAATTCCTTAGAAACCATTGGTAAACCTCTAGGACTTATATGTCAGTACAGTATGAGTCCTTTATACTCATACAAAGATGTAGGACAACTCCTTAACTCACAGGTAGATATTGTAAAACTGTTATATACAGAGACAGACGTGGGCAAGGCAGAAAAAGATACTGTAAAACTCTTGAGTCAAAGATGGATACGGTAAAACAGTTTATAGACTCAGATAAAGAGACAGTAGTTTCAGTGGAAGATACTGAAAAAGTCTTGAACGGCAAAACTCTTTAAACCCAGCGATACTGTCAATACACTATTGTAATAACTTTAGATTGATAAAATGGTAAAACTCTAAAATCTATAGAAGATAAATCAACGCTGCTTCCTGATTTCTGTTTATTTGCTAGCATTGACATGAACCTGAAGTGACTAACTGAAATCAAAATTGGGTAAACAAGGTATAGCAGCCTTGACACATTTAAATAATTAGCTTAATGTGATCCTAAAAGCTAGACGTGGAGCGCCAAGACTCATCTTTAGCTAAGATTAATGAGATTGTGTAAAGAGATGAAGAGATTACTTCATTCATCTGAACTCAGTTAGCTGTCAACAGAGGATAGTTAATAAAGCTTCTTAACCAGCAGATTGACAAATGTTTAGCACTAGCTAAAATTGAATAGATCAGCTGCTGAAGGGGATCAGACGAGGACAGTGAGGAGCACTCTGTTGTAACTCCAGATAATGGTTCCCTCAAAAAACGTTCCTTCAAAGCAGGATCTGGTAGAACGTCAGATATTGGAGTTAATTTATTGTGGCTGTATTTCAGAAATCAATCAGAAATGGATGCCCCAGAGCCCGTTGAGAAGAGAGGAGGACCACCAAAGTTCAAGGCAAGGACCACTCGCACCTTCAAGAGCAAAGCACCCAAACCTGGACAGAAAGGTTTCGGGGATGATATCCCAGGCATGGAAGGGCTCGGCACAGGTAACACGATGAGTTTGTTTCACTTGCTGAGATTAATAACGCTTTTGTTTTCAGTGTCAATAATATTTCCAGTGAGGAAACTGAAGGATCTCTTTCTTCTTTTCTCCACAGACATCACAGTGGTCTGCCCTTGGGAAGCTTTCGGAGACATGGAGCTCAGTGATCTGGCTAAATATGGCATTTTGTAGATTGAGACACGGATTCCACCTTCCTCCTGCTCTCTGAACACGTTACCAGACACAACTAACTCTGGAGATCCCACTATTCCAGTCCAACACACAGAACACGGAAAACAAACAAACGGGAAGCTGAACTGATCCAGCACCACTCAGCTTCATCGACTTCTCGACAGCAGCATGAAACCCCAAGAATGTGCTAGCTTTATTTTTCAAAAATACTGAATCCCTTTTATTTTTTTATTTAAATACCTGTTTTGTCAGAAGAACTTTCATTTAATCCCATTTATTTGGCTGTAGAAAAAACACAATAAATGTATTTTCCCATATGTTTGTGTGAATTTCTTTTATGACTTTCTAACGGGTAGATTATAGAAGCTATATTTAGTTTCAACAAAAAAAATAAATCAAGCATTTTTTTCTTGAAATGTAAATTTTGGCTCACAGACCTTCAAAACCAGCATTTATATAGGCAATGTTTTGAATATTTTACCCACAAAGGTTTGAGAAGCTTTAAGCATTTTTTTATTTATTGAGCACTGAATTGTAAGGCTAATCAAATTTGTCATTTGATAATGATAATGTGTATTACCCTTGGGTTGTGTGACCAGTATTTAGAAGACTGTGTAGACAGCTCAGGGGGTGAGGTTTTAGAATCACATGCTGAACAAGAGTAATGTGATGAATCACATGATTTACATCTCATGATCTGAGTTATACGTTTCTTTTCTGGACTTGTTCAAACACATCATTGTGTTTGTTTGAATCTTAAGAATGTTACTAATGTTTCTGGTTGTAGTAGTTTTGATACAAGCTGACTGAGAAAGATAACTGGATGATTATTATTCCCAGTAATTGATAAATATTTTTAGTGTATGGTACATTTTGAACCCTGATTTGTAACCATCTAAGCCAAGGAGTGCACTCACTTAACTCTGACTTCCCTCAGTGGATAGGATCTGGTAGCATAAACACACGGAATCAAAAAAAGTATCTGTTATCTCTCCAGCTTTCCCACAAGCCCCAAATTGTCATTTTCTAATGTTGCATATGGAATGTCCACTAAAGTAAGAAAAGAGAGGTGCTGGGCTTCTGAGATGCCAATCTTCACAAACCACTTACAATGGGCCAATGAAAGCACTTACATTGTGTACTTTCATTCTTAAGGTAACGTCAACAGGCCATGTCTTCGTTGCCTAGTTCAGGAAATGTGGATTACGTAAAGAAAAGTAAAGTAAGTAACCACAAATGCTCTCTTTCAGTCAGTCATGTTGATATACATCGAATGACACAACTGCGGAAACCCCCTTGTAAATGCCACAACGAGGTCCTTCCTTGCAGGTCTGCACTAAGCAACTGATGCCTGCACAGATGTCCTGCCTCAGCCATGGCGTCTTTGACCCTATTCTCAACAGGGGAGCCACTTCATCTTCTTTTCAGTAGGGACACAACTCATACCTGGCATATGCCATCGCAGAAGGAGAGCACCCTCAACTATTTTAGGAAGGATTAGTGGAGTCTGCACAAGACCCATAGGTGTTATACTAAACAGTAAATGTCATGGTGCTATTTACTGAAAATATTTGGACACAACCAAATAGCCAGCTATTTACCAGGAAACTGGCCAACCGATCAAAACTAGTCCATGTGTGAACCATGTCTCGAAGATTACCTTCATTGAGATTCAAGGGGACAACTGCAGGCAAGTGTAGGGCATGGTACATAAGAACAGTTCCATAAAATGGCCTGTGCTGAGGGAACACTGCTAAATGTCTCTGGTTCGAAAATAGCACACCCATCCACAATTATTTTCAACTTTATAGAGAATTGACAAAACACACATAATAATTAATTATTTAAATTTTTTTGTATAACGTGAGTTTAATTTGATGACTTGTTGTGTGTGACCTGAATTTGGTGGTAATAGAGTGATTTTTATGGGAGCAATTGAGCTTTGATCCAAATAATCAAGAATAAAAATGATGTTCTAATAAATTTTTTACATTTTTTATTGAAACTGAGTCGTGGAGTACAGTATGCAGGTGAGGAGTGGCGTGTTGCTTGATTTTGGTTGTAATAGAACAATTTAGAATGAAGTTATGAAGCATATTCTGGGTAAAACATATTTTGGATCTGGTAATTTGCAGACGGTCTCTAAGTGATTCCATGTCAGCGGGTTGCGCATAGACGGCAATGTGTTTCTGCGAATGCAGAGGGAAACTTTGTCCGCTAAATAACACAGCTTAAAAATAGGTATTACTTGTTTACTAAGAACATTCTGGTCTTGAGCTATTGAGCAGAGAAAACCGAATCCGTGAATCTGCAGCTAACTTTACTGAACTGTGACGGGATGGATGATTGGCTGATATTGTTTAAATTTCACGCCGCGATCGACCACTAGCACCTCCGGTCGATCGCAATCGACGTAATGAGCACCCCTGTGCTAGAAGGATCGGCTTGATTGCACCTTTGGGGTGAAGGCAAATAGTCTCCTCGCCTGTCAATAGGACAGGAGTGAAAACTAGGGTGTAACTATGGTAACTTAAGACAGCTGTGTTAAGTGTGTGAAGAGCTTAGAGTAAAAAAGTGCTTGGGGCTTTTTATTTCTTTAAATGCACTGCTGGGTTAAAGTGTTTTAAACCAAAGGTTGGATTTGTTGTGGGCGAAACTCCAATAACAATTGGCATGTAAGGGGTAAATGATAAGTAGAAGATGTGTTTGGGTCGATTAGACTAAACGATTTGATTACGGTACTTTGATGCCTTGTACCAGGTGACTTTGTTTGTTTTCTTTTTAGTTGTTGGCGTAACAGAGAAATTGTTTGTCATCAGAAACCTGCAAGTTTGGTTTGTAACCGTTAGGATAATGTTAGGATACCATTAAAACACTTGACCAAGTTATCGCAACATTGCTAGTGTTAAAGAAGCCGGTCTGCTTTCACGATATTCCTCAACATGTGTACGCGTTCACTTGCACAGTTTCAGTCATTCTGTCTGTTTCATTGTACTTTTCATTTACTACAAAGTGACCCTTACACCTGGAGCTTCGAAACCGTGTTGTGCACCTTCGGTTTTCTGAATAGATTCCAGCGTGTGGCCAGAACGTCCTTGAGCAGGGTTATACAGATTTTCTAGTTAGATTTACAACATAATACCCTAAAGTGACATTTAAAACACAGTTTAAAGTTAAACATTCACAAACAAACTTAAGCTGTTCCTTGAATTTGGTTTTAAAACATTTTATTCTAAGTAAAGGCCTTTACACACCTATGCATTTTTTTAATGGAGGGGCTGCATGCAGTAAATATTTAGCCTTAATTCCACGGGTGCTAATGTAACTATGCCCACCAGATGGGAAAAAACGCTGCATGGTAGTGATGGGCGGATCGATACTGTGGTATCGATATATCAATACTCACCCGTCATTTTTAAGGTATCGATCTAATGACTGAAGTATCGATACTTATTAATACATTATTCAAAACATAAAAACAGAAGAAAGTGTTCTATATTGTTCTATCGCTAGCTACAATTGTGTTACTAAACACCCCCTCTGGCGCAGCTGAATGGACTCATCCATCCAATCAGAGTGCGGGAAACCCAACTCCGTCTAGCTAGCTAGCGTTGTCAATAACAACTTTATTGAGGAGCACACATTTGGCACCAACAAAACTCTCCCCCTTTTAGACACTTTCACTTTTTTATTTTTTAGGTGGAATATCATCAGTGTAAATCTTCCCTCGAAAGTTTACTCCCAAGTAACATTAACATTTATTTAATCTAATTTACAGTATTAGGACTGACATGCCTTCTTCTTGGGTAATTCTCCCTTACCAGAGGAAATATGTTGTATGTGCATATGATTATTATATTTTCAAGGCTTTATTTTTTCTCATAATTTTTAACATATCAATTTTTTTAATACAGTGCACATTTAAGATGTCAGTCTTAAAAATTAAAAGTACTGTTTAAATCATATTATACATTGTTTACTGCTCTCTTTCAGCTGATTTACTGATTTACTTTTTTATTGAAGTTCAATAAAGTTGTTACATTTTAATATTTGGTTGTGGTTCGTCCATAGAATATTTTTTATCTTAGATTTTTTTGTAGTATCGATATCGGTATCGGGCATAGTTTAGAACTTTGTGAGAGCTTTCTCAAACTGCATCTTACAACCAAGACCTCGCGAGAAAGATTTCAAAAAACAGGGGTCATGTATGCCACACTGATGCGCAAGACCGGGATTATTATTAAAATGGGAGCCCACCAATTTAAAGAGTGGGATAAATGGATCTCAAGATTCATTTGGAGCGGTGAAAGACCAAGAGTGAGATTCAAAACACTCCAACTTCCAAAACAAAATGGGGGCAGAGCAGTCCCTTGCTTTTTCGATTACTATAAAGCAGCTCAGTTAAGTCCATTGGCTTGCTGGTGCAACTCTGAACATACTGCAAAATGGAAGGAATTGGAGTTGTCACAGTTACCCATAACATTACCGCCATTGTTAGGGAGCAAGAGTTTATACAAGCAACATGGCAACAATTCTCAAAAATAACTCATCCCGAGACTCCCGGAGGCTCCGCCCAACAGCTCCTCACCCTAACAACCAGATTCATCTGGAGATGTTCCGGCGCCCCGGAGGCTCCGCCCCCCAGCTCAACTAACAACAGGATTCACCTGGAGATGTTCCAGCGCCCCCTAGACCTACACCTAACACAGTTAGCATTAGCATTTCATCCTTTAGTTCCATTACTTCAAAAGGAGAATTACCGGTACAAAGTTTCCAGGAAATCTCCGAGTTACATGGCCTTGAGAAATGCGACTTGTTTAGATACTTACAAATCAGAACTTACTTTAATAAAAATATAATGTTATATTATAAGGGGGAAGACCGGAGCAGACGCGCATTTTAAATAGTCTGCCCCCGGACTCCGACTGGAGCAGCGAAATGTCACTCACTCTCAACACGCACATAAACATAGAATAATGCAACACATAACATAAATATAAATTTAAACAATTACAAAATATTGGGTTTGTAACATATAAGATGGACAGAGAATCATGACACTAACCTTATCGATTTAATTATTGACGTCTATAAAAACAAAACAATTAAGAAACCAGTGTCAAAAATGTACCAATATATTCAACTTACAAAAGATAACCCAACGGTAAAATTAGACTAAATTGGGAAAAGGAAGCCGATATTGCGATTTCTGAGGAGGAGTGGTCAAATATCTGCTCGGTACAGGCCACCTCTACCAGCTCAAGTTTGAGGAGGGAATTTTGCTGGAAGAATCTTTTGTAACCCCCAAGCTTAAGGCATTTCAAAGAAGACCTCAGCAAATCACTTTGATATATTTTGGGGATGCCCTAAGATCCAACAATATTGGGAAGAAGAAACAGTTGTATTAGGGGATGTTTTGAGTCTTGAAATGGTTTGCTCTTTTGTCTCAATATACATGGGAAGCATAGGCATCCACCTAACAGTAAGTGATAAATATTTATTAAAGATTCTGCTGGCCACGGCCAGAAAAGCCCTGACCCGAAAGTGGATGCAGACAGAACCCCCATCAATCTCAGAATGGAAGGATGTGGTGACAGAGGTGCAGACCATGGAGAGACTGAGACTGAGACTGAGAAGGGATAAATATTTTAAATAATGGGAAAAATGGATTGTGTACTCATCTATTTTATCTGGAGATTAAAACTGTGCAATGTGCAATTTGTAAGGATATACTACTGACCTGTGAAATGCCCTGTTTTGTGATAAAAAAAAATAAAGTATAAAAAAAATGGGAGCACACAAGTTTTTAATTCATTTATCAGGTCAAAATAAACCGAAAAGAACCCCCCCCCCCTTTGAACCGAAACCACTGTTTATATTGCCATCTATGCCATTGTATTCATTGCCTCTGCAACTTCTCATTGCCCTCTGGATGTGGCTCTCATTGTCTGCAGATAATCACAGTCATTATTTTACACCCTCTACAGGTTTGTGGCTCGTCGACAGATGCAGATATCTGAGAAGCATCTCGTTACCTGTCACTCACAGAGCGAGTCTTTGTACTCTAATCTGTGCAATTGTGACACGTGTTTACAAGCCCTGATTTGCACGTGTTTTTGGGCATCAACTCAAAATCTGGGCTAAAATAATGTCCTTTAAACCAGCTTCAATAAGAAGTGGTTTGTTTTCCAGAAAACAAATTGTTTGTCTTAATATGGGTTATGTTTTACCCAGCAAGCCGGATAAATTAACCCTTGGGTTGGGTTAAAAACAACCCAGTGTTCGGGGTAAATGTAGTAACCCAGCAGACGTTTTAGTTTAACCCAAGCGCATGTTCTGTCCCATTTTTGACCAGTAGTTGGGTTATGGTTAGTTTTTTTTCTTAACCAAACCTTTTTTAAAGTGTAAAGTTTTTGGACGTACGGTATACATACATGCACACTTATGGTAAAACTATTTGACTCATTTACTTTCTGAGAAAAAAAAATCATGGGCTCATGGGAAGATACATTTCAAAGATGCAGAAAACTTTCAAAACTCATTACGAGTCAGAGACAGCAAATCTGAGAAAAAAACTGAAAGACTGATAAGGTAAAATTCTAAAACTTTAAAAAGCAGCAACCTAGGGTTAATGTTTTTTTTTAACTCACCCCATCAAACTAAAATAGGGTAAACAAGCTAAAAATAGCAATTCTGACCCATTTACAGAATTAGCTATGCTAATGTGATGCTAAAAGCTGAACGTGGAGCACCAAGCCTCATCTTTAGCTAAGATTAATGAGATTGTGTAAAGAGATTACCTCACCCGCTGTCTGAACTCAGTTAGCTGTCAACAGAGAACAGTAAATAAAGCCCCTCGTTGTTTAACCAGCAGATTGACTGAAGTACCAGCCCAATGTGAACAGATTAGCATTAGCACTAGCAAACAGCTGGTGAATGGGATCAGATGAGGATAGTGAAGAGTACTCCGTTGTAACTCCAGATAATGATTCCCTCAAGCATCCAAGAAGGCCAATACACACTGTTCTGAATTTTTGGTGCAAAGTTTGCGTCAACATGCTTCGATCGAAAACCATGGCCACCAACGAGACGTAACACATAGGGCCGAACGAGTTTAGGGTAGAGCTAGGTGATATAAGATTGCGATCACCAGCACTCACACCAGCACTACACATGCCTTTTAGGGTGAAAAATTTAGCAAATCCAGTAGGTGTCAATATAACTGATGAACGCTCAAATTATCAGATGCAGAAAAGTGCTGCGTGAGCTGGGTTTTTAATGGGACATTATTGTGACTTGCTGAAGGAAGCCCCACATGTTTCAAAATGATACAATCAAATCCACAAGTCAAAATTCATAACAGAAACATAACAGTTTCACAGCCATATGTAAGAAAGGGTTTTTTTTAGGTTAAATTGTCATCAGCATCATTTGTATCATCTGTGCAGTGAGTGTTGAACTCACAGAGTTGAGTGTAGAGTTTGGATCAAACACACATAGCTGGATTCTCATGTCCTGAGCTACACTGATCTGAGCAGCTTACCTTCTCCATGTGTATAAATAATCCTGTTGATCTTTCTGTGTGTTTCTCAGAGAGATTATCTCACAGTGCTATAAAAGCAGAGCAGAAACAGACTCCAGACAAACAGAGCCGGAGAAACAGCCAGAAGCAAACTCTTCAGAGAAGCAGAAAACCACCCGCGGTAAGAGATTCTCCTCAAGAACACAGCAGAGAACTTTACACTCTTATACAGACCTTGAGGAACAATTCAAACTTGTAGAGAGATAAAGAGTAAAGCTCTTAGACTCAGTGACAGATACGATAAAATGTTTTAGACACACTCAGATAGAGTACATATTATTCAGCAGATCCAGCTAAATTTTGATAGGTGTTTCATGTTTTAAGTTTATTTGCTTGCATTAACATTATTAACTAAAGTAAAATTGGGTAAACAAGCTAAAAATAGCAGCTCTGATCCATTTACAGTTAGCTATGCTAATGTCATCTATAGCCCAGATTAAGCCGATTGTGTAAAATGATTACCACGCTCACTGTCTGTAAGCAGAGGACAGAAATAAAATGCTTTGTTGTAACTCCAGATAATGGTTCCCTCAAAAAACGTTCCTTCAAAGCAGGATCTGGTAGAACGTCAGATATTGGAGTTAATTTATTGTGGCTGTATTTCAGAAATCAACCAGAAATGGATGCCCCAGAGCCCGTTGAGAAGAGAGGAGGACCACCAAAGTTCAAGGCAAGGACCACTCGCACCTTCAAGAGCAAAGCACCCAAACCTGGACAGAAAGGTTTCGGGGATGATATCCCAGGCATGGAAGGGCTCGGCACAGGTAACACGATGAGTTTGTTTCACTTGCTGAGATTAATAACGCTTTTGTTTTCAGTCTCAATAATATTTCCAGTGAGGAAACTGAAGGATCTCTTTCTTCTTTTCTCCACAGACATCACAGTGGTCTGCCCTTGGGAAGCTTTCGGAGACATGGAGCTCAGTGATCTGGCTAAATATGGCATTTTGTAGATTCAGTCACGGATTCCACCTTCCTCCTGCTCTCTGAACACGTTACCAGACACAACTAACTCTGGAGATCCCACTATTCCAGTCCAACACACAGAACACGGAAAACAAACAAACGGGAAGCTGAACTGATCCAGCACCACTCAGCTTCATCGACTTCTCGACAGCAGCATGAAACCCCAAGAATGTGCTACCTTTTTCAAAAATGCTGAATCCCTTTTTTTCTAAAATGTAAATATTGTGTTTTGAATCAACTTGCAATGTTTAATTCATTTGGCCGTAGAAAACCAATAAATAACATTTTTTTTACTTCTACTTTATTTCTTGAAATGTTGACGTCGGCTCTCAGATGCCTCAGAATTTTCAAATATCACACCTGAAAAAATTTGTGGTGGTTTAAGTGCGTACTTGTTCATCGAGCATGACAACACTGCTGTGAGAGAGAATCACAATCTTGTAAGGTGATATTGGAGATGTATTATTTATCACTCTAGAGTTGTCCAACAAATATTTGATGGACTGTGTAGATGGCTCAGTGGTTGAGGTTGTGGAATCGTGTGCTGAAATGCTAAATCAGAGTCGGCTGGAGGGCTGAGATGTCCAAGATGCAGCAGCTGCTTCACTGGAGTTCCACAAGGTCTGCTTCATGGTCCTCAGACCTACACCCCTTTCTGGGTCCTTTCATTTCTCCTACCATTACTATGCTGATAACACTCAACTCTGACAAAACTGTCCATTCATCCTTACTGTAACAGACTGTCTGAATGACATCTCGAGGTAGATGAAGGCCAATCACCTTCTACTCAACATTGTAGACAGAACTGATGTTCATTCTTGCCAGTCCCACTGTCCAGCATGATTTAATTATTTCAACAATTATTGTCCGTGACAATCTCTCCCTCTACCTCAGTCAGTAACCCTGATCTTTGATGAGCAGCTGACATTCAAAGAGCACATCTCTAAAACAATTCGATCTTGCAGATTTCTCATCTCGCCAATCTCCCGCTCAACAAAGGAAGCATATAGCAGAAATCCATTTTGCTTGTTGTGGCAATTTAGACAGTACAGAGAAATCAGGATAACGTCACCCTGTATTATAGGGAACCTAATTAATAGTGCACACAGATTCACTGGTTATGAAAAGAGGACCAGAGGCAAGGAGCTGTAAATATACAAATGTTTATTTTTCAGTTAAAAACATCTAAAAGTAGCAGAGGAAGGCCAGCAGAAGAGGAAATACTCAAAATTGAAGCTAGGAACCATTAGCCAGAGCATGCAGCTAGCAGAGGGCTCAGCTTATGTCACCCTGTGCATGCACATACAATCCTGGACACATGTGAGGTCAACACTCGCACCGCAACACCACCACCGCAATTCTGGATTGGCCAGCTAGCCACCTGCCCAGGACCCTGGTTCCTAGAAACAAAACAATTAATAAAGAGAAAATCTAAATACAATAACAAAGATGTCAAATTATACACACTGAATATAAATCATAATAATAAGATCAGAATGATCAAGGAAGACCAAATGGAGGCTGGGAGTATACGGACAAGCAGTAGCCTCGATCAACAATCCAAACATAGACACGTACAGAAATTAAGCAACAACTAATGAAACATTTACAAAGCAATCAAAGCAACTGAAATAAGGCTGTGCGTATGCGACCCCAGCTGCATTGGGATCAGTTCATAAGTTGCAAGCAAACAGGGACCAAAAGAATATAGAATTAAAGAGAGAACCGGGATCAAAACAGTGGGATGAGTTTCCAGCCCCCGCCCTCAAGAGCTGATTAACTGCACCTTGAGCGTCATCACGCTCCTAATCCTAAAAATATAACACTTTAAAACACAAAAATGTATTAGGAGTGAGAGGACACTGAGATTTATCTTGAATGCGTACCTGGTGCATGATTACATTCACCTGAGAAGCGCAAAAGAGCTCTCACAGCACAGCCACGGCAGATAAAACTGCTCTGCACCCTGATCGTGATCGCTAGACACATTAAATTCAAGCAAGTAATCCAAGTGAGCAAAGGCAGTCGCTAAACGTGTACCTGGTGCACGGTTGTATTCGGGTGGGGAACGCTCGCAGCACCACAGACAGCCACAAACAGTCACCGCCGGCAACCTAGCTCCACACCACAACCCGCTAAACAGATCAAATTCAATCACGATCTACTATTAGCGCTTTTGCACAACCAGGCTTCAACATACCTCTCTGGAAAGGGAGTAGCGGGGGGAAAAAAGGATGGTCCTCAGGCCACGACACAGCAGACCCAACACACGCGCACACCATGCAGAGTCCGCTTTTATCTGTGCTTTGATTTGAGCAATTAGCTTCGCAATCACCTGCGCAGGTGAGCGGCACTACTGCGTCCCACCACATAGTCATGGCTTCAAGTGTGCACTTCATGTTTAAATGAAACATAATTTAAAGACATTCCTTTTTGGGAAGGAAATCGTACATTAAGGGAGTTGTGTAGCTTTTCTGTTCAAAACTATTTCTTGTTTTGTATTTTAATTTGTTTTAACACTTGTTTTCTCCAAAAACCCTGGAGAAATTCAACAAACGTACAGCTGATGAAAAGACTGTAGAAAGGCTGAAAGAAAGCGGAAAAGAACTAAACTTGTCATCCACTGCAACCTTTAAAAAGACACTCTTCTGGCTTTTAATTGTAGCATTAGTCACAGCCTAATTAATAGCAACTTCAAAACTCTCTTTGTTAGAACGATAGAAAGGTTAAATCCTCCAGAATATACTTCAGTTGGGCTTCTCTCTGAGGATAAACGCAATGAGATTGTATCATTTTTCAGAAAAGGCATAAATGGTCCCCCTCAGGACTGGGAATGAACATCTCAGCACAGAGACAGCCCTACTGTAGACGATACAGTGATCAATGATATCCAAGTAAACACTGATTTAGCAAAAGTTACTGCTTTGGTTTTACTTGAACTGAGTGGGGTCTTCAACACATTTGACCACAAAATCCTTCTGTTAAATTCTAGGAAAAGTATGATACAAATAATATCGTATCTGTGCTTAAAATAAAAACACAAATTAAATCTCATCATCATTATCTGTATCATCTGTGCAGTGAGTGTTGAACTCACAGAGTTGAGTGTAGAGGTTAGATCAAACGCACATAGATGGATTCTCATGTCCTGAGCTACACTGATCTGAGCAGCTTACATTCTCCATGTGTATAAATAATCCTGTTGATCTTTCTGTGTGTTTCTGAGAGAGATTATCTCACAGTGCTATAAAAGCAGAGCAGAAACAGACTCCAGACAAACAGAGCCGGAGAAACAGCCAGAAGCAAACTCTTGAGAGAAGCAGAAAACCACCCGCGGTAAGAGATTCTCCTCAAGAACACAGCAGAGAACTTTACACTCTTATACAGACCTTAAGGAACAATTCAAACTTGTAGAGAGATCGTAAACGCAGTGACAGATACGATAAAAGAAGTTAACTCACAGATTTATGGTAAAACTCCTTACAGTTACTCAGATGGTTTAAATGTTTCGTAAACTCTAAAATCCAGCAAACTTATATTGATGTAGTTTTCTTGATTTCAGTTTATTTGCTTGCATCGCCATGAACCTGAACTGAACACCTTTAAATTTGGGCAAACAAGCTAAAAATAGCAGATCTGACTTATTTAAAGAGTTAGCTATGCTAATGTGATGCTATAAATGGAGAGTCGAGCCTCATCTTTAGCCCAGATTAAGCAGATTGTGTAAAATGATTACCACGCTCACTGTCTGAACTCAACTAGCTGTAAAATGAGGGCAGTAAATAAATCTCCTCAGTATGTACCCAGCAGATTAACTTATATACTAGTGCAGAGTGAACAGATTAGCTAAAATTGAATAGATCAGCTGCTGAAGGGAATCAGATGAGGACAATGAGGAGCACTTTGTTGTAACTCCAGATAATGGTTCCCTCAAAAAACGTTCCTTCAAAGCAGGATCTGGTAGAGCATCAGATATTGGAGTTAATTTATTGTGGCTGTATTTCAGAAATCAACCAGAAATGGATGCCCCAGAGCCCGTTGAGAAGAGAGGAGGACCACCAAAGTTCAAGGCAAGGACCACTCGCACCTTCAAGAGCAAAGCACCCAAACCTGGACAGAAAGGTTTCGGGGATGATATCCCAGGCATGGAAGGGCTCGGCACAGGTAACA
Organism: Danionella cerebrum; assembly: GCA_007224835.1. Lineage (NCBI taxonomy): Eukaryota > Metazoa > Chordata > Actinopteri > Cypriniformes > Danionidae > Danionella > Danionella cerebrum. The sequence goes on along the minus strand of SRMA01026829.1, from coordinate 225,140 downwards.
CGATGAGTTTGTTTCACTTGCTGAGATTAATAACAGTTTTGTTTTCAGTCTCAATAATATTTCCAGTGAGGAAACTGAAGGATCTCTTTCTTCTTTTCTCCACAGACATCACAGTGGTCTGCCCTTGGGAAGCTTTCGGAGACATGGAGCTCAGTGATCTGGCTAAATATGGCATTTTGTAGATTGAGACACGGATTCCACCTTCCTCCTGCTCTCTGAACACGTTACCAGACACAACTAACTCTGGAGATCCCACTATTCCAGTCCAACACACAGAATACGGAAAACAAACAACAAATGGGAAGCTGAACTGATCCAGCACCACTCAGGTTCACCGACTTCTCGACAGCAGCATGAAACCCCAAGAATGTGCTAGCTTTATTTTTCAAAAATGCTGAATCCCTTTTTTTTTCTAAAATGTAAATATTGTGTTTTGAATCAGCTTGCAAGGTTTAATTAATTTGGCTGTAGAACACAATAAATAACATTTATTTTCAAAAACAATTGTGTTTTTACTTGTATTTTATTTGTTGAAATTAGAGTTGTTCAGATTCCGATACCAGTATCGAAAATGCTGCCGATACCACAAAAAAATCTGGCATCGGTATAGGTGAGTATTTGATAGCTTTGCTTATCGCTGCAAAGCGGAAATCAATTCTTCTTCGCTGGCGCTGCTCAGAATGCAAACACAGGAATTTGTGTCGTGTTGCCACAAGCAACCAAGGAGAAGCACAAGCTGCGCCAGACGCAACAAACATTGGAAGCTTCATTCAAACAAAGAGAAAAGTTTACACAAAACAGCCAACGAGCAATAAAGATTTAAGATAAAGACAGGATTATCGAGTTTATTGTACTGGATGGCCAGCCACTGTCAGTGGTCGAAAACGTGGGCTTTCGCAGACTAATTGAACATTTGGAGCCCCGGTACAGTTTGGCTGGTTGCAAATATATCTCTGAAACAGCGCTCCCTAAGCTTTATGAGACTGTGCGTGAACACATTTAATGTAAACTAAAGGACGTACGAACTATCAGCTTCACTACTGACATCTGGTATTTACTGAGTTTGACAGAACACTGGGTAAACACAGTGACGCCTTTTTACTCTTTTACTCTTCAAAGTGCAGTGCTGCAGAGTTTCGTGGCTCGCACACTGGCAAGTCTATAGCTGAATCAATCGAGGGTATGCTTGTGAAGTGGAATATTTCTAAATCCCGTGTTCATGTTATTTTGTACGACAACGCAAGCAACATGGAAAAAGCCATGAAAAAACAGATTAGCTCCTCCACCTCATCTGTAGCAGAAGTGATCCCCTTTAGTTACAGTTCTAAAATGGCTACTTGCTCGGGAGAGCCAGGAGGACACTGGTATAAAAACAATGAAAAACACCCTTCTTGAGGCCGTCAAGAAACGATTCGCAACCATCGAGAAAGAGCCCTCGTATGCAGTTGCAACTCTCTTGTATCCACGTTTCAAAGATAGGTATGTCTATTAATTTTTTTCATGTCCATATTGATTATTGTCATTGCCATATTGAGTATATCTGAAGCACAGCATAAAATAATTTATTTTAAATTATAAAATGCATAAAATGTCAGTTAATACAGGGCTAGTAATATCTACAGCTGTATATACAGATACACACCCAGGTATCGGATCGGTACTCAATATCGGCCGATACCCTGAGCCAAAGTATCGGGATCGGTATCGGGAGGGGAAAAATGGTATCGGAACATCTCTAGATGAAATGCTGATCTTGGCTGTCAGATCTCTCAGATGTCTCTGAATTTTTAAATATCACACCTGAAAAAGTTTGTGGTGGTTTAAGTGCGTATTTATTCATCAAGCATTTATTCTCAGACCTACACCCTTTCCTGGGTCCTATCATTTCTCCTACAATTGTTATGCTGATAGCATTCTGTCAAATCTGTCCATTCATCCTTACTGTAACAGATTGTTTGAATGACGACATCTCGAGCCCATCACTCATATAGCTTGATCGTGGAGATTTTCTCTTTTTAACATCAGAACAATCAGACACCTCCTACCACAACATTCAACACAACTTTTTTTTAAGTAGTTCAGGCTCTGGTCACATCAAGACTGGATTACTGAACTGCTCTCACTAAAATTCCTTCCTGTGCAGTCAGACCCCTGCAAATGATACAGAACTCAGCGGCCCGACTGATTTTAAACGAATCTAAATGAGGTTCATCTATCTTCACTGCTCCCCCTTGCTGTCCGTTTCAAGTTCCAACACTGAAGCTCTCGCACAGAACAGTCACAGCATCAGCACCACCCTAGTCTGACAAACTCTAGCAGCCCTACATCCCCTCCAGATGCCTACACTCAGAAAATGTAGAGCATCTAGTGGTTCCATCTCAAAGAGGCAGATACTCTCTCTCACCACTGTTCCTGGCTGGTGGAATTCTCTTCCAGTCCCGATTCAGAAAGCAGAATCTCTCACAACCTAAAAAAACAAACAAACTAAAAAAACAAATCTTCTTTTTTGATATCATGTACATGCTTAAAAACCCCCTGAATCACTTAATTCTGCCAAATTCCCTCTTTCAACAAGGAAGTAAACAACAAAAACAGTTTGCTTGCATCTAGCCATGGCTTCAAGTTTGTGCACAGTTTTACCAAAATGAAACTTATTTTAAAGACATTCCTTTGCAGGAAGGCTTCCACACAATGAGGGTGCTGTGTAGCCTGTTTGTTGCAAATAATTTTTTGCTTTGTATTTGCATTTATTTTTTGATGTTTTATCTTGTACCTCTCGTTTTAGTATTATTAGTATTAATAGGAAACACAGAGGGATTTTCAGCAATTCAGGGAGATTAGCACGCATAAGCCACATTTCTGTTCAAATGTCTGGAAAAATTTCACACAATTTAAACTTTCTCCATGGGGACTAACTTCAAATCATTTTGAGCTAACATCTTTAATCTTTTTAAAGGTTTGATTAGAAAATTAAAACAGACTATCCATCAGGGTAACTGATCACAAATGAACAAAATTGAATCTGTTTCCTCTCCGACTGCAGGCCCATCAGCGTCAACTATTCAATCAAAGAGAATTGAAAACTAAAAGAAGTTGTTAGGAGTCACGTATGCAGGGATATGTCCCACAGTAAGCTGGCGTTACATAAATTACTTACACAACTCCTTCACCTCACTTTAGGCCTTCAGCCAGTAGAATCTCATGGCCTTTCTCATTCATGCCTTCATAAAACCCAAGTGACCAGCCATTGAAGAGGCAGGTTTGGATCCATCTTGTTCCCTCGTAGCCAATAATAAAATGGCAAACAAAATTCCCCTTTAATAAAATACATTTTAGTTGTCAAATCAACAGTGGATGCTTTAGATGTTTAATGCTGTTCACATAGTTTTGGTTCCAATATTTTCTGGATTCACAATTAATTTCAATCTTTTTAGAAAGTGGCAATAAGAGCTCTTTGGTTCCATCCAATAGTTTGGACAAGTGTGCGAGTGTAGTTTGGCAAAGTGATTGAAGACTGTGATGAACTGATTCCCTGACATTAGGTAAAGGATAAATGTGCGCATCATCAGATGCAAAAAGATAACCGATGCTTAATGAGCTCAAAGCTGCTGAACATTCACACACCAGGAAATTGTTATTTATGTTTAAATCTCATCCTCATCATCTGTGTCATCTGTGCAGTGAGTGTTGAACTCACAGAGTCGAGTGTAGATCAAACACACATAGCTGGATTCTCATGTCCTGAGCTACACTGATCTGAGCAGCTTACCTTCTCCATGTGTATAAATAATCCTGTTGATCTTTCTGTGTGTTTCTGAGAGAGATTATCTCACAGTGCTATAAAAGCAGAGCAGAAACAGACTCCAGACAAACAGAGCCGGAGAAACAGCCAGAAGCAAACTCTTCAGAGAAGCAGAAAACCACCCGCGGTAAGAGATTCTCCTCAAGAACACAGCAGAGAACTTTACACTCTTATACAGACCTTGAGGAACAATTCAAACTTTTCAGTAGATAGCAAAGCTCTTAGACTTAGTGACAGAGTGACATATGATTATACATGTTAGACCCACAGATAAATATGGAAAAATATTCATAGACAGTTTAAATGTTTTGTAAACTCTTAAGACCCAGCAAATTTTTCTCAATGTTTTTTCCTTGTTTTCTATTTGCTTGCATTGACATGAACCTAAACTAACCATCTGGAATCAAAGTTTGACAAACAAGCTAAAAATAGCAGATCTGATCTATTCACAGAGTTAGCTATGCTAATGTGATGCTATAAATGGAGTCAAGCCTCATCTTTAGCCCAGATTAAGCCGATTGTGTAAAATGATTACCACGCTCACTGTCTGAACTCAACTAGCCGTAAGCAGAGGATAAAGGTTCCCTCAAATGATGTTCCTTCAAAGCAGGATCTGGTAGAGCGTCAGATATTAGAGTTAATTTATTGTGGCTGTATTTCAGAAATCAAACAGAAATGGATGCCCCAGAGCCCGCTGAGAAGAGAGGAGGACCACCAAAGTTCAAGGCAAGGACCACTCGCACCTTCAAGAGCAAAGCACCCAAACCTGGACAGAAAGGTTTCGGGGATGATATCCCAGGCATGGAAGGGCTCGGCACAGGTAACACGATGAGTTTGTTTCACTTGCTGAGATTAATAACAGTTTTGTTTTCAGTGTCAATAATATTTTCAGTGAGGAAACTGAAGGATCTCTTTCTTCTTTTCTCCACAGACATCACAGTGGTCTGCCCTTGGGAAGCTTTCGGAGACATGGAGCTCAGTGATCTGGCTAAATATGGCATTTTGTAGATTGAGACACGGATTCCACCTTCCTCCTGCTCTCTGAACACGTTACCAGACACAACTAACTCTGGAGATCCCACTATTCCAGTCCAACACACAGAACACGGAAAACAAACAACAAACGGGAAGCTGAACTGATCCAGCACCACTCAGCTTCATCGACTTCTCGACAGCGGTGTCCAACCCCAAGAATATGCTAGCTTTACAATGTCAAATCCCTTTTATTTTTCTAAAATGTAAATAACCATTTTGTCTTGTCAGAATTAACTTGCCGTTTTCAATAATTTGATAGTAGAACACAAACAATAAATAATATTTATTTTGCCATATGATTGCTTTTACTACTGTCTGAAAGGAATATTAACTCAACAGCAGCTGTTTTACCAGAGGTCTTGAAAACTAACAGTCAACATCTCAGAAGTTTTTTTTTGTATATTTATAAAAGGTTGGAGTAAATTTAAGTAAGTATGTTTTCAGGTATGAAGCACTTTATTTCGGGTGTGAGGGAGAAATACAATCAGGCTAGATTATGGATTAGATAAATGAGTTATTTATCACCCATAGGATGGTGTGACCAATATCAGATGGACTCTGTAGAAGGCTAAGTGGTTGTGGTTGTGGAATCATACACTGAGGTAGAGTAATGTGATGAATAACAAGAGTTATCATTTCTTTTCTGGACTTTATCTACATCAATGTGTGAGAAAAAAAAGAATATAATCTAGAGATATAATGACTCCCTAAGAACATAAATAATGAGGTCTTGGGGGACTGCTGTGAAATTAATAAGACCAAAGGGCATAAGTATATATTCTTAGTGTCGTGCCAGGTTTGGAATGCAATGTCCCTTCAATCTCCACGGACCAAGGGCTATCGGTTACGCACAGAATTTACACGGGCCTTGTTGGACTTTCGAGGGTCCAATGCGTGTTCAAAATGATTTTAGGAGAACGTGTATTAATAAAAAGGTAGATTTAATAAGTATTAATCAACACGGTGCACAGGAGAATCTTTCAAGTCCGTTCATAGGATGATTCTGATTCTTGTCCGTCTGTTCTCATCTTAAGTATCACAGTTCACAGTTCAGTTTCACTTCCTGCCCCCCCTGACGTATTTTCTTTGAAACAAAACTAGAATATTCTGGAAGAATATCCTTATCTCTTCCTGCCTGGGAAGAAAAGGGGAGTCAAAGTAGTACTTCTAATCTCTTCTCCGAAGCCATGTGTAATTAAACCATTCATTCTCGTTATAGTGAGACCTTACTTTACAAGATATCATAGAAAGTTAATTAAATTTCCCACAAATCCCTCTCTTTCAAAATAAAATGCAAAATAAAATCAATACACTAGTATAAAGCAATAAAAGACTGATAAAACAATGGAAACTAACACCGTAAGGATGAATGCAGTTTAAGATGAACAGTTGGATGGTGGATGTCGTAAGGATTGATCATTGGAGAATCCTCTCAGGTCAAAGGCTCTTTTTAAAATCAATAGTGGGAACAGAAGGAATATTAGGAATGCTTGTTCTGAAAGAGCCAGCAAACAACAGACATAAGTAACTATGATAAAGTAAGCTTTCGTTTTTTCAAACATTCATTCATCATTAATGACCATTCGTACATTAATCAATATAATGCGTTCGTGCTTTTCTCTTTGAATCACACTTTTACTCTTCTCCATTCCAGGTCCACCTTGCACACAGGCATCACAGTCTCTCTGACTATGGAATAAGTTCCTTTCATACAAACAAAACAAACATTCATGCATCCTAGATCGAAATATTTTACTTCCTTGCATTCAGTTTTCTCATCAATCAATGAGACAGGATTAACGACAGGATCAACTGGGGCAGGAGTTATGCCAACAGTGTTGGAATCCACAGCAACATTATTTTATTTTGAAGACCAGCCAGTAAACACGCTTTAAAATCTCTCTTGAGTAACGTCCCAGAAACTGAGATATCATAATGTTAAGCCACATTAAACATATCATCTTTACAGTTGTCTAATTTAAACAACGTTGCCATTTAGTAAATAAAATGTTTTATAATAAGTAACAATAAAGAAAACAACACTCCGGACCTAACTTCCTATCCACAACACTAAATACAACCTTCCTAGTCTTCGGAGGGTTACCAATTAGGAGACAGAGTCTCCCCCCCGGGGTGCCTCCAAAAATAAAAAACTAAAATAACAAACTAAAACAACAAACAGTGACCCGATTGAAGGTCCGGCGCTAGGCACGGTCAGCTGGGTCACTCTAACTAACCGGAGCGTAATTTACTCTGTCCAAAAAATGCAACTAAAGATCTCAGATGAAAAAACTGCTTCTCTGGCTGGTCCACAAGTCTTAGGTTTTATCTTCAATCTTCTTCTCGATGGCATTTTATTTATTTTTTTTTTTTAACCATGTCCCAATCGGGAGCCGACAAAGGGCTTTTGTGACAAAACCAAGAGCAAGAAAGAGATAAAGTGCTTCTCAAGAGCGCGTACGCAATAGAGCAAAAATATCCGTGAACGCGCAACCTATTCTTATAACCTATTCTCGTTATAGTGAGACCTTACTTTACAAGATATCATAGAAAGTTAATTAAATTTCCCACAGCCTATCCTTGCTGATAAAGAAAAATCCTACCCCAGCCAGAGAACTGGAAGGTTGAATTATTTCAGCAGTGAGGGACGCCTAAATGTAGCTGTTTATAGTTCTTTTCTTCAGAAGGGAAAGTGAGAATATATGACTTCTAGGTAAGGTGCGCAGGAAGGGAAGTGGCATTTTGCTTACTGTATACAGCCTGGAGATAATGGTAAAAGGAGGTAACTCAGAAACTGGAGAGATAGGATGGTGTACTAAGCAAGAACACTGCTTATGCTGCTACATTCAGGAGTACCTAAGCACCAGAGAAAACTCTGAGGACTTATGGTAATCAGGTAGAATGAGGTGCTTTCCCAGTGTGAGCCAATGACAAGTTTAGGAGTGTTTGTCAGCGATAAATCGATGAAGTTGGCAACTCTTTCACTGTCAATGAAAGCCTTCAGCACGGTTTGCCAATAAGGAAGGGTAAAAGAGACCGTAAGGAAGAGAATTGATATTGTGGATGTTTCAAAACTTCTTAGTCCTGTGTTATTCCCTACTTTGTCACCACGGAAGTGGCTTTTTCTATAAGCTCAGGGCAGGAGAAAAGACAGTGATTTGTCTCACAACAGTACACAGCATCCTTCCCAAATATGATGTTCTCCTTACAAGGATAAAAGTCTTGTCCTTCCTGGCTCTACGGGTTTACCAGAATCCTAAAAAGAGAGGGTAGGTGGGACAATGGGTCGTTTGGGGCAATTTAACACCAGAAGCACAGGTACTTTGCTAATTTGGGGAATCTGTTGATCTGAGAAATCATATCAGACTGCTGTGATGATGGATATATTACCCTCTCAGGACACCGCCTAAATGAATGGATTGGATAGAAAATTCCTCAAGGTAACTTGTAGGTTCCCTAAAACGTGTTAAAAACTCAGATAATCTGTTAAAAAGCAGACCTGAGATAGAGACTAGAGCCACAGTGTGTGCTTTTCTGTGTGAAAGCATTTCAATTTGAGAAAAAAATAACAACTGATAAGGCATTTGTTTCTGCTGGTTTCAGAAAAAAAGCTATTGAGAAATGTATAGATCATAAACCAAATCTCATAAAAATTGACTCTGTCCATCCCTTTGTTCACTATCTTTACCCCCCTTTTCCCCAATTATCTCCCAATTGATATTTATTCTAAATAACTAAGTTTAGTGCTAAAGAAAGGTTTTTTATCCTTACAGAAGGAGAACTTTAGCCTACAATATCATTATGTCATCTTTTGTCATGAAGTTATCAGCTGGATTCATAACAAATCCTAACTTTTGTAAACTTTACAGACAAACGAGTAAAAATCTGGGTAAAATATGTTGAAAATCTCACCAGCATCACTATCATCTGTGCAGTAAGTGTCAAACTCAGTCAAGCGTTAGTTCATCTGTTTAGATCAAACGCACATAGATGGATTCTCATGTCCTGAGCTACACTTATCTAAGAAGATTACATCCTCCATGTGTATGAATAATCCTGTTGATCTTTCTGTGTGTTTCTCAGAGAGATTATCTCACAGTGCTATAAAAGCAGAGCAGAAACGAACTCCAGACGAACAGAGCCGGAGAAACAGCCAGAAGCAAACTCTTCAGAGAAGCAGAAAACCACCCGCGGTAAGAGATTCTCCTTTCCTCAAGAACACAGCAGATTTTTTTTACCTTTAGACAGACCTAGAGGAACAATTCAGACTTGTGATAGATATGGTACAACTTTTTATAGTCACAGGTAAATAATAAAAATTAGGGCAAATAATCATAGACTCATACAATGATTGTTTCGTAAACACAAAATATCCAGCAAATTTTGATTGAAACCGTTTCTTATTTCAATTTATTTGCTTTCATCGACATGAACCTGAACTGACAACCTAGAATCAAATTTGGGCAAACAAGCTACAAATAGCAGAACTGATCTATTTACAGAGTTAGCTATGCTAATGTGATGCTATAAATGGAGAGTCGAGCCTCATCTTTAGCCCAGATTAAGCCGATTGTGTAAAATGATTACCACGCTCACTGTCTGAACTCAACTAGCTGTAAAAAGAGGGCAGTAAATAAATCTCCTCAGTATGTACCCAGCAGATTAACTTATATACTAGTGCAGAGTGAACAGATTAGCTAAAATTGAATAGATCAGCTGCTGAAGGGAATCAGATGAGGACAATGAGGAGCACTTTGTTGTAACTCCAGATAATGGTTCCCTCAAAAAACGTTCCTTCAAAGCAGGATCTGGTAGAACGTCAGATATTGGAGTTAATTTATTGTGGCTGTATTTCAGAAATCAACCAGAAATGGATGCCCCAGAGCCCGTTGAGAAGAGAGGAGGACCACCAAAGTTCAAGGCAAGGACCACTCGCACCTTCAAGAGCAAAGCACCCAAACCTGGACAGAAAGGTTTCGGGGATGATATCCCAGGCATGGAAGGGCTCGGCACAGGTAACACGATGAGTTTGTTTCACTTGCTGAGATTAATAACAGTTTTGTTTTCAGTCTCAATAATATTTCCAGTGAGGAAACTGAAGGATCTCTTTCTTCTTTTCTCCACAGACATCACAGTGGTCTGCCCTTGGGAAGCTTTCGGAGACATGGAGCTCAGTGATCTGGCTAAATATGGCATTTTGTAGATTGAGACACGGATTCCACCTTCCTCCTGCTCTCTGAACACGTTACCAGACACAACTAACTCTGGAGATCCCACTATTCCAGTCCAACACACAGAACACGGAAAACAAACAAACGGGAAGCTGAACTGATCCAGCACCACTCAGCTTCACCGACTTCTCGACAGCAGTATGAAACCCCAAGAATGTGCTAGCTTTGTTATAAAAATGTCAAATCCCCTTTATTTTTCTAAAATGTAAATATTGTGTTTTGAAATCAGCTTAATTTGTTTCATTATTTGGCTGTTAGAACACAATAAAAAACATTTATTTTCCCAAATGACTGTGTGGTGTGCTTTTACTCATGTCTGAAGGGGACAGTAACCTCTCTGTTATTTAAAGAGATTAACCATACTAACTAAAAATACATCTAGCTGTTATTTCCGGAAATATTTTTGGCTTCCAGATCAGCATCTTGGGAATGTTTAATTCTTCACCTACAAAGGTTTAAGGTGGTTTAAGTAAGTTCATATTCATTTATAGAGCATTTTAATACTGGTGTGAGAGAATTACAACCCAAGTGGAAATAAATAAATATTTGTCAAATACGTAATCAATTAATTATTAAATTTCAAATGTGCAGTAACTTGTCTATTTAAAAATGTCTTCTCAAAGTCAAATTGCCTTTAATCATTATGTGATATTTTTTTTTTGTATTTGACATTTATATAAAAAATGCTATTGCTATAATTTTCACTTTTCTCTGCCATTATGTTGGCTTGTAAAAGCCACCATATTGTTATTTGTCTTTTGCTTTTGGACAAAAATTTGCAAAAGACATCAAAACTCATCTGACTCCAGTTGTTATATATTTTCAGACTGGCATCACTAAAGGAATTATTGGACATCGCTGTGAACGCTGGGATATTTTCAATTGGCTTTACATGGGGTCAAAGACTTTGTAAAACAGTAACTCAAATTGAGAACATCATAGACACTTTATACTGACCACACACTTTTGGAGGTAATTAGCCTGTGAAATAACATACCAACCACCGTGCAAAAGTAACTGAACCCGTTTACCATAGCAACCAATTTGGGATATCTTTTTTAGCTTTGGGAAATCAAAGGGACACAGGGTTTTGTAACTTATTATGACAATTACAACAATTAAGTTTGTGACAAAAAAATTTTTTAATCAGAAATTTTACAAGCTAAGATCAATGTTTGTGAGCAACTTTAGCCATCATGCATCCAGTACGACACTGCAAGACAAGTTTACTGAAGCACGTATCATGCATAAAGGTTCATGAGCCTTTAAATTTTCCAAGATCATCTTTAGAACTTATGTTTCTGGTGAAATTGGAGAGCCATCTGAGCCCTAATCCATTAAGAAGCTCAAGATGCAAAAATATCAAAATTGTGTTGTCAAGGTGTGGCTGAGTAAATGGAGTTTGCTTTCTTTACATAGAAAAACATGCTTTCTTGTTTCATTGTGAAGTAGATTGAGTTACTGAGATTACCCAGACTGTTTTACTAAAGCGTTTAAAACAATACAAATAGGAATTACATATTTGTGTGGGAACGAAAAAGTAAAAACAGATTTGCCCATTAAGACCTGCAATCTGAATATAACCAAAAAGCATTTGTGTAACCTGGTGGCTGAGGACCCTGCTCTTGCTCCACATCAGCAATTGTACCTCGTTGTCCAGGTTAATTTGGTGCATGTTAGCTGTGCAGCAGTTTAATTTCCCCCTCACTTCAGTCATTATTGAGACACTCCCACGTCTGGCACCAAATATAGAATGGTGAGGGGTTGAGGTTGTGGAATAATGTATTAAAGCAGAGTCGAATGTATCAGAATCAGGTCTAGAACCACCCAGTCTAAAGCACCCACCATCCTCCCTTAAATTGTCCCTAATGGTGATGGGCTGAATCATCTGGAAAGAGTGGTTATGTCAGTTTCCACATTGAGAAGCCTTTATTTGTCACATACACTGTTACATGTAGCAAAATGAGACCCCTCTGGCCACAGAAATAGACAGAGTGAGGACAGGCTAGTGTTGAGAGGTAGTATTTAAGAGAGAAACAGAGAAATGGATATACATTAGGTAAGGTAGCTCAAAAAAAGAGCCTTTTCCACACTGTCCTTCAAAGGGCAGTGTGGAGTAGTTTAAAAAAAACCATTGCAATCAAGCACATAGACAAATACAGGAAGAGAACATCGCAGGATGAGGTAGGGGTCCGGGGAAGTGGTGTAACTGCTGCAGTCTGCAGCCGACATTTTCCTGCAGCCAGACGGCGCTGTACTCATGGCCCGTCCGATTACAGCGGTGGAGAAAAAGCAGGCGGAGATAAGTGAATGCGGAGGAAGGGTGCTGAGAGACGCTCCTTATCAGGTACTAGGGGCACTCGGGGGGGGGGGATTGTTTAGACATGTACGTGTATATATAGAGTTTAGTATTCTATTCCATGGTCTACCCTCACTAGAAAAATCTGAACCCACTTTTCCCAATCACCAGTGTTCTAAGCACCTCTCACTTCCTTAATTTCCCTTTGCCTTCCCTTCAGTCAACCTCTGGTCTACAGTTCTCCTTCCCAGTGATACTCAAGAAACTTACCTTACTGATCTCTCTATTCTTGGTGTGGAACACTAACCTGCTGTGCTCTAGGCTGTGAATAGTCCCTTTTTTAGTTCCATCACCTCCAACCTTCTGTGCACCCCAGGATCTCCTGTGAAGTGCTGACCTCTAAACTCATTTCACCTCTAGTGAACAGAAGATGATCCGGTCTCCAGTTACCGATCCTTGTTTACATGTTATGGTCCTTCCTGTTGAAGGAAAGGTATCCCTCAGTACCAATTGTTAAACGAACATCTCCATTGCCCTTGGAGCATGGAAATACAATAAAAATCTCGAAAAATGATCTTGACCAAAACAAGACACGGTATGAATTTGACGGTATTGTTCAGCAACTGGTATTGACAAACTAATATTCCAATAAGGGTCAAGGTAAGTGACGAAGGCTCATATTAGCAGATGCAGAAAAGTTAACCAATGCCTCATGAGTTCAGAGCTGGATTATTGTGATGTGCTGAAAAAAAGTTTCAAAATGAGTGACAAACTAGAGCCAAAAATATTACCCATTCTCTCCATTTGATCACAGTTTCTGTACCCAATGGATCTAGATAAAAATCCAACTGTTTTACTTTCACAGTCCCAAAGTCACACGTTAGGAAATTATTTTCATCATCAGTGCAATACGTGCTGATTCTGAACTTACTGCTGTGTCAAGTGTTAGATCATCGGTTTAGATGCCTCTTTGTGTCCTGAGCTACACTGACCTGAGCAGATTACATTCTCCGTGTGTATAAATAATCCTGTTGATCTTTCTGTGTGTTTCTCAGAGAGATTATCTCACAGTGCTATAAAAGCAGAGCAGAAACAGACTCCAGACAAACAGAGCCGGAGAAACAGCCAGAAGCAAACTCTTCAGAGAAGCAGAAAACCACCCGCGGTAAGAGATTCTCCTCAAGAACACAGCAGAGAACTTTACACTCTTATACAGACCTTGAGGAACAATTCAGACTTGTAGAGAGATAAAGAGTAAAGCTCTTAGACTCAGTGACAGATACGATAAAATGTTTTAGGCACACTCAGATAGAGTACATATTATTCAGCAGATCCAGCTAAATTTTGATAGGTCTTTCATGTTTTAAGTTTATTTGCTTGCATTAACATTATTAACTAAAGTAAAATTGGGTAAACAAGCTAAAAATAGCAGCTCTGATCCATTTACAGTTAGCTATGCTAATGTCATCTATAGCCCAGATTAAGCAGATTGTGTAAAATGATTACCACGCTCACTGTCTGTAAGCAGAGGACAGAAATAAAATGCTTTGTTGTAACTCCAGATAATGGTTCCCTCAAATAACGTTCCTTCAAAGCAGGATCTGGTAGAACGTCAGATATTGGAGTTAATTTATTGTGGCTGTATTTCAGAAATCAACCAGAAATGGATGCCCCAGAGCCCGCTGAGAAGAGAGGAGGACCACCAAAGTTCAAGGCAAGGACCACTCGCACCTTCAAGAGCAAAGCACCCAAACCTGGACAGAAAGGTTTCGGGGATGATATCCCAGGCATGGAAGGGCTCGGCACAGGTAACACGATGAGTTTGTTTCACTTGCTGAGATTAATAACAGTTTTGTTTTCAGTGTCAATAATATTTCCAGTGAGGAAACTGAAGGATCTCTTTCTTCTTTTCTCCACAGACATCACAGTGGTCTGCCCTTGGGAAGCTTTCGGAGACATGGAGCTCAGTGATCTGGCTAAATATGGCATTTTGTAGATTGAGACACGGATTCCACCTTCCTCCTGCTCTCTGAACACGTTACCAGACACAACTAACTCTGGAGATCCCACTATTCCAGTCCAACACACAGAACACGGAAAACAAACAACAAACGGGAAGCTGAACTGATCCAGCACCACTCAGCTTCACCGACTTCTCGACAGCAGCATGAAACCCCAAGAATGTGCTAGCTTTATTTTTACATTTATTTTATAAAATGTAAATATAATTGTTTTGTTAGAATCAATTTGTTATTTGATTGGTAAAACAAACACAATAAATAACATTTATTTTCTCCTATGTTTGTGACATGCCTTTACTCTTTCCTCACAGATTGTGATAGGAAATTGAGTTTTATTGAAGTAAAACACAAAAAACAAAGCAGGGTCATCACTAGAACCGACACCTTTCAGCACGAGCCATATAAAGTAGTGTATGAGGTTTTTCAGGTTTAAGCTGTATATCTACTGGTCACTTGCCATCCCCCAAAATTTGGAATTGTATTTTTTGTACAATTTCATTGTTGTTGTAGAATTGTAAAATGTACTGAAAAAAATATAAAAAAAACAAAGAAGAAGCATTGACAGACACACACAAAATGTTTTAAAGCCAAAAACAGGTTATGACAAAATTTAAACCAAACGCCATGCAAACCTCATGTGCCCGCCAAAGTTGTGACATACAGACATTATTTTCATGTGCCGTCCTTCAAAAACCACCATGGACACAAGGTCTCTCAGGAAAAGCCAACAGATTATGACACTATGGAGACATTGTTTTAAAAAAAAAACGTTTATATGGACATTCAGATACAAATTACATCACACATGGAGAAGAATAATATGCAGAGAGAAAGAAATTCAAAAACAGGGTTACACTGTAAACCAAAGGAGATTACAGGGAGAACAGCTATCATATTCATAAGGTGCGCCGACGTAGAATAAAAGAAGATGCAATCTTTGTTCCTTTACTGCAATAGTGGAGGGATTTCAACCCTTGCAGTTCACCATCAGAGAAATGTCTCGCAACCCGATAAACTAATGAGTCCTGAACACATCAGGATTGTGGAGCAGGAATTTGAAATCTGGTATAATACTGTGGAGAGCATATATGCATAGACCGCAAGTACCATTCAAAGATCATAAACAAGCAATAAACCGTAAACAGAGAGGGACGTGCACTGTAGTGTCAGCACTCGTAGTGTCAAGCAACTCGCAATATATTTCTGATAGCGTTAAAGGGCTGTTTCAGTCTGCCACTGAGTCTTGGTTCATCTTCAGACCACGAGAGAGGATGCCAGATTTCCCCCTCCACTGACTTTATCGCCTTAAAGCTCTAGAACAAGAGAAAAACAGCCGAAAGTAGTTCAACTCTACTCCAGTGCCCCACCATCATTTTTTGAAATGTCTGAAATAATTTTGTTGTCAATGAAACACGTTTGTTTCATTTGTTTGGGCTCATATGAAACACAAACAGTGGCTGATCCAGCCCAGCTCATGCGGCTTTGTGGTCAGGTAAAGCACTGGTCTTGCCTGACCTCAAATAGCCTTTCTCGCGATCTGAAGAAGTGCCCCAGACTCCGAATTGAATGGAATTGTTGACAGAACTGTCCACTTTCAGAGAATTGCCCATTTAAAGTAGTGAAATGTCTTCAGTCTTTGACCAGAATACAGCTCCAGCGAGAGAGGAATACAGAGAGCTGGCGGCCATCTTGAAATGATCAACGGGCATAATAATAAAAAAACAACAAAAAACGCATCACACACAAATCAATAATGTGCTTGAGTCTTTCTTTGGAACCAAAATTCATGAGAAGCAAACACATAATATATCGAAGTAAAGAGGACACACAGAGAAACAAACCAAAGCCACTCTTCAGCTCTCTTTTAAAAACTCTACTGGGGACACTGGGGCTGAGACTTGCATATTTTACAACCCTATGCTAATAAAAGAGTTCATTCGTGTTCCTCAATTAGGGCTGATCCTGAAAACAAAAGGTTATACTCTTAGCATAATTTAAATACGTGCTATAGTCGTCCCCTATGGTCAGCTAAAGTGGGGATTGCTCGTCCACCTGATCCACCGGACAGAACCGTGAGAAACTAAGGAGTAAATGTTTGGTTCATATGATGTTTGGTAAAATTTGGACCTACTCTAGGGCATATAAAAACTAATCTTAAATGTTGCCCTGGTGGAATGAACCCAAAGCTTCAAGAGAGACGGGTTCTTCTTATGACACATGGTCCCGAATGATTGACTTCATAAGCTGAGGCTCAAGCCAAGAAACGATGATTGAAGAGCATGTTCCTCCGGTAAACAGCTGATGGGATTCGACGTTAAAATAAAAACTTCAGCCCAAGTCTCTGGTTCATCCTCAGAGTTCATCACAAGCTCTTAACCCCTCACTCAATCGGTCCATGTGACTCCAGAGGTTCCAGCTTATGAGTCGAAGGGGATGATTGTTTGCCAAAAAAGTGACTAAATATGACAAAAACATCATTTGGCTTCAGTCTCCAACATGCAAATAAACAGGAGCTTTTCGGCACACTAAAGCTTGTTTTCTCAGCTCACAAAAGCATCCCGGTCACTGGGCCGCTGGAGTCAGGCGGATGGATTGAGTGCTGGCTCTGACTCCCAAATCAACCTCGTGGGTGAGCTGAAAGGTTTTCAATCCTGCTCTGAGGTTCAACCACAGACTCGGCTGGATCATCTGATCACAGAATGAAGAGGACCTGTTTCCAGCCGCATCCTTCTCGTTAAAGGATTCAGACAATCGATCTAGCATGAAAGAGTGCCCCAAGCACATTAGTTTATTTGATGGCCACCAGGGGCAGTCTAGCGCAGTCACCGCATGCAAACGAGCCCAGAAGAACACAAGGAAGGAGTCGCACTTCAGTCCTAGGGTTGATGGCAGGGTGGTGTTTGATGGTCTCAGGTCCATGCTTCTTCCATGCACGAGGTCATAGCTGCACTCCTGGAGTCCTGTTTCCTCCCAACAGGCAATTTTTGCTTTTTTCTATGTTTGTCCAAAAGTGTGATTTACATGTTTCTCTCCACGACGAGCTGCTGCTGAAGCTTCAGGAGACAGGAAGTGTGTGTGGACTGAAGGACGTTTAGTATGGAGAGAACCGGCTGTATCCTCCTCTGTACAGAGTGGCCTGTAGAAAGGGGGCTTTAGTTAGAAACATTTGAATGAACACAAAGGTTTTTCTTCTCATGTTTATCTACAGATACAGAAATGGAAACATTCAGTAATCTGTACAGTATATTTATTTTTCATTTAAATTGGATGAATTTGTTTTCAAAATCCCACAGCTAAGAAGAGACTACTGGAAACGAGCAAGCCAGCCTTGCTGCCAGATCCACTATGCATGGAATAAGATGGTTTTGCCGTCTCTGTATGTTGGTATTAAAACGTTCAGATCTACTATTTGAGCTGAATTTACATGGTTTTGCTGCTGTATATGAAGTAGTTTTTTTTTTTTTTAAATAAACAGATGTATTCTTGTTTAGAGCAATCAATAAACACATGTGGAGATGTGAGGAACACAAGTTCCCGGCCTCTAGCTAGGGGGCGGTGGTGATCCAAAGAGATTACAGGCACAGCGGCTGAAGAATAATAGAATTAGTTAAGTGCTGCCGCCAATTAATTCTTTCAGAATGATTCACTTCTAGAAATATTAGGCCCCTGTTCCTTGTTTTCCTCAAAAGATTTCTCATGTTCTTAAAGTCAATAAGCAAGAACAAAAGCTTCAAGAACGTTTTAAGAAATTAAGAAATGTTTAGCAGAGTAAATAGATGGTCAATGCCTTGGTAGAAATTTGATATTAAGTTATTTTAACAATTTTAGGCAGAAGTTGCATAATTCCAAAATTTTTTCATGTTTATTTTTCATAAAAATTTTTTTTTGTGTGTATTACATTATATATTGTGTTATTTGTGTTTATCCCCATCGAAATCTTGTAATATTTTGAAGAAAAGAAATAGATTAGCTTCATTTTCATAATGGCGGATCATGTATCTAAACTCAAGAAACTTCCAAATTGGACAGTCGAAGCGGGGGATAGTTAGTAAAGGAAGACACTGGAATTAAAACTGCAACAACTCTACAAAAAGGTTTGCTCTTGATCTTCAGAAGGAGCAGCGTATGGACTTCATTTATCAGCAAAGCCAAGTTGATCAAAGCGGTTTTTGTATGCTACAGTTTGTGTATGGAAAAATGTTGAAAATGATTATGTAAACTTTTGCTAATCAAATGCTGAATTAGCTACTCTAAGCAATTTTTTTTATTCCACGAAATCTCAAGAAACAATACTCTGAACTCTGACAAGGAGTCGATGCAAGGCCGGACGGACCCAGCAAGCTCGTTTCCCAGAGCAGGGCGGATGCACCAGTAAGGCGAGATCTCACATCTCTGGTCCAGAAACCCACGCACCACTGGACTAAAAAGGGTGAAGACACCCCGGAGTACTCCCAGTGCTCTACCAAGAGCTGCGCTGATGTGGCCTGCCCACCACAGTCTCCAGAAAGCTGCTGAGTTGTTTTCAATTATTTATAATTGGTGCCAAATTTTAATAAAGTGCCCTGCTGGCCTTGAACAAGGTCAGTGTGCCCATGTGTCTCTTGATAAGCTACGACAACATATAAACACTGATATTCATAGCACACCATAAATAACTTTAAATAGGCTAATATTGAAAGAAGCTTTTAAATTTGTATGCACTTCTTACGAAGCATAAGTTCTTTGAAATATATTAAACAAGGGAGGAGACTTTGATGGCTGTAAGGTTCATGTTTGTAAATCAGTGCCTCGCCGCACGTCACTAACACCAAGCATTTCGTTCAGTAGCTGCTGTGAGTGATCAAATCAGACGTTAACTCTTTTTCCACCAGATTATTGATAACGGCTTGGTTTGGTTTAGCTCTACTCGACACGGTTCACTTTTGAGTTTCTACCAACAAAGGATCCTGGATTAGACACGTCAGTTCTCTACGTCATTGTAATTCTGCTTGGTGACGTTGTAGCCAATGCAACTAGAGGTGAAACAGTTAATCAATTTATGACCTAATTGATTAATAAATATTATGGGTTACAATTAAATAATCAATGCTTTATTTATAACCAGTCAAGATTTCTTCACATAACCAGAGTAAGCCTATGGTCACCCCCAAAACTATATTAAATATTTTATGTTATATACTGTATTTCATATCACAAATCATGTCGGACACCCTTCTGACCACCACTGCTAAGGTGATTTGACTGATGTGATGTTCTCACCATGGCTCCGACTCCGTATGCTGCTGCTGCCGCCGCTGGGGAGGCCAGTGCTGCTGCGTATGGATCTGCTGCATACACACGACCGTAGCTGAGGGGAAAAAAACACAACACTAAGCATCTTCAGAAACACTGATGAACCGTCTCCATCCAAGATGTAGAGGATCTCAGATCAAGTTTTTCCAGCAGAACTCTGGTTTATTAGAGAGTGTGCAAATCCCCCTATAAACGATCAAAATCTATCCAAAGGTTTCTATTATTGATGACAAATAGTATATTTCTTCTGAGAACTAACTAAATAAAGAAAATAGCATAAGAACCCACCCAGGTGATGACCATTAACTCAGGTAAACACACCATCTGTTCTGCTAGTAAACAATTGGTGTGTGATGTACTGTGATGAAGTCAGTAGATGCACTATGGAAATCAGTGATGTGAACTTCATAATGATGTTACATTTAAATTTGCTGCAGCAGCTTACCTCGGCTGCCTTGGTTGGTAAG
Source organism: Danionella cerebrum (assembly GCA_007224835.1). Classification (NCBI taxonomy): domain Eukaryota; kingdom Metazoa; phylum Chordata; class Actinopteri; order Cypriniformes; family Danionidae; genus Danionella; species Danionella cerebrum. The sequence continues at coordinate 204,993 of SRMA01026829.1, read as the reverse complement.
TATTAGATTTTTAGGCAATCACAAAGAGTCTATGCCAACAAAGGTACAAAATTAAAGCAAAGTTTATTGTATATTCCAAAATAATTTCACATTCAAATTCACGTTTGATCAAAATGTCCAACAAACTAAACAAATTTAAGATACTAAGAAGAGTTGTACAGTTAGGCAGCCGCCTGCCTTGCATTGCGCAATTACGTGCATTGTGTGGAATAAGATGGCATCTCTGTCTCTCTGTACGTCGGTATTAAAATTTTCAGCCACATGTACTGTAGGAGCTGAATTTACATATGAGTTAAGCAGCTGTATAAAATGTGGTGTTTTTTATATATCAAGAACTGTATGTGTGTGTAGTGCGTTTCTTTTGCAGAGAAATCAAAACTCCTGTGGAGAAAAAGTGTCAGGTTAGGCACACAGCTCCCATGTTTCGATCTCAGAGATAATAACACAGTAGCTAAAAAAAATACAATTAGCACAGACGCTTACTTCTGGCAGTGCTCTCCATTGAGATAGAGAAACTTAAAACTGAAGAAAAAAAAGCAACACTTCTACAAACAAGTTATCAAGTCTTTGTTTCAGGCGGAGCAACAGATGGACTTCAGTTATTAGTAAAGACATGTTGAGAATAATGTTTTTGTGCTTTTTTTAAACAGTATTTTAATGAGTAACCGGTACATTCAATAAAGTTTTGTATTGTGTATTTCTTTACACAATGAATTATGTCACTGTCTGAGACACAACCTCCGGGCGTGTGCTTTCCTCTGGTCTCACCTGTCACTGTAAGCAGCCGCTGCTGCTGCCGCCGCTGTGGTGCTGGCTACGGCAGCTGGCTGAGTGTAGCGATACGCAGTGTAGCCGCTCTGTCGAGAAACAAACACTGGTTCAGTTACTGCTAGCATCAAAGTCCATGAAAGTAGAAGAGTTAGCAGGAACAAGCAATGAAACCAGTCCAAAAGGGGCGGCGCTAGGGCTAACCCTATAAGTTTTAACGACTTGGCTCATATTGCTCAATCACTTCCCCTCGATGTACCAATATACCTGACTCTATATAAGCTCCGCCTATTTTGGGTTAAACTACATTTGATTGGTAAGTAAGCTGGACAATCACAGATGCGTCGATCCATCAAGCAATAACAGATGGTTGGTTAAAATTGTAGGATCGACGGCTAGCAAATCCCTCATGGATGGCTGGGACTGTCTGTATTCATCAGCTCTTGGATCATTCGCCATCCTTTTACTCTCGACAATACAGATTGCCCTGTCCTCTTGGTAACTACAGCTTTTCAATAGGTTTGAGCCGAAATTATGCTTAAACTAAATCTGCCACTAGCGTCACCCCTGATTTTCAGAAGAGCAGACCTCACACTCCATTAACAGACCGCATTCAAAAACATTTCAGCTCAGTTACACGGCAACAGTCTTCCTCAGTGGCAAACAATCATGGTTAAACAGATGATGATTGATTAGCGTTAATGGTATCAATATCCTGAGAAGTTTGTCAGAGAGGGAGACTCGAGCAGGGATGAACATCGTGAGTGCATTAGCATCCGTGTCCTTTCTCTCTTCACCCTCAAACACACACACTACATGACCAGGGTGATCAATCAGTCGATCAATAGATTATTGGTGCTGTTTATTGATGAGGACAGATTGTGAGATTAGATAACACACACCACCAGACAGCATGCGGCCAAACTCAACGATATTAAAATAAACACAAGCCATCGCTGCCATTCAGTCCTGAGCGGTCTACACTACAGCCAATCAGTGAATGCTCCCTCAATCCCTTGCCAGGAGAGAGAGAGAGAGAGAGAGAGAGAGAGAGAGAGAGAGAGAGAGAGACGGTGGAGATTTAGGAGAGAAATACATCGGAAAGCATGCCAACGAAGATCAGTTAACATGCTAAAGAGAGAGAAAGAGAGAAGAGAGAGGGGGGCTTGGAGAAGGGGACAGAATCAAATTAACATGACAACCTCCCCGAAATTAGAAAGTCAGAGAAAAGTGATGCACAACATGAATCCTCTCATTAATTCCCGTCCATCATCAGGTTTGTCCAGCCGAGTCTCTGGTTCATCCCGAGAGCACAATCTTTGAGTTCAAGCAGGAGCTCTTCCCCCGTCCTTTGGTTAAAGTTGAAAAGGTCACTCAAGAGTTCAACCTTAATTTCATGAAGCAACTGACATGGCCTTTTCGTAAAGGAAGGTTTGCTCCTTGCCATCCATAACTGATGTCAGAAGCAAAAGAGGGATTTGTTATATTTCTTTTTGCCTCGAGGCCAGGTCACAGCCTAGCAAACTGGAGCCTTACTTGTACTTCTTAGCCTACGGTGTACCCTCTGACTGACACAGAACCTCCTCCATAGTCTGATATGCATCTCACACAGCGATGCAGTCTGCTTTGTACCAGAGTAGTGTTGCATATGTCCAGGTTTCTCTGCCATGCACCGAATCACTGATGTAATTAAGTGCATAAATATAAGCATCTGTACAACTGTTCTTATGCAGAGTACAATATTTGTGTAATAGCAGCAAGATAAACTACAGCTGTAGAAGCTAGAAACTCCATCACTAAGTACTGTTTGGCAAGTGTTATCTCAATGATCATGACTGCCAGAGGTTTTCTGCATTGAGAGGGGTTGTCAGGTCAGCCTTGAGACATTGAGTCCTGATCGTTCCTCATGGATGGCTCATGATTGACTTGTAAGAGTTCCTTTACTCCATCAGACTCTTGTCCTCAACAAAATTTTAGTTGACAAAATAGTCTTTCTGACCATTTCATGCACAATCCTATCCCGCACTAGACCTGTACATACTCTTCCATATTCCATTGCGTCAGGTGTGGAGGTTCTGATCAAAGGCATCATCTTGGCCGAAAGTCCAGAAGAAATCCTCTGTAGCCACCAATCGCATCATGAATTAGAAGCAGGTGCTTTAACCGATGCAAACCAATCTCTTGCTCTTTTGAATGTTTACCTTAGAGACATGGGTCTAAAGAAGGGGTGTCAAAATCAGTTCCTGGAGGGCCACAGCCCTGCACAGTTTAGCTCAAACCCCAACTACACACAAGTTTGTAAGCTTCAGGTCTCTGAGCAGGGTTGGAAGTAAACTCTCCAGGGCTCTGGCCCTTTAGGAACCGCGTTTGACACACCTGGTCTAAAGCCTCCTTCAAATCCACAAAGAGCATGTGAGCAAATCTTGATCTATCAAGTAATACCCCGGCGATGTCCAGAGTTAGCTTCTCCTGAAACTACACTGCAGATTCACCATGGACTTAGCCAGGAGTCTGGAGCCCTCTATACATGGCACATATCTTGTAGTCTTTCTTTTTATGACCAGGAACAATGCCAGTGTTCACAAGCCCAGAAGGTTTGAAAATGATGTTGCAGATATACTTATCTACAACAGCCAGAGACATAAAGAAGAAGAACTCAACCATGCTTGTTACACCAGCATTACGGTGTACAACTAAAAGAAGATCTTTGTGGTACTTCTTCCACCATGTGCTCAGTCGAAGTCACTAAACCTCCACCATCCCAATACAAAGTGCAGGTATAGCACTACTTCCTCACTTGATGAGACAAACAATTCGACAGAATCCCCTTTAGGCTGACAAATAGTTCTTTTCCATGGCCTTTCCAGTCTGTGTTCTGGCTTCTCAACAATTGGTCTCATAGCAGTGAACAGCTGCCACAGGAGTCCATGAGCTTACCCTGTTTGGTAGAACACCTTCGGGTTAAGCTCACCAATTCCATTAACAAAGTTTCTCTTTAGGCAAGTCCCATCAGTAGGTTTGCCCTTAAGGGTGAATGAGTGTTTGCGAATGCTGTAGATAGTGTGTGTGTGTACCCCTCTTTTCACCAAGTGCAAGCTGGGATACGGTTCAGTAGACCTGATTCAGGATTCAGTATTGCAAATGAACCACATTATTGTGTTCTGAAGATGAACCACAGATTTTATCTTTGGGAATTAATGGGATCACTTTGACTTCTGGGTGAGCTGCCCCTAAAGAAGAGAGCACAGTGCAGAATAGGATCTCTTTCTCCCCCTCCCATCCCTCGCTCCTGACAGATTAAAAGTTAGTAGGGAAACAAAGACAGCCATATCACACCATCAATCTCAAACAAGCAATTAATTGATATCAAAATTAATATCAGAGAGAAAAAAAGGAGGATGCACACTATCCATCTGAGAGCCTACCTGCGGCATCCTGCTACTAACCAGAGCCTCCTGAAACACTATTCTACAGAGAGAACAGAGAGAGCTATCGTCAACCCTCTCCCGCTTGCACTTGCACACACTGAGCCAGAGAAACCAGGCCTCTGATGGAACTCAATCATGCTTTCAGCTGTGTTTAGAGATGGCCAGCATGAACAACGGCCCTCTGTGGCCTCAGGTCTTACACAATACAGAAAGATAGAGATAGAAAGAGGACTGAGAGGAGACAGAAAGAGGAATACTTACATACAACTCTGTTGCTCCGTAAAAGCCATCCTGGTACACCACGCTGAGAGAGAAAGAGAGGGGGGGGGTAGAGAGAGAAAGAGAGAAAACAAAATGACAGAACACAGCATGGAAAGAGAAAGGGAGAGAGATGGAGCGATAATCCAAAAGACGAGGCACCATCATGTGGTGATGGAGGGAAAATCAAAATAAAAGATGAGAAGATGGATGGATGAAGACCACAAGTGAGAGAGAGAGAGAGAGAGAGAGAGAGAGAGAGAGAGAGAAGTGAGACCATTAAATCACACACATGCAGTGCACAGGGTAAACTATAGACACAAATGCCATTTGAATCCAGATAAGTCACATTTAACTCTTTCTCTCAGGCTCCAGCCATGACTGAGTTTCAGCTTTTAAATCATTCGAGTCTGGTGGAGTAAGATTTTTTTTTCTGCATAACATTTGAAAGAGTTTGTGTTGTACAGAAACCAGGCACAAAGTCTCACCCCTATTCCTCAAATCCGTTATGGGGCCTGATCAATTATTATATCTATCCATTATTGAGACTGGGGAGTTTTGCTGCTTGCTTCTCCTGTGGCTCTGAATGATCAGATTTCAGAATAACAATGCGCTGGTCAGATCAGACCGGTCACTAACTGGTTGCTGCCAGACCCATCTGGACATTAGAACAACCGGTTTAGACTTTTAGAATTCAATGACTTTACAAAAGGGATCATGAATATCATGAAAAATTCATTTATTTTTTGGTAATTCAATTCAAAAAGTGAATGACGCAATAAATTATTCCACAGAGACTGATACATTTCAAGTGTATTTCCTTAAAGGAATTTTATAAGAATATTGTGAAAAGTTTAGCTAATCAACTCAAAACACTTCTTTAAATGGTCCCCCAGTCTAGTTTTGTAGGCTTTAAGGTTAATTAAGGTCCCAGAGTCTGGGGGAAGAGAGGAGAGGCACAGAATCCATGTTACTTGAGGTCCAGCATAAAGTTTCCACAGTCAGTGATGGTTTTGGGGTGCCATGTCAGCTGCTGGTGTTGGTCCACTGAGGTCCAAGGTCAACACAGGTGTTTAACAGGAAGTTTTAGAGCATCTCATTCTTCCTGCTGCTGAACAACTTTATGGAGATGCAGATTTTCTAACAGAACATGGCACATCCACACAGTGCCAGAGCAACCAACACCTGGTTTAAGGACCATGGCTTCCCTGTTAACCCCATCTTTGTGGTTGCGTGAAGAGGAAGATAAGATACGGCAGACCAAACAATGCAGTAGAGCTGAAGGACACCATCAGAGTAACCTGTGCCCCGAGCAGAGCTACAGAATGATCAACTCCATGCCATGCTGCATTAGAACTCAGGCAAAAGGGACTATGGGGGAAAGAACAGTCAAAATATATCAGTTTGTGTGGAATGTATAAATTCTAAATTTCAAGTTTCATATTTTTAATAGAATTGTTAAAAAAAAACAACACTATAAACTGTAAGCAAAAAAAAAAATAATCTTTTTTCTACCTGAAGCAAGTTTGTAAAACTTCATTTTTGTTTGTGGAAGATTCATTGGTTCACAAATCTAGAAAATATACCAATGCTGTGACAAATTTAGCTTTTACCGGTGGGTGGGGACCCTCCGTCTAATTACAAGGGAACCCTCATCCCCTTGAAAATGGGACAAAGCAAGCACCAGGACCAAGAGCGACACCTTAACTTCTGAATAAAAATGGCATCAGTGTCAGATTTCAAATCAGATGTGGAATGAGTGGAGCAGCATCATGCAGCATGCAACCCCCACCGCTGGACAACACACATTGTGAAGGTGTATTAAGGTGGGGCGAACGGAACTGTAATGTTCAGAGAGTTTGTGCAGCTTTCACTACTGCACATCATGAAAACGTTCAAAAACGAAGAGTCATCACATTGATGGGGGTTAACAGGGTTTTATTAGCATTAAACTAAAAATTACATTTGAAACTCTTCTAATAAATCACTGGAAACTTGTTCTTAAAGCATTACAAGTTGGAACAGTATGTTGGTATTATACTCTGGTGTGTATGCGTGCGTGTGTGTGTTACCCTGGGTAAGCTGGGAGGGTGGGCTGAGGCAAAGCCGCTCTGACTGCTCCATACACCGGTGTGTGGGCTCGGCCGCGGCTGCGCAGGGCAGCTCCCCTGAAGCTGGCAGCGGCTGCAGTACTGGCTGCGGCAGCAGCAGCGGCAGAGGAATACGGGAACCCTGGAACTGGTGCAGAGGTTGAAAAACCAGTGTAAGTCGCATCACCAGTCATCACCAATACTGATAGATGTATAAACTATATTTTTTTCATTTGTTTGTAGGCAATTGTATATGTATATGTATAGATCTCTTTTAATTATTTATAATAATGGGATATTTGCTGGGTTTATCAACATTAATAGTATTTTGCAGTAACCCGTTTTGGTTTAGCGATGGCACCCCTGTGCATGGTTTAGCCCAATTAAGGCTGCAGGCCCGGTGCCTATTTAAAGTCAGGCAGAAATCTCTGTCAGGAGGGTGGAGGCTGGGGTCACGTACACAAGACCACAATCCTTTTAGCTCCTGGGTGAGAGCTGCATATACTTTGGACTGCCATTAGTCTTTATTGTAGTTAGCTAGGGAGCTAACTCAAGAGAAGCACATGCAGGTTCTGCTCTCATGCAAATCTTTTTTTTTTTCTTTAGAGCTCAGTGTTTTGTTTGTAGATGTGTTTTGTTTATTTATTGGTTTGGTTATTTGGCTTTCAGGGCGTCAAACCACTGGTGTTTTGCAAATCTCTGTGCATCATGTCCTCCTTCCTCAACTCTAAAGCCCTCGGTTACCACGCTACGACACCCTCATCTTTGCCTCCTCGTAGCCCTGACTGGGGGAGCTGCGCTCTGGTCACACTGACACATAAGTTGGCCCTAGCTTCCTGTAACTTTAGTACTTGCTGATTTGATATTCACACAAGCAGCAGTTCATCGACTGGACCCAACAACAACTTTCATATTACAAACTCATTTGTTTTCCCTAAATGGTCACTGCCTCACTATCTGACTAAATTTAGAGCGCAACCTGTCTTGTTAGTTTGATGCCATCTATAGAACTGGCAAGAACATAACGGGTCATGGAAAGTGTGGAAAAAGTTAACAAATATCATCTTGTTGCAAAGCCCTATGGTCAAGCTCCTAAAAAACAACCTCAAACCATAATCTTCACTTCACCAAACTTCACAGTTTGTGGTCAGACAATGTATAAAGAAACAATAAAAAACCACATTAAACAATCGTTTCCATTAACAGGGTTCACACTCTCTTTGTAAAAATTTTATTTCAAATTCAAATAGCAAAGTTACTTTTCCGCCGTTTCTCACCTGCGTAGAGCTCTGGAGCATACATGGCGCCCATCATAGGACTCAACTTCCATCCAGCTGAAGAAACACATTTCGATAAGAAATCAATCCCTGTTAAAGCTTTCAGGCCTTTAAAAGTATATTTTAAGAGCATGTGATCAAATCATTTCAATGTACAATAAACCATCTTAAAATTTCAGTGAACTGACTTTAAAGTCAAGGTGGGCTATTTTTGATTTGTAAAAAAAATCAGTGGTAGGTGTGCGTTTCCATCATTTGGAGAAAGCATTAACAGAATGTGGCATTGTGAGGAATATGCCTTTTATCGGTTTACCGCCCCCTGCATTTTACCAAATAGGGCAGAGATCATCAGATTGACAAATGAATGCAAACAATTAAGATGTAATACATTCTAAATAAGTACATACCGTAGGGCAGAGTGCTAAGACCTTCCCCATTAGCATACGGGCTAACCAGCTTCTTATTGGTCATCACTCGAGCTGTGGCATTATTAACCTGTTCATTAGAGACAAAGTAAAACATCAGATCAGAAACATGAATGAGCCAAATACAGCTGCCGCTCTCATCCTGCAGTGAGACTTTCTGCAAACTTGAAGATTAGCATGAGGTGGCGCAATCACCCACCAGCGCCACATCCCAATTCTAAACAAACACTGCATCCTAAACAAACACATCTGATGCTAACCATTGTTTTTAGCGAGTTTCATAAATTCATCATAATTAAATGCTTTAAAATCATATTGCTGCCCCTATTTCATGATGTGTATTGGGTATTCTTCCTAATACACACCTCACTGGACTGCTTCTCCAGTGGTGATTCATGGTACTGCAGCCAAACACAATTACTCTTGACACGCACCTAACAGCTGATTTTTTCTGTATTCTTAGGAATCCCTGTATCTTCCATGTATTATAATGTTAATTTCTATAAACGTAAAAGCGTTGTTTAGGATGGAGAGCATCTGAATTGGGACGCGGCACATATTTTTCAAATGAAAGATTCATTCTGAAGCGAATCCAAGCTCCAGCAGAAATTGTGGACTCATTGATATTCCCTTATATTGCTTCATGCATCAAAAACACAGAATCGTAAGACAGATCATAAAACATTCCACAAAACCCAGAATCAAATCAAGAAATGCATCAAAACAAAGACGGAAATCAACCAGGCATTCAATCATTAAAATGAGAATAGAGAGAGAGAGAGATCACACATGAGGAAAACAACTCACAGCTCTGAGCAAAAAAAACATTCAGCCAATTACATGTCATTAACCAGACATCAGCCAATCAGCAAGCGCCAGAGGCAGGCTATGGACCAACCAGAACACCAGAAGCTTAATCCCACCCCCTCATGAAGAAAAACATTCACAAAAACACTTCATACCGAGAGGAGGAAGAAGGGATGCAGGAAAGGAAAGAAAGAGGCAGTCAACATTCAACAAACTCACACAAGACTGGGAGGAAAGAAACGATAGAGAAAAGAGATGGGGACAGAGAGAAGGTTTTGCTCAACTGAAAAAGCCTTTTAGATTTCATGGACAACATTAAAGTGCACAAAACAAAATGGAAAAGAAGCCTGTGATTGGTTGTTGTCAGACCTTGTGGGGAGTGACAGAGTTTATGGGTGAGAGACATACAAAAAGACAGAGAGAGAGATATATGCATATGCAGCACTTAAAGTAAACAATGAAACACGCTGGCAGGCATCAATCAATGTGAGCAAACACTGGCGTACACACAGAAGAGAGGCTCCTCTTGAATATAGGGGCAGAAATATCGACTGAGGAACAATTTCAGAGGCTGCGTGGAAGCCGAGGGGTGCTGGAGGCTCCCCGACGGCACAGTAACCAGATCTCAGCACTGCACTCATGAGAGCAGCATCACCATGGAGGGATCACGGTCACATGTGGAATGAATAAAAGGAGGCATCAGGACGTTTGTGAGGGCGATCAAGAATTTTATTCCCAGAAATGTTGAGAAATGTTTTCAATAAAAAAAAACTTGAGCCAATACTTTATTCTCAGTAGAACCCAGAGAACACTACAAATGTGTAAAGGGGTCATGAACTGGCAAACTAGAAAGTGTTGATATTTTGAGAAAGTAAAGCATGTTTCAGAACTTAAAATGTTTTTTTAAAGAAATGAATTTCACTGGAGTCAATTACTTTCGAATCGGCGGATTTATAAAAAGCACATTTTTCTCAACAAAGTCAATAAAACAACAGGAAATGCTTACCTGGTCAAGTATAGGAACGCTGTCTTTCTCCTAAACCAAACATGCGCACGATTTCCTTCATCGACAATTTGTAAAACAACCTTTCAAAAGGTGATGCAGCGCCATGTGCGGGTTTTGCGTACTAATCAAACAAATACTTTCATGCATATTAACACCATTTTATAATATATTCAGAAAACTACTCATTGACTGGATAGTTTCACCAGCATATTAACAGACCATGTGATGTTGCGTCATCTTGGGACCTTTATGGCGAGTGCTATAAATGTAACTTTTTAAAACAGGAAGTGTCAAAATGACCAAAAGCTGAAGATTGTAAAGTAAATATTTCAAGCCTCAGTAGACGGAGACCAATGTAAACATATTTTTTTATTAATATATCAAAAAAAGTGTTCTAAGGTTTGCTGGCCCTTTGAAAAAGGTCAGTTAACGATGGAAACAAGACTATCTTCAGTCCAGAAATTCAGAAATATACGGCATTAGACGACAGATCGCACTGCCTTCTATTCGGTGTTGATTTTGAAGAAATAATATGCGATGGGGGTTCAGGGCTAACCCAGGAACACTACCAGAAACCTCTGTCCAGCAGCACCACGTCCGACCACGTTCACAGAGCGACAGATTCTCTACACGTTCTCTGTTTTCTATGATGAAAAAATATTGGCTCTTCTGAAGTACACTGGTTCTTCCAACAGTACCTCGGTTTTCATTTTATTCAAGCTGAAAACACATCAAAACATTTCCAGAAATGGACTGTAGAGCTGGTGAACAAATCTTTAGTTTGAGGAGGAACTGATCATTTCTAATTACTTTTGTGAGTGTGATGGATGTAAACTTGTGTGATGAAAAGCATGCAGCAGAAGAAAGGTACACTTTACGAGAAGTGGCACCCCCTGGGGTTGTGGCTGATGGACCCTCCTCGGGGACAGCTACTGATATCTCATTCCTCAGAGAACTCTTCTTATGCACACTTCTGATATGTGCTCATTTAAATGCAAACCACTGATCAAATTACTAATATAGCCATCAACAAGATTTCATCCCTGAGGATCAATCTTTTAGCTGGTGGAGAACAGGGACTCAAAGACAAAAGCTCTGCTCTGAATTAGTACAGAGATTGAATCAGGTCAATGCAGAAGGGAACAGAAAGATGATTGATGGATTCTTTCGATTGAGTCTCTACAGATTGTTTTGAAAGGGATGCGTGTTATCGATGGGATTTAGGGAACAGATCATTCATGTCAGTGATCAGTGCTCCCTCTGTGCATGTTCATGTGATTAGTCTGGCCTCCTCTCTGAGCAGAACTTTGAAAGGTTATCTGTGATTGAATGGCTGACAGATGCTTTTCTTAACCCTATTCTCACCACAGATCACAGGCTGGATCGGAACCCCATCCGATCACAACGTAGTCCTCCTCCATTCTGCTCAGAGGGGGAAGAACCAGACCCTCTGAGGGAGTAAGAGGAAAAAATAAGTGATTTATGAGGTGATGCTAGGCACTAACATCTACGTGAGTAGCTCTCACTCTCCTCTGAACTCATCAGAGCAGAGAGCGAAAGAGTGAGCATTCACCAGAAACCAACACTTCTTTCCCCTGAAATGGATCCAAAGCTTTAGGTTTCTCTCATCAGTGGAACACAAGCACACATGCAGTTGTTTGTTGGAACCGCCCCCTTTAACAGTGGGATCAGCAGTATGTAGATGACTATAAAGTCAAAAATTTAAAAATGCACACTTTTAAAAAAGCCACAATTTTTAACGGGGCACCAATGGAACTAGTGGAAGCTGATTGGATCCCAACAGGATCCCTTTTTTTTTACTAGACACCACACTGGCTCAGTGGTGACATGCCCTCAGAGTGATGACATGCTCCTGATTTCACCTCACCTTTCAGATGGAACTAGGTGGAAAATCAGACTATAGAAGCTTCGTGATAACAGAATAATCTCCCTGCCGTACACTATTGGAGAACAGGTGTGCTACACTAGTTGTCCATTTCAGTATATCGACTAAAAACCAATAATTTAGGAGTGATTTGCTTTCAAATGACATTTTTCAAAAAACAGTCGACATTATGACGAGCCAGACTCCCACAAACAGACTCCCACAGACACCTAGAAGAAGAAAATGTGCATAAACCAAGATGGAAACACATTCACTGAATGAACCCCAATTTTTCTTGTGTTTTTCCGTCGCCATTAATGGACAAAACCAACATCTATACAACAGCTGAAATGTTGTTTTTGTCATTAAAAAATTCCTTAATCGAAGTTTGTCATCAAAGTGGTTCAGGACAATCTCCTCCCAAAACTGTCTTCACCACCTGCGCTCCCAAGGAGCAGACTCCCGCTTCCTAAAGCAAGATGACTGTGCATATTGCATATTTGTTCTAATACGCAAGAAGGTATTTATATACAAATAACCCTACCCCTACCCCTTTTAATATTTGGCACCAGTTTATCAATTTCTGCATCCAATTCTTCTCAAAATTGTTAATGCAAAATGCAGACCTTTAGACAACTTCTATTTTTTTGTTATTCTGGTAAAAACCAAACAAAACTTTTTCATGACATGGTTAATATTTGCATAAAATTTCTCAAATTCGATTGTTAAATAATGGCAAAGTGTCGGCTGAACTTTTTTACAGTCTAAAGCTCAAATAATATTGCTGCAGTTCTCAGTTTTGTAAGCTTTTCATCGACTCCCCAAAGCTTTACACAGCGTAGACCGTAGGCACTGTGAATGGTCAGGTTGGTAGCAGAAGGGTTTTGGAGTGACATCAAATCTACAGCATGAGCACAACCAAACCATCAGTGGAGCACAAAAATGGTCTGATAATTTCTACGATCTACAAACAGAATCCAAAACCTAGATGGAAATGCTAGAATTCATGAAACGATATTGCAGGCAGGCTACACACGTAGGTTACGCATGTAGGCTGAACACTTGGGTTTACTGAGCTCACTCTCAACAGCCTTGCTGGCTTTCTGTGGTGACTAGCCTTTTCTGCTTTTTCAGGCACCACTTACAAAAGTTTTCTTTTGTTTCTGTTCTGTTTTGTTCTGTTTGATGAACTTTTTTAAACCAAGCACGCAAAATGTCTTTAAGCAGACAGGAGATTAATGGTGCGGACACACAATATATATGTAAATGTGTGGCTACGACAAGTTCCAATATATTAGTGCTGAAGAGCATCGGAGGGGAGGAGCTATAGAGCATCTGAGGGTTTAAATTTGCATAGCTACTCAACATTGCATCTAATAACTTCTCAAAGTACAAGCCGTGTTTCATGTAAAAAAAATACATACGTTTGGTTTTAAAGCTTGAATTGTAATACAATAAATATCATACACTAACATTCACATTTTTTTGAATGAGTGGGATTCTGTTATGAGGCATTCCAAATGATCCTTGTGTTCAACTGCAGAAAGGCACGGTCACAGCTTTGGAGTTTAAACAGGGGGAGAGCAAGTGAGGAGGGGATCTACGTTTCATGGTGAACGCTCTCCATTAGATCTGAGGGATGAAGTCCAACATACACACACTTACCATGAGCCAGGAAACGGCGTGACGACACGCGAGCGTTTACCGTGGAGACTGACAACAACAACAACACAGAAATCGTCAAGGGAACAGAAAAGAGAAATGAACAGCAACAACAAAAGAGAAGAGAAAAACAAACAAAAACCATGAAAACCAAAACAGAGGAGAAGAGGGACCACCACCAGAGGGAGAAAAGCTAAAGACAAAACAGGCCTCAAGTTGAGGTCAACCAGGCTTTCAAATATGAAGGGAAACATTCAAAACCATTATGGGAAATCATCTGGGGTCAACTTTGTCTGGGGGTGGAGGGGTGGGTATGAGAGCAAGCAGCCACAGAGAGAGCGAGCGATGTGAGAGGAACATGAAGGATCATGACTGCTCCAGAGTGAGAGAGAGAGAGAGAGAGAGAGAGAGAGAGAGAGAGAGAGAGTGAGAGAGAAAGAGAGAGAGAGTAGTTAATGTGCGATGGTGTCACTCAGGGGAGGGGACTACAGATTGACCCATCACCATATATGGTCACAGGGACAATAAATGATACAGCACTGAGGAAACAGAAGGTGCAGTTATTCAACTGATGTATGGCAATCAATAAATGTTAACTAAAAATATGTATAAAAGTGAGTGAAAGAAAAAAGGAGGCTGAGGAATAGAGAAAGAGAGAGAGAGAGAGAGAGAGAGAGAGAGAGAGAGAAGCAAGGTGTGCTTTGGGGTCAATGTGTGATGCACACTTTCATCTGTTCATTAGCAAAATCCTAAAACTCACTGTCAGATTTTATCTAACATTAAAGCTGGCTGTATACATTTTTAATATTTCTATCAAAGTTTGCCCATTGTTTTTGCTGTTAGATTTTGTAATCGATCACGATTAAACTGTATATTATGGTGCATCACAACAAGTTCTGTTTGCCATTAGGTTTAGGAAGCATAAATACACATTCTTGCCATGCAGATCATTATTGGCTTTCAGTTTCAATAACCAAAAAGCTGGTAAAAGTGCCATTTAAAAATATTTTAGTAGCAAAATTAATTGGTTGCCAAGGTAGAGTTTAGATTGCTATGGAGGAGTCAGTGACATCATATAAAAGAATTCAGAAAATTTGGTTGCTTGTTTGTTACTATGATTAGCATCAACAGACCCCCATTTCTCTATGCTGTTGCATCTTTGTATTTCCCATTTATTTTCAATGGCCATTATGGAGTCAATGGTAAATATGTAAGCCCTTCGAGAGCCTCGGGTTCAAAAACTTTTGCATAGTGCTTTGTGTGTCCTGATAACCACAAGTGTTGTCTCTTTAAAGGTTCTCTGTTTGTGGTAAAGTTTTACAAAGTTTGACCTCTGAAAAGATCTAGCAACCAGAATCGGTTCAGATGTCTTGGCAAAATTTGGTGACTACAGCTCAAATCGGTCAAGGAGGAGATGCGAATAACAATACTTTATATAAACAATACTTTATATGAAAGTACCTGTTCTCAGGTGCTAAAAAAGAAGCGTTTTGGCTAAAACTATTAGTAATCTGTTAGTTTCCTAAAGTAATCTTTTCCTAAAGCCAGCATCATCTTGTATGTAGCCAGAGTAGAGTTAGAAATGATGGGAAGTCTGAGAGCTAACCCTCAAATTCGGCATTAAACAACACCTAAAGAGCCAAACAGTATAGCTACTACAGGGTGCAAAACGTTTTTCATTCAGAGACAAACACCAGCAAACACATGTTATTGTCACAATGGGAGCCAAAACCGCATGCATACACACTAACAGTCCCCTTTGCATTTCTAAAGCCAGAATACATGCAATTACACCGTCTACACAAGTAATAATATTACTGCTTACTGTACGTGTTATTCTGAGCATGCACTCACTGCTGGATCAAGCCAAAACACACGCAGAAAACTAGCTCTATGGGGAGTCCTGGAGGTTTTCTGAATTAAAACATTAGCGAGCACTACCTGGCAACTACCAAAGAAAACAGAATGACCTTTGTTTCACTAGCAAAAGATGTTGATTTGCTTACGTGTGTCACGTCTCGCACACACAGAGCCGTTTAGGAACAGCATTGGGTTCATTTGTGCGATTGAAAGTGAATCTGTGGACAACAAATCAAAGATTGAAATGTTTACAAGTTACATGAGTGTGAGATCACCATTGATTCGGACCGTCTTAGAAAAAGTGAGATAAAGGAGGGGAGTTCTGCATGGTTTCTCTGAATTCTGTCTTAAACCTATACAGGGATCAATACATTAAGTGAACACAGATGTAAACATTGCCCCCAAACACTGGATGCATGTTGGGAAGAGGATGCTAGTCTGTCCTTCACAGTAGAACAGAAGTGTTCTACTATCATGTTCAAACGTGTTCTGCAACAGAAGGAGTCGATTTCAGCTGACCGAGCAGGTCTCTTCCATTCTTCAGTAATTTAGAGATGTTTTTCAGACAGAATCATGTTCAGAAATGATTCTGCTCTTCTAGTATTTCCCTGTGGTCAGGTACAGCCCCTCTGGACTGGCAGACCAGTCATGATGTGTTTAGGAAGTGAGGCAAGAGGATGTGCTCATACTATCGGAGGCCACACTACCGGAAAGTGTACTTGCAGTATACTGCAGAGGAGGATCTGACCAGGTCCATAACGTCTGAAGGATGCTCCAGGGTTTCACCAAACAGAACACATTGTTTTTTCAATCTGGAGAAGGCAACACGTGAACAAAGCTCTGGCGGCATGGGGTGAGGGGCTCTCAAGTTTAACACCTAATGATCACACCAGGAGCTCAGTTTCCTCAGCAGGACATGTTCAGGGACAACACAGTCCGAATTTGAAGAATGATGTTCTTTTGTCTCCATTGAATCAAGTAATCTAGCATGAGCTGGAGCAAAGAAAGCAGCAACTCAATGTTCTCAGTTAAAAGAAAGAGGCTTGGAAGGGTTTGGATGGAAGCAAACACTGAAACAGGTTATCAGCTCGGTTATGGCGAAGAAATTTTACTTATCGGTCTAATAATTTTACTAATAATATTTTTGCTC
The DNA here is from genome assembly GCA_007224835.1 of Danionella cerebrum. Classification (NCBI taxonomy): domain Eukaryota; kingdom Metazoa; phylum Chordata; class Actinopteri; order Cypriniformes; family Danionidae; genus Danionella; species Danionella cerebrum. Next base: position 188,377 of record SRMA01026829.1, on the reverse strand, counting down.
TCATAAGTCCCAGAGAAGTTTTGTTCTGTAAAATGCTCACACATTACAAGTTAGAGATTTTAGAATGAATCGTACATCACTTGATTATTAGTTGCTTAACTCAAACTGCTGCAAATAATTGCTTCTGATTTCTTAAATAACCATTCGGAAAGATGCATCCCGTGACTGTAGAGAAGAGTCAGATTTACTGGCATCAACCAGATAACATTTAAGTGATTCAAATATTGGGTTAAGAACTTTCCAAAGCTTTGTAGAAATGTGACTGGGAACTGAGAAAAGTGAACCTTAAACGATCATAATCGGTGATCACGTAAATATTTGGTGAAATCAAACGGAAATAAAACTGTGTTTAATAGTGAAAATAGAGCTTGAACTATGAACTCAATGGATTGGGATTGGAGAGCTGTGTAGCCTTCAGAAAACCACAGATAAGTGAAGCTTACTGGGAAAAAAAGGGCTTCAGATTGCACAGGAGCATAAATATTGGGCTCTGGAACAGGGTCATCAGACCCTGAAATGACCTTCCATTGCTCCAGAGTGATGGGCACATTAGGGTAAATAGAGACCTGGGGTTGCTGTAGTTGCTCAGGTCTAGGTTCAGCAACAGGAAGTACTCAAAGAATGAAGCCAGCTGCCTCCCTGAATATTCAGAATGATCCAGTGATTCCTTTTTTGGGGTTAGTTGGTGTATTTGACTCTGTGAATATTTTCTTACACTCCCAGTCAAGGTGTTTAATTAAGTGAAATAACATACTTTATGTGCCCGGAGTTCTAAAAAGAAGTCTCTTTAAAGACTGTTGGATATTTGACTGTTTGTGAGAGACAGATAACAGAGTGAAGGGTTTTACACATAAGGCGCAATTTGAACATGTGGTTTAATCGCAAAACAAAAATATATTTTGAAACAGTGCTTGTACCTGACTGAAACATTTCTGACCAATCACAACGCATGTTTCTAAGCTCCGGCAACTCGTAAACATTCTGGCAGAATGATGAATGGGCGGAACGAGTAATCAGATTTTTGTGGGTGCAAAGAGCATATTGTATGACAAAAAAAGACAAGCACTACAAGGACAATGGCCTGAAGGAGAATCTGTGGAGAACATTGTCACGACTAGGAAAACTTTTACTGTGACGTGTGTTTTATTCACAAAACCACTTGAACTGTTGTCTCGTGTATCTCACTCTATTGCATCTCTCAGGGTGTGCTCTTCATCACTTACAGGATCACTTACTGCCCCCTAGTGAGTGGGTGAAATGCACAATATATTCAATACCCTGTGAAAGAATTGCTGAGGATCTTCAGAACAGCAGCAGTGTTTGAGACTGTAAACTTATTGAATGGAAAGCGTAAGCGGGTACCTTTCTAACCGGTCAAGTACTAGTATCAGTGTATTTGGCTAAAGTTATTTTGATATGTTAAAACAGAGCATGAGCTGTTTATTATGCAAATTTGCTTGATTTCTAACGTTTATTGATTCATCTGTACAGGTCACACATATTTGTCTGATATTAAAGAGACTTGACGAAAATCTTTGCTAGATGATTTCAAATTCTATGCATTTTACGTGTATATAATATTCACCTTTTCATCATCAATTCGTATCGCTCTCAAGCGTGTAAAGGCCTTTACTTAGCATACTACACTGTGTCTATGACAACAGGCCACATATCTCTAATTTATAAATCCTAAAAGCAAAATACCTTATTTACAGCCAATTTTCAAAAGCTTTTCTTGGAAATTTTGAATATAAATTTAAATGGTAATCTACACTTCCTGCCATTGTTTTAACATAATAAAAAAAGCAAAGATGCAGTCTTTTTGTGGCTATTCGGAAGAGGTGTGTGACGTCAAACATTGACAGCCCCATAATGAACAATAATAAAATCAGAACTTAACAATGCGTGTTGGCTCTGAATGAAAACAATGTATCTATATTTTTGTGTAATTTCTCCACTGAGCTACAGTGAACGGGACACAGACACAGATATCTGAATGCAATGTTTTATATGGAAGTACTTTAGAAATAAACGTAATGTTGGTTAATGAAACACAGTAACTTCACAAAACTGAAGCAATGAAACCTAAATCCCAGAAGTCCCCAGCCTCCCAGACAGACACAGACAAAGACGCAAGCAGGGATTAAAGAGATGGATTTGTTGGTATTTTTATGATTATTAATACAACACCCAGAAACCAGCACTGCATCACACTTGGATACACGCACACACACACACACACGCACGCACTCAGACAGACAGACAAACAGACAGGGCAAGCATCAGCTCAGACTCCAGACAGAGCCATCTACAAACGTACTACACACCAAGCATCAGAGAAAAGTGCCAGCTCCTCACGATGCACAGGAATGCCAGACACAGCCAGAAGAGCACAAACGTGTAGAAAGGAAAGGAACCGAGTTGAGAGTGTTCTGGCCATCGGACGAACGCTCCTCAGTCCAAGCAAATGCTTCATGAACACAACACAAGCCATTCCAGGAGACCAGGAGAGAAGGGAAACCAATAAAAACCAAGGCACTCATGTGATTGGCTAACTGTGAGCATGCTCATAACCAACAGGAAAGTAAAAACATGTAAATGAAAACTGAATATTCATGCTGTTAATAATCCAATCAGCCAGACAACAACCGATCCAAACAAAGAAACGGCCCAATAAACAAACCGAGCATCTACGGTTCACTGTGCTCTGGATGCAACCATGCACTGCTGCACTCACATCACATGACTCCACCAGCCCCCCGGGCAGCTCCGGGACGCAGGGCTCAGTTAAAGGGACAGTTCACCCCTCTGCTTTGTTTGTCTGGGCTCTGAAGTGCTGAGCTCCTCTCGTCCTAGTTCTTCCTCCAGACATTTCCACCTATCCACTCCATTTAGTCATTCCAAAACTCCAGACAATCAACTTCTCTGTTCCCAAGCCCCTCCCCAAATGAGAGATCAGCCAATAACAGTTAGTCTGCTGATCAGTAGGCATCCATAGAACTATCTCAAAATCTTAGATTCTCTCCAGAATTTTCAGATAATAAAAATGGTCAAGTTAGGTGCACGGGACGCTTTCTAAACCAAGAACAGATGCCCATAGAGGCATAGAACTGGTGTTTGTTTCATTATAAACACAGGACAACACAGGCCCGATTGTCTGCTTTGTCATACGGTCAACGTAGCATCCAGGAGACATCAACATATCCATGCTCAAGCTTAGCCCTTTTTTGTTTTCATTTCTTTTAACTCTTTTTATTGGGTTTACTTCCGCCCACTCTATTTTTGAGGATACTAATGGAGTCGTTCTTCTTCCATATTCACATCACTGCAATAGTTGTGACCAATAGCGGTGTGTATTGATAAAATAGCCATCAACAAGGTACAATATGCATTCAAATATTTAATATTGGAATATAATAAAATGTTTAATTTTGGAAAGTATTTGGAAAGTCAGTGGAAAGCACTGATACCTCCCAGTAAACCCACTATAAATTTTTTTTTATTGTTACACCCCGACAATATTATGTTGTTCTCACAGTGTGTCCTCCTGAACAGCTAGCTTGACCGCAGAGAATTGGTTAGGTTCAGGTTACGCTCTAGTGTAACCATTGTGAAATATTTTCATGCATTTGTGCCCCACTTCTTTTCTATCTTGTTACTCGTATCTAAACACAAACCTACAATTACTTTCTTCAAAATTTGGACACAGACACCCTTTCTGGCTGTGTATTGTCACTCCCTCTCTATACTTGCTCTTCAGACTTTAAATCTGGTAAAGTGACCAATTGAGTCAGCCCAGCCTTCATCACCAAGCTGCTGAGGAGCCAAGATACATAAAATGTATGTAACTGTAAAACAGTGCCCTTAATCTGCTCTGACATGCAGAAGTGTTTGCACGTACTGGTGCATATCAATCACAGTTTTGATTTAGGGAGCAATGATGCATTACAGCTAGTAATAATTTTTATTTTAAATATAATGTGTAAGTTTTTAAGAAAGTTACTGATTTTTATATTTTTAGTTTAAAAATTAACATTACAAGATGCATAACTTGCAAGTTAATTCAAATCTAAATGTGCAACCGTCTTTCAGTTTCCTTTTACAGACCTGAATTGGTGGCACCATTGCAATCTAGTAGTGAAAAAAAGGGATAACCCTTGGAAGTAGCATACCTGTGATAAGGCTTGTGTTTAAACCACAATACAAAAAAAGGTTTAGGAAAGGTTTGCGTGTTTTTTTTTTAAATTCTCATTGTTTTGTCTTTGTCTTTACTTTTTGGGGGGGTTATGAATTTTTATTTTGTTTCCACACATTGTAATCTTTGGAATTGTTTTTTTTTGCACAATTCAGGTTTGTGGTGGAATTATTGTGTGATTCAATTATTAAATAAAAATATTTGTAAAAAAATTAAAAATAAAAAAAACCTGGGGTTGTACAAAACAAATGTATATCAAGCATTGCCCCCAACAAATGGTTTTACAGTTAATTTATTAGAACCAATTTTAAAGTAGCAAAAAAACTAGGCGGTTAATTGCTCATCAAACTTCCAAGAGGCTTTTCTCTGGCTCCCTTCCTGAACAGTGTATGTAATTGTATGAACTTTTAATAAAATTAATACCATGCACTCAACATTGTCTCCCTCTAGTGGCGCTAAACAGCCTATGCACCTGTACCCCACACTCCTTCAGATTCCTAAATCAGGACCATCTTCCAATTCCATTAGATAAATCTAGTCTTTCATCACTTTCAAACACCATTACTGCTATAATGCAGACAATGTAGCTACAAAACATTTTATGAGAATTTAAGCCATCTTTCAGCCCCTTTCATTGTTTCTGGAGAACCACCACTAATTCTGTCCATACAGCTCTTTTACACTTTTGTCTCAGTATAGTTGTGTTGAAAATAAACCAACACAAAATGGAAGATAGTGGGATATTTCTCCATTACACTTCCACATGTAGATTTTCTGTAAAATTCACCATTCGTCTTGCACTACAGGGAGTGGAAAAATAATTGGTTTCTCCAAGATTAACGTTTAATTGCTTGCCTTCTGCATAATTTAAAAGAGTTTATTTGGTCTGTGCAGATAAAGCTCAACAGAATATTTCATTCTCTGGCTTAAGCTCAGTGACTCAGTTGTCATGTAGATCCTGGGACTTTGATGCAGTGATTTCCAGAGCCTTTGGGCCTGAAGCTCATTTGCTGAGGAACGTTACTAGGGGTAAATATGACACCTTTTCACATGACGTCAGACCACTTCCGCTGCGAGCAACAGCCGTGTATCTTTACTACCTATTCCAACACGATTGACTTCACGCAGTCTCTAGCACACCTCCCAAAATATGACCAAGCGACATTTTATTGATGATTTGTCCCTCAAAACGCTCTAAGCTTGACTAGGGATATGAAATTCTTCCATGAGCAGGACCTGTTTAATTATGAAGGCAAGTTATTGTTAGCATAAAGCTAACGTTGGCTACTTGAAATACAGTTAAACAGACAACAAACAATCATGTTTTTGATTATGGGATGCTAGTTGTAAATTGTGTTTTCATACATAAACGTATTAAAAGTTAATGATGTGCTTGTTTTTGGAACGAGGAACACCGCAGTTGCACCCCAAGGTGACTCTGCCAATATGGTAAACTGTTGAAAGACGAAGGAGAAAAAAAAATACTTTATAACACCAGCATATAAACAGTAAGTTACTAATAACAGCCTAAATGTGGATAGTTAGAAAGGAATATAACTGCTGGAAGAAGTGAGGGATAACATTACATTACTTTCTGCAACGTTATAAAGAAAGCGAACTTGCAAAGATTAATTCCATCATCAAAACTATGCACATATAAGAAACAAGAAATACGTACGGATTATTATTTAAAAGTGTACATCCCATTTTGTTGACATTCCCACTCTAATCCAGCAACCGCAACGCTAAAAGGAAGTGCGTTTACACGACTTTAACGAAAGGCGGAAGTGTTTTGACGTCACTGTTTAAAGGGACTATTAGCATCAGTCATTTTTTTGGACACAAAAAAGTGCAAAGCTTGAACATGTGTCTCCCACTTGTAAATCACTCATATTCTCTGGAAAATCTGGAGTGAAAGATAAGTCTGTGAACGGCTGAGGGTGAACTGTGCCTTTAAGGAGTGAAACAAGAGGATCAAGAAAGAGAGAGAGAGAGAGAGAGAGATGAACAGAGCTATGATGACGCACCTCGATCTTCCGACCCTCCACGATGGTCCCATGAAGGTGCTCCCTGGCTTTCTCTGCATCTGCGCTCGTCTCAAACGTCACAAAGCCAAAGCCCTGACAAGCAGACAGCAAGAGAAGGTCTGGTCACTCACACAAGCAACAGATTCAACACAAAAAAGATCAATCAGCTACTGACGGCAGATTACGCATGAGGGCTTCTGTTAAAACAGTTACAATAAACTTATGGCACTTCCGCGCTGCATGATACGGTTTGGTTTCTGTGTTGGTACTGCATTCAGTTCTCAACACTGGAACCAGAGAAGGTTCCATAACCGAGCTGAGCTGGGATGGTATTCAAAGCTTGACAAAGAATGCCTGATTGTGCTCAGAAAATGAGTCATTAAACATTGCGGGAGCAGCATTGGGCTCCATAGGATCAGTTTCGAACTGTTTGTTTGCAGGTTGATGGCGTGTTTGGAGCTGCAGTGACTGTTATTGGGTAAAACATTGATGTTAGAGCAGAAGTGGAAGTGCTAAGTTCAGTCAATGTTTGAAAAGCTCTGTAACCTCACAGCATTGCTTTAAAAAACACTGGTTTATAAAACTTTACATTTGCATAAGATTAGAGTCTCTCTGTACCTATAGTCTCAGACGGTGACCCTTTCGCTCCTGTGTATTATGCATTCCAGACAAGCCTCGCAAATGTGCTTTTCGTAAAATTCACATTTGTTGTGATCTCAGGCAACAAATCCCATAACATCCAGCAAAACCATGTCTGTGTTTTTCTGATCGGCCTCAATTGGTTGAGGAACAGAACAAATGGTCGTAACGCTAGGACTGAAATGATATGTGCCGCTGCACCTTATTTAGGCAACACAAGCTTTTGATTTTGTTAAGCATGGTCTTTGGTGATCATTAGTAACAGTGGGAGCACAAAGTCCAGAATCCACTGAGCAATCCTCCACTTGAAGTGAATGATGAATGTGGGAAAAAAGCAGTGTTTATGCACTCCTCTTTTTATGCAAACCCGCTCTCTACAATCTAATTAAATCATGGCTGACCACGCCCCCTTCTGCTACGTTTTTTCAAAACTGAGAAAACAAAAAAAGTTGATTTTTCCATTTTTATCTTTGATTAAAACCAGAAAGTCAAATTAATATGTAATTTAAATTCATCACCCAGCTCGAATCTGGTTTATTGGGATAAATTGATTTATTGTCATGTGATTAATAATCAATTCCTACCTGAGACCAGTTTAGAGCGGCTGTGAGATAATCAGAGTAAAAACCAAGGTAAGCATCAAATTACTCAGTTACAGGTATATGGAGAAGTGATTATTAGGACGCTGACATCACTATTGTGTTGCTTACAGTTTGTACAGGGAAGACCAGGGGCTGCAAAAAGCAGTTTTCCACCATCAATGTTTCCACATTGTATCAAGTTTCAATACCTATGAGTGACACACCAGATAACAACAGCAGCAGTGCCACAACTCAGCTGTTAAATAAACCAGGGCTCTAGAGTGCAACCAATTTGGTCGCATATGCGACCTAATTTCTCAATGATGCGAAAAAAAAAAAAAATCAAAGGTTGCACCGGTGCGACCCGTCGTTCGAGTGGGAAAAAAAAACGAAACTCCGTCTACGGCCGGTCCGCCTCCTGCGCGCGGCTCACAACACGCGTATCACCCATTCATGCGGCCCAATACGCGCCTATCGCGGCAAGCGCGCCTCTCAATTCGCGTTTACTGCGCCGCTGAAGCCTCAGACGCGCGCAAACGCGTCTTTGCATTGACTTAACATGGAAACCCTCCGCGCTTACCGCGCGAACCGCGTTCGATGTGAACGTACCTTTACAGCGGCAGGCAGCTGCAAACAGATCAGACGAGGCCGAGATGATAATTAAGTTTAACGTTGCCTACAATATTACAAAAGAAGAACTCCCCTTCACTAAATTCAAGTCCGAAATAATTCTTATGAAGAAAAATGGCTTGAACGTAAACCCGACGTACAGCAATGATGTCACGCGCACCCAATTTATAGGAGTCATCGCAGATACATTGAAAAATAAAGACGTCTGTGCAAATTGCGAACAGTGCGTACATGGAATTCCTGATCGACGGAGGCACATATATCGCCACAAAGGAATTCGTCATTGTGTACAGTCGTATCTTGCGGAGAGGAAGACCGATGAATATATTATTGAACACAGTGAGGTCGAGCATGCTCATGCTCAAGGTAAGCCATGTCATGTCATGGAGCCTATGTCAATAATATGCCTACCGTCTCGTTACTGCATTAACCATAATATTCTGACACTTAAAAATGAAAAAATAAATAAATAGGCTGCATTATAAACTCTTGATCTGGGTAGTAAATGGTATTATCGTTTTTATTTGTATTTGCTGCTCTTAGGGACCAAAATCAGTTTAAAGTTTAAATTTCAGCTCAGTAAAGCACTTTAAACACCTTTTCAGTAAGTTTTAGTTACCTTTCTTGTAGAATTGTGCTTCAAATAAAGAACTTTATATTGACCAGGTTGTTAGTTAATCATTTACAAGTCAATATTGTCTATGGACGGTGATTTAAAAAAATAAATAAATAGAGAACTAAAAAAAGTGAACTTGTGAAAATGGGGTGTTAAATGTGATGCAGTTGAAAATTTGGGTACACCTAACTTTTGTGCTGGTGCACCTAAGAAAAAAATTTAGGCGCACCAGTGCAACCAGTGCAAAAAGTTAGTCTAGAGCCCTGAAAACAATAAAGAAAAATCCTCTGGTGCGTCTAGCATGAATTCTAAGTGTTTCAGCTGCGCTCCTTATTACATCATTGTTTATGAAGCGACTCTAAAACCCATTTTGGAAAAACCACTTCATACAATTTAGCGGAAAGTGTTACTACAAAACTTTACACACATCCTGTTTACAAGGAATGAAAAATCCCAGATCTCAATTCACTTACGCTAATATTGAGCACAAATTCACGTGACAGAGGTGACATCTGACAGAAGTGGAGCATAACTAATGGAGTGCCATTTTTAGCTCATGGTCAGTGGATTGAGAATCTCTCGTCAAACCATGCAGAAAAACATTTTATCATGAACATGGAAATTGTTTATTGAAACATCTGAGGGTTTTGAACATGAAGTCATGCATTCGATCAGGTTTTCAGACCAACCTGCACCACATTAGAGCTGTGAAATTTAAAACTTTGAGCAAAACAGGGCTTTACTTTTTAAATATTCAAATATATTGTTAAAATATTTAACTAAATTGTTTCAGGAAGCACCAGGATAATCCTGTGTGGGGGAAGAAGAGAACAATAAACTTTAACCTCTATGCGTTACAGTACACTGTTTGTAGAGAATGTCTTTTCAGCTTAAAATCATCAATAAAGTGCATCGTGAAGCTTAGATACCGCTCGGGGGGTTCAAATTGAGCGCAAATCTTTCATGGTGTAATAACACGCATGTTTCAATTCCTTATCAACTTTATTTCTGTTTTGAAATCGATGAAATAAGTACAATAAGGAATTACACATCTATTATCCATTGTTAAATGAATTTTTCATGATGGGGTACTGTTTAATTGTTAGCTCCTGGTGTCGTTCGGATCTCTTGTCTTGTCCATGCCCGATATCGTGCTTTGGTGCTGCTTACCAGCTCTCGACCAGCATTTATGTTGGTTTGAGTCTGCTTTTTTCAATAAATCCTCAAAAATCTTGCAGTGACCTTTCTTTAGGAGCCTATTGGTGGTGGCAACAATAGCATTGTTTTTTTTCAAGCCCGAAATACTCCCACACTGCCAATGTTTTGTGCGTATCAATTCAGCACACTAATTAAAACAGGTTTTGCTGTGGAAGACATCACTTCTCTCACGTATACGCTTTAGTTGGATCTTTGTTTTATGGAGAATAACGATTGGGGATTGTGCAGCATCACTAAACAAAATCGTTAGCAACAGTCGCACAAAGGAGGGAAGTGAAAAATAAATATGTGATGCTTCACATCACATCCACATTGCAGCTCTTTGCGATTTGCATATTGCAAATAGCGATTCGATATATCGCACAGCACAACACCACTACTGTTATTCATAAGACAGACCCCAGGAGAGAAAAGAACATTCCAGAGGGACTTAATCTACGGGAACCACTTGGTAAACGGGTATAAAAGAGGGAGGTGCCCTGTGTAAGACAGCAGTACTCACCTTTGAACCCCTCTCATTGAAGATGATCTCCACGTCCAGGATCTTCCCATATTGCTAGAGAGAAAGAGAGAGAGGGAAGAAGGAGAGAGAGATTGTTACACAACACAATTCCTCACAAAAGCAGAAGGGGGCGCAGTTAGCCTACACTGCCTCATCCCAGTGCTTCCAGATCTGTTTACTAAACCCATAGCTATGACAGGAGGCGGTACTGAGGACAGATCTGGCAACCATTAATGTTGTACAAGAAAACAACACAAAACGTGCTAAATAAAGAAACGGCTATAAAATATCACTCAGTTTGTCTCAGAAATCTCACGGAGAAACGATACAAAGATTTAAAACCTCAGTAAACAGTTCTCTGAAGCATCCATTGAATCATGGAATATGAAATGTGCGTCAGAAAGAGCTGGAGTGACTGGTACTCTCTCCCATGAGTGAGATACCAAGCAGAGCCTACCCCAAACATCTGCCGCAGGTCCGGGTCTCTGAAGCGGAATGGGATGTTGGAGACATGTAGACGCTTCGGGGTCCCCTTGGCATCAGAGGGGTCCTCGCTTCCAGAAAGGACCGTCATAGTCATACACTGCCCCTCTGCCTGAGGAGACACCTCTGACAACTGCACAAATTCAAATGGAGAAAGAGGGAGGGAGAGAGGGTTAGTCATTAAAGCTTGAAGTACAGATGAGGCCCATCCATGGTGTTCCAACACTAAGTCTAACTAAACATTTATAGTAGCAAACCGACAAAGCTTTAAATGAAGGAAATAGAGATCTTAAAATCACAGACAGATTGTATAGATCTCAGATTTGCTGCTGCTTGTATTGTGTGAAGCCTATACAAACACACGCATGCACACGTTCTTTTTTTCCGATATCAGAAGCTGTTTTCAGGAACCACCAGGGCTTTTCACACACATGTTTTCATGCAAACATTCTCTGGATGTGAGAGGCTCTTTCAAATGGTAGGCTGTACTCAGGAACAACGCCTGGCCACTTGCTAAATTTGACACGTGGAAGAAATTGTCTGCAAAACAAATCATGGATAACAGCTGCAGCTCTAGTAGATGTTTCATTTTGCTTTAGGAAAAAAAAGACTGTGGAAAAGGTATCATGCACTAGTTTTGAGCAGTGAAATGACCCAGAGGAGTGTTAGCTGTCTGTTAAACATTATTAAAATCTTCGTAATGTTTGATAAAAAGTTGTCACTTATTCAAAAAAGAAACTCAAAATGCTTAATGGGTGAAACATTTTGTGGCATTTATATAACAAATTCAGAGGTGCTCAGAGGACTTCTAATCATCTACCTCTGCCTAAAATTATGATTCAGCCTTATCCTTCGTATATATAATAACATCAGTGAGAAATGCAAAGGAAACCCAAGCAGTGACACCCGAGCCTAACGACACAGACCCCCAAATGAGTGTGAGGGTAGACTGTGATGTTGACCACAGGTGTGAGCGCGTTGCTTCAGCTGCTTCTCTCCCTCAGTTCCATTTGCTCCGGAGGATCCATGTCTTTGTTCAGCTGGGGTCAACAGAGCTGAAAAGAGCAGTTCACCCAAAGAATGAACATTTACTGCCCATCACCTCCCTCCATGCTGCTGAGACATTTTCCCTGAAGGTTTGGGAAATAATCATGTCTTTTTAGTTATGAACAAACTACATCATATAGAACCAAGTGTGGGACGAAACCTGAGCTTCAAGAGAAACCCAGTGGTGTGACAGGAGTTGGGTATTGAAAGGCTTTCATTTGCTACTGTTGCCAAATAGATATTTTTTAAATGATACCACCACCTAATCAGTATTAAATTGGTACTAAACCTTAGCATTCCCACATAGTTTTCCTGAAACTTGTAAAAAGCATGTTGTTCTTGAACCATTAGTAGTTTACGTTGTCACTTTTGAAAGAATCACTGTATCTCTTACTGTTATGACTGAGTTGTTTAAACTGCGCTTATTGTTGTAGCAAAATGAAAAAACCAAAATCCTTGTGCATGACAACATCAGCTGCAAAATTAACTTTTAATTAAAGCCACTTTTCCACTGAACTGTTTTGTAAAGGCACCGTTCGACTCTGCATGGTTTTGGGTTTCTGTATCCTTCTGCTATTCTTTTTTGTGCCCATTTTCACAAGATTCTAAAATCAGAATTACCTGGGCCAAATGTGATCCTTTTCTCTGATTGGAAAGAACACTATTGGAACGATGACAAAACATCCTGTTCCCTACTGGCTGGTCAGTTGCTGAGCTCATCAATTAAGCGTTATAAAATGAATCCAAATCATGATGAAGTATTTAAAGAAGACCAGTTGTATGCGTTTCTCCACTTCACATCCTCTCTAAAGAGTGGCAATATGGCAACCTCAAAACGAAACCAATCACTCATTTTATTTACTAGTAAATACAAAGATGTCTGTGACTTTCTAATGTCATGCAGAGTGAACTCCCCTGCCGCTGATCTATGCAGAGGGAATACAGCAGGGATTGGATGCTGCCATGACAGTCCTGCGGTGTGAAAGGATCTTTGACACAATTACTCTGAAAATCCTGCAGTTTGAACTCTGCATTATTGGATGTTGTCATTAATTCCAGATACAGAAACACACACTGACACTGACCTGAGAGGTGTTTGTGGAGGGGGCACTGGAACTGTTGATGCCACCTGCTGCCTCTGTTTGGCCCCCTGCAGAGTAAATACTGCTACTGCCCCCAAACTCCAATGCCAGACCATTCTGAGGAGGAGGAGGGGGAGGAGGAGGAAGAGCTGAGGAGAAGAACGATGATGAAGACAAGGTGGAAGGGGATTCCTGAGATAACAGCAGTTCCTGAGAAAGAGAAAGGTAGATTGTTTAGTTCCAATGGAAAACATTTTACTCACAACAAACACTTCAACGAGACACACAGTGAGAATACGGGTGGTAAAAGAAAAACAAAGGAGCAAATGAAAGCAACAGTGTTTAATACTCTGATTACAGACTTATACAAGATTACACTCTGTTTTATCAATGGGGTGTCGCCAAGTTGAACCAAGTTCTCACTCAGAGTCAAACGACAATGAATCTGTTTTTGTCTCCAAAGTCGACAAGAATGGAACAAATTTTATTTTTTTGTCTTTCATTTTGTTAAACTGCAATGCTTTCAAAGATATCTGTAAGAAACATATTGTCTACATACGGAAATTGTGAGAGAAAAGGATACGACACAAGACAAAATAAGGGAAAGGATGAAAAAAGAAAAATGAGAGAGGAAGAGTAATTATTAAAAAAAGAACCAGGAAGAGAGGCGAGGAGTAGAGTTGTGCCCCAATGGAATCATGAAGGGAAGAAAGAATGAGTTGTGAGCAATATAAGACAAGAAGAGAACATGTAAGGGACGAAAGGGGATGAGACAGGAAGAGCAGAGACTAAAAGAATAGCTGAGTAGAGAAGAGATGTGAGAGGAAAGGAAAAAATGAGAAGAGCAAGAAAGAGTCTAGAAGACAAAAGATGTGAAAGAACAGATATGGGAAGAGTTCAAAATAAACAGAACCGAAAGATAAGAAAAAGAGATCAAGTCAATCCCTGACTGATGCTCAATCAGTCAATTCTGCATCAAGCTGATGTGCGTAGCCTGCTTGCAATAACATTTCATGAACGTGAGTGACCAGTGCAGGGTGGCACGGTGGCACGGTGGCCTAGTGGGTAGCACTGTGGCATTCCAGTAAGAAGGTTGCTGGGTTGAGGCGTTTGCATGTTCTCCCCGTGCTTGCTTGGGTTTCCTCCGGGTACTCCGGTTTCCCCCACAATCCCAAAAACATGCATTTTAGGTTGAAGAATAATCAAAATTTGTGAACGTGTGTGTGTGTTGCCCTGAGATGGACTGGCGACTCGGCATGACTTTAGACAGACTAGCGACAACTGTGTTTGTGTTCTGAAACTGAATCTTGCAACCAAACATTCGAGAGAAATTAATTGAAAACAGTGCAGAGTCACGTGCGTAATAGCAAAGCCAAGACTAGGACTATTACAAAAAATGAGAACTTACAAGTTTTTATTTCATTTCTTCAGTCCAAATAGTCTGAAAACAAGCCTCCTTTGAACCCAAACCATATTGCTGTCTATGCCTTTGCATCTCCTCCGCAACTTCACGTTACCCTGGATGTGGCTCTCTCTCACTGGCTGCAGGCAATCACAAACATTTTTTCCAGTCAGAACATGCCAAATATCTAACGACCAGCCTACGACTCCCCTGTGACTCTCTCAGACCGAGTCTTTGTGGTTCAAATAACGATTGTCTGCGATTGTCACTCTTATTTGACGTCGATTTTGGGCAGATGCATGCAATTCCTCAAAACCTGTCTGCCACTCAAAATCGGGGCTCAAGTCGTGCAGTCTCAACTCACTTTTACACATGCCACCTGAATTTTTGTACTCTGTTGAAAGAACGGTAATAAAGATAAAGACTAATCACTCAGTGATCTGGTTTGTGCTGGTGTTTGTTGTTGTTTGTTCCCGAAATGCTCTAATGTAATGCTCTAATATGTCTGATGTCGATCCAGAAACGCTCTGCTTACAAACCAACCAATCACAGAGCTTACAGACTTATGGTGAAGTCACAATCTTTAGGAGGTGCACATCAGGCTCTGGCATAGGCATGTGCATAAACGCAGAGAATACTACATAGGCTTGACACAGAAATATAAACTGGGCTTAAGGGTCTCCATTCCACTGGGTCCCCAGTACAAAGTTACACGGGGAGCAGCAGGCAACACTCCTGCCCTCTTTATAGCAGCAGAGAGATTGAGTTTCTGTCACTCTGGTGACAAGACAGAGTAGCCCTTTAATATTAATGATACTCTCATGAATAATTTAGTGCCTGGCCCTCAGACACACATATGCTTTTGTCTCACAGAAGATGACCCTCTCCCTATCTCTCAGTTTTTATTTTTCTATATGGGAGATTCCGTTTAACTGGAGTGGTTTACAATTATATAATAATAACAAGCATTTCTGCATGTGTTTGTCTGCTTCTACTGTAAATTTGCTCACGATGAGTGGCAAAGACAGAACTATTATTAGTGTAGCTGATCAATGGGGGTTCATTTGAGTCCGTCCAGAAATGACCCAGTTAGATTAAAACATTACGCAGATAACAATAAAGATGTTGTTAAGCAGATTAAGGATGACATGGAGCTCCACTTACAGGTTTCCCTTTTCTGAAAAAGTCTGGGTGTCAGACGGCGACCCTCACATTTATCGTTTCATTTAACCAGTGACTAAATAATACTGTATGGGTCTCATTTAGACACTCTAAGAAGCATTACAGTTTTGCACTAATTTTACATGGTTTCATGGCAGAATCAAGCTTTTTGACAGGCTGGAGTAAGTGTGGTGTAGAAAAGACCTGCAGAATGCTGAGTGGGTCAAGAAAAATGATCGCTGCCTACATCTTTGAATAGCATCCCTCCTCACATGAAACCAAACAACAAGGTGCTCAGTGTTCAGCCCTAGTTTCAATTTTACAGTGAAACTAGGAGTTCCTTATTCATAAAAATATAATAAAAATCAAATATTTTGCTACCAGGGGGCATATGAAGAGAACAAAAGAGCAACTTGATTAGATTACCGGTTCCGTGTTCAGCCTCTATGTTTTATCTCCAAGATTCTTTGTAAATCTTGGAGATAAAACATAGAGGCTGAACATGGAACCGGCAATCTAATCATAGAAAGAACTAGAGAAGACTGATACATGCAGAGCTGCAGTTGAACTGTAATTTGTTTCAATTGTCGGTCTATTTTAAATCTTTTCTCAAAGCTGTAGAGTTCATGCATCACTGGAAAGACTTGAGAGGAGGAATTATTGAGTGAGTCGCTCTGAACAAAGATGTGTCGAGAGTGCTGAATCACTACCTTAGAAGGCAGTGGAGGAGAAACACAGATAGAGCAGCAGTGACAGGCTCCACATATAGCTTGGATATTTTCCCTATCAGCTGCAGGCATCATTATTAAGTTACATTTCAAAAACTTCCGCTGTCTCAGTACAATGTTAGGCTGGGCGTTATCAGGGTTGGTTGACCTGGACTCTTAGCCCTAGAGCAATTGAGATTGACACCCTTTGTTTTGAGTGTTCATCTTGGTTCTAATGGACCTTAGTTTAAATGATATACGTTTACATTTTATAATATGCTACAATATTTTACTGTCTGCAACACAGACATTTTCCTGACTTTATAAAAGCATATCCTCAGGTTATGAATGATATTGCTATAAACCAACCCCAACATCTCTATGATTTTCCTTAGCTAAGATAGTGATATGCCAAAATGGTTGGTATGGTAAACAGACAGGTAACATAGGGGGACACAATACGATACTGTCACCATTAGTCATAAAAACTAACCCCAATGTCTATCATTTACAAAGCTGATATTGATTGCGAAAAAATTGGATAGGTGGGGTAAACAGTTTTTTTGCACAGTGGTTGGTCTGTTCTTGCTTAGACTGATAACATCCACGAGTGTGGTTTGCCTGGAGGATCTATGAGTTTCTCGGTTTGAGTTACAGTTTTACAAAATTTGACCCCATGGTCAGTCGATGGAAATGTAAAACATTTGTTAAGAAATCCCACATTCATAAGCATCAAACAGCTTCTCTGATCCGAATTTTTACTGTGCCCCAACCCTTTGAAATTGGGAGCATAATATGAGGCTATACTCAGTGGTAAAAAACAAACAAAAAAATTCTAAACAAATATCCTGTCTACACATATAACACGCTCACCCTTTAATTGGTGCTCTTTTCAAAACCATGACGTCCACCTTGAGCAGCTCTTTGATTGGTCCACAGTAAGAGTATCCACACTCAAATACCTGTGTCATACTTTGACTACAGGAGTCCAAATGTTTGTAGGTCAATGTCATCGATAGAATGATACTGCAAAAGAAGTCTGCCATGCATGTGATGGAGGGGGGGGACAAACCTTAACTGTAGGCTAAAGCATATTCCCTCTCTGAATCACTCTCTCCCTTCAACACAGATTTTTCCTTCACTTAAAAATGTCCCTTCCCCCTGCTTTTAAAAGGAACAGCTTGAGAAACAGCTGCTTGAGCCCTGAGGATAGAGATAGGCAGATAGAGGGGAGAGAGAGAAAGACGTGGGTGTGGGTGTGGGTGTGTGTGTGTGTGGGGAAGGGGGGTTTGAATTGGTTGAAGACTGACTGACCAATTTTAGACGTCAACTGAACAACTCAGGAAGAGATATTTGAAAGAATGTTGGTATTTTCATTAACGTTAATAGTAAAATAAAACACCGAACCATTCAGGTTTTCAGGTTTCGATGGATTACCAACATAGATTTATAGGGGGCTTATAGGGGGCCATCCTTTCTCTTTGGGGGCTCATGTCCCTGTACATTTTTAGTGACTATCCAAAATGTATTGTACAGAACATTACCACAATACTCGCCTTAATACAAATTGGAACGGTACGCCGTCCTCGGTTCAATACGTGTCACAGCGTGCAAGCACTGTTTTATCAGATGTAGATATGCAAAAGGCAACATAAAACACGTCCCCATAATGCCGTAAAATTAAATTAAAGTGGGATTTTTTTGTTCGGCTCCAGGCTGTGCAAATGAATCAGGCAAAGATATGACTCAGGAGAAGAAACGGCTTGCAACACACTGCCAGTAAACCCCAGGATCAAACAATGAGAACAAGTGGTACTCACATCCTTTAATATCTCCAGATAAATACCACCACATACAAAGTAAAGGTTTTTATAATGTCTGCTGTGAAAAAAAATAGAGCTGGAGCCAGAAGCTCCTCAATAATTAAATTGTGTACACACAAGTCCCAACGCAATCTCATTTGCACGCGGTGTGACCCCATCCCCTAAACATTACACCTTAGGGCTCACGTCAATATCACTGGCCAGTACATGCTGCCCGTTTTCCTGACAGGATGCACAAATATGAGTAAAATAACATCAGAGAAGCACACATGCGTGTCTCAAACTAATTATAGAATAAACAAGGAGCCATTCAAAGAAGAATGAGCTAATAATTTAGCGGAAGCACTGGCAGGATTACAATGGGGAGTGGGACAACTTTATTATCTCTAAAACGATTGCCTACCAATTGATTTGGGACAGTTACCATGTATTTTGAGACAGCTGCCACTGCCACGCAAAGGTTTTTACCCCTACTGGTAAAATTTTCACCACATACCAGAACCTTTCACAGTGAGCGTGTTTTTGAGATTGGATTTACTTAGCAAAAATAAAGTTAATTCTATCAAAAAACAATTTTTTTGTCTTCATGGGATCTATACAAAGGATGGTTAAAAAATTACTAATTTGCTAAGCCATTAGAACCGAACCATGAGCTTGGTGTAACGTGTGGACATGGCCTTGGTGTTCTGATCACCAAAGTCCTCTGAAATTTGGTTTAGATGGTGTCAAGCTGCATAGTGGAAGCCAGGTGAGGAATGTAAAGGTTTGCCTGTGGTTAAGCATGGAGGTGGAAGTGTCATGGTCAAGGGTTTGCGACATTTATCATACACTCCTCTATGATTTCCGGTCGGTCATGTCTTTCACCACTATCCCTTCCAGGTTGCACTTTAAAACCTTGCTAATCAGGAAAACATGTTGCACCATTTTATCCGTAATACCATAAGTGCGCTTAACAATATTCACAATCAGCTTCGATTTGAGCATCACAGCACCTTGTGAGCTCATGTCGCACTTGAGCAAGTCAACAGAAAAATTGTTGACGGAATTTTTATGGTCTGGAACATTCCTACTTGTATATTGGCAGGACAACAACAATTGTTTATCCCTGGCTGGATTAGGTATTTATTTATTGATGGTTATATTTAATTCAATGTATAAATACAAAAACAAATAGTAATTTACACAAGCACTAAGTGAATCTTCTGGATGCATGCAGCACAGATTTAGTTGTGCATCCTGTCATGTTCCATAGTATTTTCCTGATCTGCTGCAAACAGTGCTCATCTGTTTAAACTGAGCATCAGACACCATGCTCCATATGTTCAACGGAGCGGTATAAATCAGTGCGGAGCAGCTGTGTGCAGCGCTGATAAATGGATAAATAGAACGATGGAGGGATTACAGCAGAGAAAGAGAGATTAGGAGCCAGATTAACCACACACAGACCGTAGAATGCTAATCTAAACCCTGACACTGCAAACAGTTTAAGCTTTGGCCTTTAATTCCAATTGCTAAACAAATAAGGTTTCATCTTGAGAATTAAAAATGCCAAATACATACAGAAACAAATCACATATGAACCTGAGTTTTTGTAGACAGACATTAATTATAAACTGACCAACCTGTATCATGCGACGTACCAAATAATACCAGCAGATTATTTAGTAAAAAAAAAAAAAACACCAACTGACAACGAATACATTTTCTGATATAGAGCTGAGCGACCAGCGGAAAATGCGTGTCACTGCCAGGCAGCTGGGTTTAAAGTACAAGAAGAATTACACCACTGTGCCCCCTCCTCTTCCCCAAATATTATGAAAGCAAAATGAAAAAGGCCTTTTAATAGAATAGAATTTTGAAAAGCCAATTTAAAAATTTTTATTTTTTTTTAATTCAATAGCAATTAAAGAATGTGATTTGCACAAAAGATTCAATGGTTGAAAGCATTCAGAAATCAGATAAATATAAATCAAGTAGCCTTTATAAACTACCAAAAAGAAAGGGTCGTTTTATTAGCTTGGTTTTTCTCTGCCAAAGCACAGGATCTTTTGACATAAGAGCTGATTGAAAAACTGTTTGGATAGAAGCTATATTTCCCTTTGCTGACATCATCAAACAAAAGCAAAGCCGCAGCTGGGCATCGCAAATGAACATGAGGATTATGAGACGCTCTGATGCACATCGTGCACATTCATCCGCCAACGGTTCTGAGTATTGCACATGGTTGAGCTCCATCCCGATGCACACAACAAACACACACTGCAAGCATCATTAAATATAACCAACACCAGTCGTTTAACTTTAAGGAACCACTAAACGATTATTATGGCTACATCAAAAATGAACAAAGAACAGAACACTTTTCTACTATTATATTATTACACACAAGAGGAACTTTAGTTTAACTTCTAATCAGTTCTCTTTATGAATATAAATGAATATGTTGCTGAAAAACCCGTCTGAAATTATTTAAAGTAGAATCCAGGTCCTACTGCACACCATCCACCAAAGTCAGGTCTGCATCTCTCTCGAGTGATTAGCAGTGTGTGTTTAATAGCAGTATGTGGTGGTGTTTAATCAGATTAGTGCTGATCCGGCGCGACTCGGGGCAGCCATTGTCTCCTCATTAACAGCTGAGGATGATCCCGGAGCAGAGAGGATACTCCAGCCATGAATTACAGCAGAGAAAGAGATCGCCTAGAAAAAAACTACTTGAAAAAAGACCGATTAAAACTCATCTGTGACTCATTTCACCACAACATGGCTGAATTTCGAAAACAAAAAAAAAACACTACATTAAAAAATGGGCTGTTCCATCTGATCACTGGGGAATCGAGACAAACAAAAGGGGAAAGTGACACCTCCATCAAACAAGAGCAGCTGCAGTGATGCGTGAACCACTGACTCCACCTGTTTGCTTCTGTCAAAAGTGAAGGTGGTAACTAGTGGACTTGAGTGCAGAGCAGCCGGCACTGTTCCGTTTATTACCCTGAGAGTGGAGAATCATCGTAACATGAGCAGAACCACATCATGAGATCAAGCTTTTACAGATCCGATTAATCTCAATAACATTCATGAATCTGACTCTTCCCCGTCCACAGAAAAAACACACACATCTAAAAAGCGATACCCAGGAAAATTAATTAAATTAAAAACTTCAACTGTAACTTATTGTCAAAAAACTGAATTTCCAATCCAATCTAATTATTTTAGTTTCCAAAGTGCTGCACAGAAACAGTATTGAAAAAAAATGACATGTATTAAAAAATTGTTTTGATAGCAAAAAACAACTAAAAAAAACAAACACATAAATAAAACACACAGATGACCTCAGACCCGCCAACTGGAGCGGACCTTCTGACCTCAGGGAATACGCAGGTTCATAGTCCTGAACAAGTTCTGGTTTGAGGTAACCAGGGTCCGGTCCGTTTAAAACCTTAAAAACTAATTAATATAGTTTTGCTTGCATGTTATGCTGATAATTATACAATAAACATAAAATAATAGCATTCTATCAAAATGATTAAATGCTGAATTTCAATTTAAAATAGAAATGTATTTCAATATTTAATGACATGAAAAAATATATTTTGGGATTTTTATTCACATATGGCAAGGAAAGAAAATCAAGACAAGGGAGGTCTTAGTTGATATTTTGACCCTGTAAGAATGTGTTGTAGTCGTCTGACAAATAAAGTAATATATTTAACAATACTTTCTATACTGGTGATGTAGCCTTCAATAAAACGACCTGTGAGATTCAATTTTTATTTCCAGCCTAATTTTCAACAAATTATTAAATATCTTGGCAGATGTTCCAGGTTTGTTATCAATGCCATGGTTGTTTACCTCTACTTCGGGGTCTTAAAATTTGTTGAGCTGGAAGTTCAAGCAGGTTGTTTTACATCAGAATGTAAAACCAAGGCAGAATGTAAAGAAATTTAAGTGGTCCTTAAAAATTAATTCTACATTTCAGTACAATATCTCCACACAAAGAAGCTTAAACAAAATATAGAGTTCATATCTCATATCAGCCAATTCCTATGGCTGACATCCCGTTTCACCATCGAAGTACAGCATTAAAAATACTGGATTGTGCTGAACAGCGTTTCAATTTCACTGTCCAAATACAACTTAAGTCCTCGAAATGACCCTGAAACTAACAGAGTTTCAGTTTCACAGTTCAGATACAGTATAAAAACTCTTGCTCTATACCAATCAATGTTTCTGACCTCCAGTGCTATACAAAACAGTGTTTCAGTTTCAAAGTCAACAGTTACCCAACCCCCAGCACAGCATTTCAGCTTTACTGTCCAAATACAGCAATCAAAACTCCAGCACTATAATTTCATCATCCAGACCAGAGTATGTAATCATGTTATTGTAGCCCATAAAACTACAGATACTTTTGAGATAAAAGAGGCTAAAACAATCGGCAGATCATAATTAAACCTGTTAATTAAAGCAGTGTCCCTCGAGTGATCAGACATCTTCAGATAGAGAGAGAGCGAGCGAGCAAGAGATTCTACTAGCTCTGAACCAAACACTAACACGCTCACATCTGGAGGCCATATGAGGGGGGGATGGGGTGGTCATGTGCTTCATTTCCTTAAGGACTGAAGAATAGCGCCAACACGCTGCAGAGACAGAGTCCTGTAATGCTGCTTTTCCACTGCATGGTGCAGGACAGTGTGCCTCAGTACGCCACGCTTGTGAGGGTTTTTCCATTACATTCTACATCTTGTAGCGGCTCCATAATCCAGGATTCTCACAGATGAGATGGTGTAGGCATTTAAAGACCTGCAGCTCATGGAAAATTGTCACTGCGCCATTTGTTGTGAGCACGACAAGAAATCACTGCGCCCCGTTCATCACAAAAAGCAACGGTGTCATTAATCAAGAGAAAAAAAAAACAAAACACAAAACCGAAAAGAGGACCAGTTCCAGAGTGATTATGGCATTACGTGGGCCCCTTGCGACCAACAATAAATCCATTAAATCACACAATAAATTCAACTTAGTTCTATGTTTTTGGGCTATGAGGCATTCGATTTGCATGCTTTCCCTGACTGAGCCTAACATTTTATATTTTTGTGGTTTAGTGCTTTATAATCAATTTTCTTTGTTGTTTCAGTTGGTTTTGTTTTTACATTTTTATTCAAGTACAGCCTGAAAGTCCATTTTATTTTGCATATTTAAAATGGAATTCATAAAGAATGTTGTTAAAGGGTGCCTTCACACCTCTAGTTGGTTTCATTTGGTCCAGAGCAAGAGGAACAGCTGATACATTGTTGAATCGTCTGCAGCTTTAGTCTTCATTCCCACTGCACTGATCACTCAGGTCCGAACTAGATTAAAATACAGTCACGTGACATCATACGGGCCACTCATTGGTTACAAATGTCATCGTACATGTTTCCTTGACTGCTTTTTGTTTGGTTAGAATGAAAGCGCGAAATGAAGTAAACAGAAAGAAACGCCTCAATCCTGGGTTTGACAGGATTAGTTTTGACAGACTTCGTTTTGACACTTGGCATCTTTTACGATATCATTTGTGTTAATCACTTATGATTCACGTTACAAATGATGTTGGGATAACAAACTACTCCAAGTTTGATCGTGAGATGCCATGAAACACTAACTCATAGTGCCCTACATAAGCGAATACAGTGGCTGTGGTCATTTTCGTTTGTGTTTTGTTCGGATCAAACACGTTTTAGTTGGCTTTTGGGTCGACTTTTAGTTCGGATGTTGCTTTCTTACCTGTCCAACCCTAACTAATAGGAAAACGAGTACAAATGAATCGAACTAAACGAGTCAGGTGTGAAAACACCCAGCAAAAGTACTCATCAGTTCAAAATTAGTGGCATAATCTGCATTATTATTAAAACGCAATGAAAAAGACAGAGATCCATACAGAACCAAGCAGTACCGAATCAAAGTGCTGTGGAGCAGAGGAGACACGCAAGAATGTACAAATGGTGGAACCACTAATTAAAGTGGGGAAAAAAAACAGATGATCTCCAAACCAGGAGAACCATTTGAAGAGCAAGATGTCACACTGATCAAGTCTGAACTCACTCTCTTTGTTTGAGAGGGTTTACTGCTGAACAGGTTCAAGATGGAGGTTTGAACCCCCCCCTCCCTCTGAGGCTAGGAAAACAAGCAGAGGAAAGCTAAACACATTGCTCAACACATGGAGGAAATTACTTTTCCATGATTTCTGGAGCACACCGCGGAAAAGAGAACTTTTTCGAGTATTAAGACATGATTTCACTTGGCACTTAAAGGGCAAGTGAAAGTACTTCAAATTGCTCAGTCAGGAGCATATCAATCACCTTGTTTTCTGTTGGCTCTCTGATCATTTAAAAATCGATCAGTTAAAACCTTTCCTTTGCTGTTGTCATCGCACTCTGTCACTGCTATGTTTACAAACAGCAAGAACAATGGCGGTCGAAGCAA
The DNA here is from genome assembly GCA_007224835.1 of Danionella cerebrum. Lineage (NCBI taxonomy): Eukaryota > Metazoa > Chordata > Actinopteri > Cypriniformes > Danionidae > Danionella > Danionella cerebrum. The sequence goes on along the minus strand of SRMA01026829.1, from coordinate 163,802 downwards.
GGGATATTTTACTGTGGCTTACAGAAGGTACAAGATTACAGGTGCATGTTTACTATTTGATCACCGAACAGAGGAGCTTGTGTTTGTGCACACGCTGTACTCAATAGTCATTTTAAAAATGCCAAGAATTTATTGCCACCTGTTGGTGAGGCGAGTCATTACAGTGTTTTAGCGGTTTTTGAGTGTTCGTGAGGATACTTTTTTTCTGACACTTGTGGAAGCAGGCTTTTTGGTACACGGTATGAAAAAAAACCCAGGTACTTGTGAACATTAGACTTGCTGACAAGTTAGTGATGTTACACAGGTTTATTTTTATTTCATAATAAGCAGCTGAGACTCATTTACCAAGAGTTAAATGTCTCCTAAAATGTGAGCGCAATCTGGAAAACACAAACAAAAATGTACCATTCTGAAATGTTGTCATCCTCACTGCCTGCTCCCTAGCAAAATAAGATGAACAGCATTCCAGTGCGAAGAACAGGGTGGCAAGCAGTGAAATTTCATTAATTTGCATCAAGTGCCCATCCTTCCCATAAAAGAAATGTAGAGGGATCATAGATCAATTTAAAACTCCTTTTGAAATTTGCCTTTCATTCTCCTGGCTTGTTTGATGCTACCTGGGAGGTAAATCCTTAGCGACTGTGGCCCTCCAGAAATTACTTGCTCCTGATCTACACATTCCCTGGCATAATACTTAATTGATTAGATAAACATTGAGTGCATATTGATTGTGCATTATACATAAAAGAGAGAAATAAAGAAAGGGATATACTCAGTTGATTTCCAACCCCCCTCAAAACTCAAAGGGGTCTGGTTAAGAGACTGGCTGTGAAATCAGAGCCATGTGTTCACTTCTGCAGTCTGTCGCAATCACCCTGCATTTACTGCTCGCTTCCAAGTCAAGGTTCAACCCCTCCCTTTGCCAACACAGCACCACCCCACCAGGCCAATAACAGGAGCCAGAGGAACATGCCCTATTTCACCTAGCACTTACCACAGTGTAAAGGGAGTTTTAGAAGTGCACAACTGGGGTAAAACTAGTATGAAAATGGAAAAGAATGGGGTAAAACTAGTATGAACATTACAGGAGTAAAACTGAAGAAAAGACTGGGGTAAAACTAGAGCACAAATTATGGGCAAATGGCATAAAACGAAAGTGAAAATGAAGGCTGCATTATTAGATTGGCTTGATCCATTTTGTAATGTTATGCTCTTTATTACTTAGGGATAGGGTTGGGTATCGAGTTCGGTACTTTTTTAAGCACCGACCGAATCGTCTTGATACTAGCGAGTATCGAAAAAATAATTTTCGTTTGATACCAAAATTCGATACCTAAGGGTAAAATCTAATCAACATCAGTGAGCTAGAAAACGTGTCTCATCCTTTCTGTGCCCGGATCAAATGCTGGTGATTGGCTGCGGCGAAGCAGCCTTGAAAATCACATTAGAGCTTGTCAAATGTGAGGTGAGGTGAGGTTGTAATGTGCAAATACACTTTAAAGCATAGCATAAATTTAACGCAAACTATGTTTAAGCAATCAAAAGTATGGCTACATTATGCCACGATTAATGGCAACAGCGTACAATGCAATATTTGTAAAAAGGTTATCGCGTCCAAGACTGGCAACACGTCAAATATGATGAAACACCTGACAGTACATGTGTTGACGTCAGGTGCACAGTTTAGCTCTCTTCTTGCTCGCGTGAGGAAAACAAAACGCTCTCAATGAATGAAACTCTTAATTATTAACTCAATCTTAAACCATCACTCAATGGTATATCTCACACATGTACATACCGGATAACAAAACGTAAGTAACATGCAATCTAATTGGGTAGTGTTTTTACCGTAATAAGCCAGGTAAGAGCGCATCAGGATCATATCTTAACACGGAATTAACTTACTGCAAGAAGATCAGGCCGGTGCAGTCATCATCCTCTCAGTAATTTCCTGACTCAAAGCCTCCAACAACATGCACGCCACAAGCGTCGTCCTCCGTGACTGATGAGGATACCATGATGTGGCCCCCCATGTAATCTAATGTGGCCCGCGAGAGCTTAAAAGTTTTGAGTGTCTAAAAAAACGGGAAAAAAAACTACATTTCCCACAATGCCTACGCAGCCGCATGCATACTCACGAGTAAAACTGCAGAGCTGCAAACTCTCACACATTGAACGTAAGACTCATTTGAGTGATCTCTCACGTCACACCTCACGCTAAAATAAATTTCAAGATGTGAAATGGGCGGAGCTAATAGTTTATCTGCGATCTGTTTCTTGAGCCTGATGATAAAAGATGATGATCGATAGGCATCGTCTTCAGTCTGTGAGTTTTTTTTTCACTAAACAAATGACAAAAATGGTATTTTCTTTATTCACTTGGACAGTTTGATCCTTCATTAATGGCGTTATGTGGGTTTTCATAAGGTGACAAAAAACAAAAGGATTTATATCAGAACAACAAGCATACAATTGTTTCTATGCAACTGAATTGTCACTTGAATAAGTTATAAATAATGAGTTATTTAACATTAAGGAGTAGTTACATTTATTTTACATTACATTTGATTACATTGTTTTACATTTATAAGTTACATCTGGCCCTTTGAGGACAGCCATTATGCTAATGTTGCCCTCTGTGAAAATGAGTTTGGCACCCCTGCTTTAAGATTAACAGCAAATGTTAACCCTGCACTTTGTTCATTTTGTGCTTTTGTTCCTTTGCTTATTGGTCTTAGAGATAAGCCAGCTGTGAAAAGTGTCACAAACATCCTGAAAAAATAAAACCAAAGTTTCTCTGCGATTATGTGTTATGTTAAAATCTATATCTTAAAATAAAAGTATCGAAAAAAGTATCGTTTGGAATCGGTATTGAATTCAGGATACCGGTATCAAACATTTTTGAACGATACCCAGCCCTACTTAGGGACATTGCAGAGATCAGGAAGAACTGTTGACACAGCATGTAAAGAGTCCCTATAATGGATTATGTGACCTTGCATGCAGCGAAAACATTTCGATTCAGTTTTAAACGTGAAGGTGCGTTGTCATTATCAAGTCAAGTTTAATTTTTCTTTATCAGTAAAGTACTGTTACAATCAACTGTGTTGAATCTGAAACAATATTTGGTATAGTGGCTTAATGGGTATTTAAGCTGGGTTTATTGCTCTCCGCGAAGCATTTCGCATTCCTTCATGTGTAACTGCACTGTAATAGCACGTTATAAACGCTAGTCGGCAGAGTATATTCTATTTCACTGTCTCTTATTTGCTCACATTTTGTTTTGTTGCAGTAAACAAAGATGGCAACTGGATCTGAGCGCACTGTGTTGGAGCTTGAGTACACTTTAGTGAAAATAATTCTTTTTCCACATCAATGTTAATTGAGGAAGAAGAGAATACATTTGTTGGAACGGAAACGCTACTCCTGTGAACTACTATACTGACGAATCATTTGAGTAGTGAAGGGGTGGGGGGGGGTCAAACATGCTGTAGCAACTCCTGCGGTTGGAATGACAACATGTCGTTTCCCCAAAGTAAAATCAGAACAATTTTTTGCAACTACAATTCACAATGGTATTCTTGAACTGTGATTTTATGTAATCAATAAAAAAAGTTGAGAGTATGAATATGAATCAAATGTTATTGGGGGGGGGGGAAATCAAGAAAACCAGCAACGTTTTCTTCAATCAAATGTCATTTATTATCTTTAGCAGGGCTGTGATCTCATTAATTCAAGAACTCATTACTTGATTAGATACAGCCTTGCCAATAATTTTCCCAATTTGAATGAAATTGGACACATGAGTGCAGTTTCACAGTAAGTAAAGTTATTGTCTAGATTTCCCCCTTTTCGGGATTTTAGGCTATTGGAAAAGCACTTTTTTTAGACTCTAATGCCTGTTCCGGTTGCTACAGATGAGGTTTGGTAGCACAGAGGTCAACATTAAAAGTACAAAGAAACATTACTTTTGCCTTCATCACAAACAGATATTTAAAAAAAGTTTTTGTACAGTGTTTCTATTTCTCACTGTCGTACAAATCTGTAAAGGTGAATTACCAATGCACTTAAATGAACAAACTTGTATTTGTAGAGGTTGTAGTGGACACGTTTTGCATTTCTGCATTGTATTTTCATACTTTGTACATTGGAGACTTTTTTTTTTATCTTTTATGTTGAGCCTCAAAACAGAAGCAGTGTCATCGATTAAAAATTAAATTAAGTTAAGTGCACCAAGAAGAAAGTTAAAAGATTCAGGAGCGAGAGCAGAGTTGAAAATACTGTTAAACTGGGATGAAACCATCACTGGGGCAAACCCAGGGTATATAATAATAGAGAGAAGAACATCTGATCATAAACACAGTGCTGTACAACAATCAAAATGAAGCAGCTTATCTGCAAATCTCTAATCCGAGTGTGAGTGTTTGTGAGTGTGCATTAACCTAACCCCCCACCCCTACTGGATAAACGCGAGATCAGAAGCTAATGCCACTCTGAAACGAGAGCAGATCTCTTTAACACAACAGAAAGCCTCTTTACTGTCAGCGATACAGACAATCCTCTCAGAGGGAGAGAGTGAGAGAGAGTGCATGCATTTGTTTCTCTGCTGACTATGATCGTTGATATTAAAGTGCCGCTATTATGGATTTTCCTTGAATGCAGTGTGTAACATGGTTCCAAGGTGTCATTTACACTGCAGACCTTGGTGCTCATTCCAATTTGATGCTTTGATTTTTTTCACCTTCTGTGTACACATCATTTCAAATGCAATCCGTTTACTGATTCTTCTGTTTACGGGGCTGCAGGATTATGTTAAAAAAAGCACATAATCTTGAGGCAGAGGAGGAGAAAGGGGGCATTTTCCTCCTCCGTGTTTAACCGTTTGTTGGGATTTGAAGCTGTCGCACTTCCACACCCTTTCCCGGGTGACCTCATTAAACTTTGTACCAAATCATCTCAGTTTACTTACAATCATTTTGCAATGAATCAGAAAATAAGATCTGTCTGTGTACATGACAGTCATTTTGGTGCCGATCGGACTTATTTTTCAAATGTGAATAAACCATGATTCCAATTTCAAAATATCCGGATGAATGCGTTTTTTTCCTGTTTAGAGAGTCATAGATCAGATTCGATCGGAGCTGACGGAGATGCTGAAGCGGATTCTCAGGTGAGACCGGAATACTCCCTTCTGTCAGACACGCTACATACATATTTTCTTTAAATTATAACAAAAAAATTTAAAAGTGTCCAAATGATTATTTGAAGCTAAATTGTGTCATATTGTGAGTCTTTCAAAGACTTTACAATAGATGACTGACCCCTCTACATTAAAACTGTGCTTTCTATAAATGTAGATAATGGCTTGTATCAAAATATCTTTAAATATCGCTTTAAAGTGCGGAGTTTGATTTCACTCCCTCTCAGACCCATATTACTGCCATGGACCTTTCAGTGCAAATCTCTGTAGGCAGTCAGAACAGGCACATACTTTTAAAATGTAAAGTTAACTTGCCTTCCCATCTGTGAGCGTGCTCTGAATGGAAACGAGTTAAGATGTGCACTGGAAGGGAGGGCTATGGAAGATCGTATAGGATCGTAATAAAAGGAATACACAAATTTGCATGATGAGAAGAAGGAACAGCTTCACATATGCAACTAATCTAAGAGGAAAATAAACCAGACAATAAATTCATTACCACAAAAAGACACCACTTGGTCAAGCGGGTCTCTGTTGCTTCCGAAGTGGCATCTGATTTCAGGAGAGCAAATGCATACCAGCAAATAATGCATAGAGCAAATGCATAGGTGCTGAATAACTAAGCTAACCCACGTCTCTGCTTTCTTTACTTTCCTAATTCTGCAACGAGGTTACAGTGAAGTGAATGCTTCAGTTGGATCAGATTTTCTAGATGCCACCATTTTTGTTATCTTTTCAAGAACAGTCATACAGGTTACAGTTTATTTCTGCTAGCAAGCGGACCAATCATAGACCTTGCTATCCGTGTCTATGATGCACGTCACAGGTTTCAAGGTTCATGTCAGGCTACATGCATGGGTTTGCTTCTATGCTGAGGCTACACCATAAGCTCAATTTATAATTCTATACATAGTCTCTGTGTGTGCACCCAACCAATGGTAGCACTTCATAAATACTAGTGGACAGTTTTTTGTTGGGTTCATTTGTCCTGCTACCAAATTGACCAATCACAGGGCTAACAGTCTGCCTTGTCTGGATTGTGTAGACTTCTTGCCGCTCACTCATTAAGTCCTTGTTGTGCTCATGAAAGAAATCCCCAGATATGCCAAACATCCCTCCAGAAACGCTCTCCTACCAAACCAATCTTTTTGGCAATCCTCTGGGCCCCTGGCACATTTCCAAAACCGCTTCCAGCGGTAAGTCTCAGTAACGGTTCAAGTGTTCTGGCAGAAGGATGGGCAGGACATGTGGCTTAAAAGAGGATGTGCTGAACGTATCGTAACACACTAAGTACTGCTCTGCATGCTGCTCTCTCATCACAGATGTTATTTCCACTCAGAACACATTTCACACCTCCCAACTGTGACCCACCGACAGCTCCAGATTTGTAGCACGCCAAATACATAACGAACATCCTGCGACTCTCTCAGAGTGCGTTTTTGGTAGTTCACATGTTTGCCACTGGCGTGCAGGAGCTAAGATCTGCAGTTGCATGCGATTCATCAAAATCTGTTAGACTCAGAATCGAAGCCAAAATTGTGCAGCCTGAACTCAGCTTTACTCCAAAAGATTAATTTCTTTTTCAGGCTAACACTCCAACACATACACACACCTGGTGCAGTGGAGAGAGAGAGAGAGAGAGAGTGCTGGAGCCATTAGCTGCAGAGAGGGTGAACCATTAGAGGCGCACAGAGAAGAAACAGACAGAGAGAGAGGGGGAGGGAGATGAGATCACGTCTGTCCTTATGCACAGAGCTGGAAAAGTACCGCAGGATGGAGAGAAGTAGAAGAGGAGGAGAAGACAGTACACTGAGATCCATCCACATTTATAATAACACCACCATCATCAGTCTCCCACATGGATGTGCAGAGACGTGGAATCACAAGCCGTAGCAACCAAACACTGCACCCCAGCAACCGTTTCAGAAGACATAAATTCCTGATTTAAATCCTGACAGAGACGTGATGTTTGGAAACGGCAGAAATGCTAGCAACAAGCTAACAACGACTAGCTTCTCTGGGGCTATTATGAATAAGATATGAGCAAAACCTGTTAAAGAGCTAACCTGCCAAACCCAGGCAGAACACCCCAGCAGCCGAACAAAGGGGAGCTCTCTTTTACCTTCAGCAGACACACAGGCCTGGTTGTTATTATTCTGAGTTTATTATTATTCCACTGTGGCCTCGCAGTCGTAGTCATGCGTCTGACTTTGAGCTCCTCTTTCCTAAACATTAACTCTAAACATCAATCCGAAGCAAGCTCGTACCCTCAGCCCCTACTTCACCTGGGATTGAACCCGCAACCTTTAACATTGCTTACCGGACCGTGCGCAGACAGACGAACAGTTAGATACACGCATGCATTAAACCAATGAATCTCTTACCGCGCCTGTGTCGCCGGTGCCCCCGTCCATTCGCGCTCTCTTGCTCTCCGCGGCTCCGGTCATCTCCGCCGCTCCGGTGGGCTCAGGCTCCGGGTCCCCTCGCTTCAAGCCTCGCGCCGCGGCCCCGCTCGCCTCCAGCTCCCGCTCCGCCGCCACGCGGCTCACCGGGAGCATCACCGAGGCGACGTCGGTCGACATTAACATCGAAGAAAAGAAGCGGAGAAGCTGCGTGGAGATTCAGGGAGCTGACGCGACGCTCCTCGGACGCTTAGAGAGCGACGCGCGGGTGCCGCATTAAAGGCCCGACAGGAACGGTGTGCGTTTCAGGCCTGGATCCCTCCGACGCGCGCACACACACACGCACACACTACGGATCCGACGCGGAAAATCCTGCAGAACCACGACGCGGAGGAAACGCGACTGCGGCTGTCGGGTCAGACGCCGAATCGCCGAGCTCCGAAAAAGAAAAGTGTCGCGGAGAAACAGCGAAGCATCGTTCCTGACGCGAGCGATCCTTAAAACAAAGGAGTGGCGAGGAACAGCTTTCTCTCCCTCTCTTCTTGCGGCAGAGGAAACGCACGCGCGCACGCACGCACCTCCTCTCCGGTTTCCTCGCGGTGCTTTTCTTCACGGTTTATCGGTGTCTGCGCAGAGCTGTTCACCCGTTTCTCTGAGGAAAAAGCCGAAAACGCGGGTTTTTCTCTGGAGATGTTGGTTATGGAAAAATAAATCTACGTTGAAAGCGGCAGCAGCCGTCGCCTCGCTCGCGTTGTGTTTGGCGAAGAGCGCTGCCTGATGAAACGCGTCGATGTTCTGGGACAAAGCCCGGCTCCGGTTATTGATCGAGGTTCATGTGGCACAGTTTGTTCTTCCTATGGAAAAGGGAAGGATTGCATCGTGCGACACCTGGTGGCGTTGTACCCATACTGCATTGTCTTTCCATAATTGGTTATTCTAACCACAATGTAAACAATTAAGGGGAAAAAAAACTTTATCAATTAAATTTGTATTTTGTTCCTACACTGGACTAGTTAATGTGTATTTTCCCGTTCTGGAAATAGTTATTGAAGGATTTATAGTTAAATTATTTTGTAGTTAAATTTTATTTTTGAGAAATTCAAACCAAATGCCTATTAAACATATAATAATCCAAAAAGTAAGTCTATTCTAATGTTAATGGAAAATCATAGCACAAACATTTGTATGGTTTCTCTGCAGTATGAGTACTATCATGAGATTAAAGGTAAGAAGACTGAGGGAAAACTCTTCTGACAGTATGTATTTTTGTGCAATTTCCAGTGTGAGTACTCTCATGTGATTTAAGGTGAGACGACTGAAAGAAACTCTTCTGACAGAGTGAATATTTGTATGGTTTCTCTCCAGTGTGAGTACTATCATGAGATTAAAGGTGAGATGATGGAGAGAAACTCTTCTGACAGAATGAATATTGATACGGTTTTTCTCCAGTGTGAGTACTATCATGAGCTTAAAAGTGAGATGACTGAGAGAAACTCTTCTGACAGAGTGAATATTTGTGCAGTTTCTCTCCAGTGTGAGTACTCTCAAGAGATTTGAAATGAGATAACTGCGAGAAACTCTTTTGACAGAGTGAATATTTGTGCAGTTTCTCTCCAGTGTGAGTACTCTCAAGAGATTTGAAATGAGATGACTGCGAGAAACTCTTTTGACAGAGTGAATATTTGTGCAGTTTCTCTCCAGTGTGAGTACTATCATGAGATTAAAGGTGAGATGATGGAGAGAAACTCTTCTGACAGAATGAATATTGATTTGGTTTTTCTCCAGTGTGAGTACTATCATGAGCTTAAAAGTGAGATGACTGAGAGAAACTCTTCTGACAGAGTGAATATTTGTACGGTTTCTCTCCAGTGTGAGTACTATCATGAGATTAAAGGTGAGATGATGGAGAGAAACTCTTCTGACAGAATGTGAATATTGATCACGGTTTTCTCAATTATTGGTACTATCATGGCTTAAAAAGTGAGATGACTGAAACTCTTCTGACAGAGTGAATATTTGTACGGTTTCTCTCCAGTGTGAGTACTCTCAAGAGATTTGAAATGAGATGACTGCGAGAAACTCTTTTGACAGAGTGAATATTTGTATGGTTTCTCTCCAGTGTGAGTACTATCATGAGATTAAATGTGAGATGATGGAGAGAAACTCTTCTGACAGAATGAATATTGATACGGTTTCTCTCCAGTGTGAGTACTCTTAAGAGATTTGAGATGAGACGACTGAGAGAACTCTTCTGACACGTACGTTGTCTTTCCAGTATGAGTACTCAGTATGAGATTTTAGATTAGGACAAAATCGAAGCTTAAACAAGACACACCAGTAGATAATTATGAATAACGAGGAGGAAGTTACTAGAAGAAAATGCATACCAGTAAATCTTGCCATCTAGTGGCTAAAATAAATCAAAGCTGGCAAAAATAACACAAAATCGGCTCCAACCATTTCTACTACCCCCCCCCCCCCCGCCCCACCCCTAAAATCAATCCCTAGTCCCACCTCCCACATTTAGCCAAACAGGTTACAGGTGGACATGGTATACTAGTATCAGAGGTACTAGGCCCATAATCTAAGCCTATTTGCTGACCAAAAACTCACTATTTTGGTCAAAGACTGAAGAATTGTTATGGAGCGTGATGCGCCATTTTAAGAGATGCTGACGATGGCCTGCTATTGTCTTCAAAAAATGTTTATACATATATGTATATTAGTTATTAGTATCAATGCTTTTATATTAGTGTGTTTGTGTATGTAAGTATGCATGAGGGGTACACATTTCCATTTTCCATCAAGGATTATTTCAGTTGCAGTGGTTTGATGGCATTTTTAGATTTTCAGCGAAATTCCTTTTATAGTCTATACGTGTCTACTGGACAGCTCTTAACTAGACACCCCTATGGCTGAATACCTGTTAATTAGAAGTCTGTAGTCTTTAAGTCTGGCTTTTCTCGTAAGACGTTGGGGTTGTACTCATTTTTTGTAACATGGCCTTGACTGAATCTGTCAGGAAAATAATTTTTTTGTTTGTTCTAATAAACAAACCTTGTTTGCAATCAATGGCCCACATTTGTGGAAGTATTTTGTAGTATCTCTTAGAAAATGTTCAGACAAATGTAGTGGGATGTCATTTATCCTGAGCACAGTACATTTGATATCATTACACTTCAACAATTCCAATTCAAAGAAGTAAATGGAAATGGAATTCAACAACATTCATTACAAGTAAAGAAAAGAGACGGTTTTTTATTAAGTCACGAAAATGTCGGGTGTTCACTCTTTTTCATAGGACCATTATGCATGTACAGAAATTGACTGGAGCTCGGCTCAAAATACTACGATAACAATTTTTGTCTCTGAATTTGTGTCTCGAGGCTGTGCTGATTGTCCTCTTTTTTGGGAATCAAAATATAGTCACCCTAATTTATTTGAGGCATTCATTTCATCTTTATTTATGATGTTTTCATAACAAGTAATGTATGAAATTGTGTTGTTTGAATGCAAGTAAATAACAATTAGATATGCACATTAGTAATTAATGATGAATGATAGTGGTGATAGGTTTATGGGTGTACCATACATTCAATATATGACTACCACATAATATATCTCAACTAAATATCTTACCAAAAATACTAAAATTGTTCTACAGCAGCAGATGATGAGCCACAGAGAGATATTGGGATTTCAGCCAAAAAAAAGGAAAGGACTTCCAGTACAGGAGAGGGTCAAACGCTATTTATATAGCACTTTAACACAGTAGCTACTTTATGTTTCTTTTATATGTTTGTGGCTTAGGTGATTTACAGTATTTAATGTACCATAAACTATTAAACAAATCAAGTCCAATTATTTCATTTAGCAATGTTTGGTCCTGTCAGCACTATGCATTTCCAATTCCATTCCAGGAAGTGAATTGGAATTTACGCTTCATTCTCACTTCGATTCATGAATGGTCCCAAAGCTGGTTGAAAGAAGGGATAAATATGTTCTTCAAAACCCATCTAAGATAATATTATAATTTTGAGGGGACCAAGGCAACCGAACTACTTTTGAATAAAGTACCGTTAGCATGTCCGAGAGAACTAGCGCTTTTCTCCCGGTTCCTCAGCACGTGCAGAAAATACCTTCGTTTATTTAGCGCGTAGATCAGTCCTCCAACGAGACGCAGTATGAGAGAGAGAGAGAGAGAGAAAAAACAAGTTTGTTGTTGGACTAAAAGCCAGGCTTCATGGATTGACGCAATTTAGTGTAATGGACTGGTTTCTCTAAAGAGCAGCGTGAAGGAGCTTTGAAGCATCTTCAGTATCTTAACTTCAGTGGCTGTGGTTGCGACCCTCCAAAGCTCCAGAGTGATTCAGAAGAGCCAACACTATTGAGTTGAAAGGTTGGTGAACTAAATTATGTTAAAATTATGATATTAAGAGATCAATGAGGCGTGTGTGTGCTTGTTTATGTGTTTAGTGCTTTTCTTCTGCTATTTAACTGTGTTTGTGAAAACTTGTGTACACCACAGACTTACAATGGCAGAAAAATTTGTACACGTGTGAATTACATTAAAAATTCTTCAAAAATCAAAATCAACAAAATCAATTATTAATAATAACAACAAACATACAGATGTTCATATATTTTTTTACAAATCTCCATCATATTGTGCAGCAGCAATATTTTTATTTTCATTAAGCAACAAGTAAAAGAAAATTTAGAAAATGCCTTAAAGGCGTACAAAGTAAATTTTGCAGTGTCAATCCAAAACTTGGGCAACACTGTGGTCCAATAAGTAGCACTGTGGCCTTCCAGTTAGAAGATTGCTGGTTCGAGGCTCACTGGTGGCCTTCATGGAAGGTGTTTGCATGTTCTCCCCGTGCTTGCGTGGGTTTCCTCCGGGTACTCCGGTTTTCCCCACAATCCCCCAAAACAGGCTGTTAGGTTAATTTAATAATTAAAATTCCCCTTAGGTGTGAATGTTGCAATGGACTGGCCAGGGTGTACCCCCACCTCTCGTCCATGGTGCGCTGGAGATAGGCACCAGCAGACCCCTGTGACCCCAAAAAGGGAATAAGCGGGTTGGAAAATGAATTAATTAATTTGAACAGTGCTCAGATCATATATGGTCCCAATCTATCGGTTGTAAGAAGTACACTGGTTGAAGTGTAGAGTGCTAAATTTGAACATCAAGTTGCTAAAAAGAACAGTTAGGGCATAGGATGTTACAGTTCTCCATCCCCTGACAAATTGTTTCTCTTTTCAAGGCAGAAGTTGTTGTGGCCAGACATGATATGGCGCACTTTTATTTTGCACTTTCTTGTGTAAATGTAAAGCAATAGAATTTTACACCCAAAATTTACACTGTGTATTGTTAATCCAACACTTTGGGAGTTATTTACATTTTACACCACCTTTTTTACACTGGTGGTTTTACTGTGTGATGTCTTAATATCACATTCCAGGTCAAACAAACCAGGTCTTAGCTTGCTCTGCAGCAATTTACAGAGGAAAAAAAAAAACATAAAAAAAAACATGCAGCGTATCCTAACAGAATTAGAGAAAATTAATCTAATTCCAAATCAGTATATGGCTTAGTTTCTCCCCGTGACAATTTTAGATATTGTTGATCAAATCCAGGAGGACGGTGGGATAGGATCAGAAATGTCAACAAAATACACATCTGCCACTAGGGCTTCATTAAGATTCACTATAAACACTTTTTGTAGGGTTGGGAGCATGATCAAATTTCAGTTTAGGACCTTAATTTGGTGCATTTTAATGGTTAAAATCAAGGCAGTCTTGGAACTTCCTGAACCTTTTTTTGTAAATTTTGCCTTATTTTTTTACAGATAAAAGGGTCCTGGCACCTCATGTAAATTAAATAATTATTTTGGGGCATTTTTTGCAAAATATTTTTGATCCTGTAAGACATTTTAAAGGAAAGTACAACCTATATAGGTTTTTAAACGGAAGTTTGCCTTAATTGTGTGTTTTAATGCCAAATAATTAAAATCCATCCAGCGTTTTTAAGTTATACCCAAACGGCTTATGTTAAAATTACTGACTGTTTTAAATGTGTAAATCCCTTGTTTGGATATAAATATAAATTAAGCAAGTGAAGAGCAGCGGGATGTGGTTTAGTTTTGGTGATGATGGAGCATTTTAGAGTAAAATTATTAACCATATTCTGGTCAAAACATATTTCGTGTTTGGCACTTTGCGGACGGTCCCTAAGCAACCTTGTATTATGTTTGGGGTTAAAAAATATGTAACCGTTTTGACTTTCTCTTTGACATTTTACCAAAAAGCTAATGCTAGCTTGTTTCTGTTCACTTCTTGAATGCCACAGCTGCACAAATCCCATCATGCTGCAGCTGTCACCATGTGACTGAGTTCATACGTAGTTTTAATGTTATACAACGAGCGGTTACATGTGAGAAAATGTCAAGGTTTTATAATGTGCATCTTTTGAAACGGTTAATTTTTATTGGAATTAACATTAATTGTTCTCTCCAACAGCTCATCAACCATGGTGAACATCTCAGCTCTAAACTCCAGCATGTCACAATGGCACCATCCCCTCTGGTACCAGTATGAGGCTTGTGCCGAAGCTCCTCATTGGTTTATCCTCTACTTCGGGGTTAAAGTGTTGAATCTGGTTGCTGGGTTGCCAATGAATACCCTGGTGATTTGGAAGATCTTGAAGAAGAAGAGTGAAGGGTCTACCTCTGACATTTTTATCTTCAACCTTTCAGTTTTGGATGCTTGTTTTGGCCTCATGACTCCAGTAGACATGGTTAATCGCTTGTATTTCAACGATCCCGGGATCTGGTACTCGCAGCGGTTCGCTTACGGTCTGAAAGACACAACGCCACTCTTTCTGACATGCATTTGTCTGGACCGGTATGTTGCTGTGGTGCACCCCATCCTCTTTACTGGTATCCGTGACACCCGTATCCGTGTTGCTATCTCCGCATTCATCTGGGGACTAATTCTGGCCTACTCACTCACCAAGTGCATTCTGGGGATTTTGAGTGTGAATGAAGTTTTCAGCGGCATTATCCTGTCTGCGTTTTTCATCATGGTCTTCTGCAACCTCTCCATTATCTGGGTCCTCAGGAAAAGCGTTGCTGGAAAAGAAGTGATTAACCCAGTGAAGAAAAAGGCTTTCAAGATGGTGACAATTGTTTTGGGCATCATTGTGGTGAACTATCTGCCCCCGGTAGCTCTGTTGCCATTCGCTTCCACGTATTCCTTCGTGACACTGCATTGTAAGGTGCTCCTGGGAGTGTTCTCAATCATGGATCTGAGTTGCACCTTAGAGCCTCTGCTCTATATCTCCAAAATGGACAAATCCACTCTCTGTCCTTGTTTGCACAGTCCCTCCAAGAAACCCATCTCCATCACTGTCTGAAAGGAAGCAGAAAAGCATGGCAGTAATAGTTTAAAGGTTTCAAGGATGTCCATTTCTGAAACCTCTGAAGCCTCTTCTTATATCAGAATAAGTTTTACAGGAGATTAATGATAGGATTCAAGATCTATGTGCACTTTTTATTGTGTCCTTGTATAATTTGTTGCTACACAAGCAGGCATTAAGACCTGACATTACTTAGTCTTCCTTCAGAGAGTAAGAGAAAACTTCACATCATATATTGAAACAAGTACTTCGCAAACTGAAGTGTGTGGTTCTTATATAAAGGGGTGCTTAATTTATTTTCCACTCTCTTTTGCTTGAAGACCACTGTGCTCTCTCGCTCGCAGCGTGAAATATTGCCTTGTTTAAATTAAATAAAGCCACTATTTCAGCTGAAACTGAACGCTTCAGACTTTATTCGTTTTTTGATAATATTCTTTTCAGCTACCTTTCACTTTGGAGACCCCTTCTTATCAGTGGTGTAAAAAGTACTGGTAAAGTAAAGAACGTATGAGAAAAAGTAGCTCTTCTAAAACTTCTCAAGAGAAGTAAGACCCTTATATCCTACAAGTTAAAACATACCTCATATCAGAACCTTTTTCTTAAGGGTGTTTCTAAGCGAGATAGAAATAGGAGTGGTAAAAAGAGTGAAAGAGAAAAAATAAACATAGAAAGAGAAAGAGGGAGAGAGAGGGAAAAGAGAGAGTGTGAGGGGAAAGAGAGGAGAGAAAAATGAGAGGATGAAAGAAAAGAGACAGATAGAGAACGGGCTGGAGGAAAATGAGGAGAGAGAAAAAGTAGAAGAGAGATGGATAGATTGAAAAGAGAGAAGTGAGAGAGAGAGACAGAAAGTACAGAAAAACAGGAGAATGAGACAGAAAGAGAGTGAGAAAGAAAACTAGAGAGCAAAGAGAAATATACTGTAAAAGAGAGAGAATTAGAGAGAGAGAGGGACCGCAATACAGAGAGCACAAAACAGTAAAAAAGACAGAAAAAAAGAGAACGTGAGAGAATAACTTTTTCATAACTAAACATTCAACTAATTTCCTGGCAATTGAAATGGTTAAAGAAAATAAACGTGCTGTTCTAGCAAAATAATGTATACTTCTACTGATTCTATGTGATAGTAATGGGTTGGTTACTGTCCCTAGACCTCATTTTTGGGGCGATTGTTTCTTTATATGCATTTTGATTGAACAGGATAGGAGTCAATCACTGTAGAAAAAAAGACATAAAAATGAATAAAGTTAAGGCAGGTTGATAAATTCAGTTTGGCATATTGCATAGTTTTAGTATATCCTTTATGGTTGATTGCTCCTTGAAACATGAAGAAAACACTGCTTGACATTAAAAAGTGAGGTGACACTTAAGATGCTCAGCTCTCACTTAACTTCATCATCTTGCAAGAATTCACTGTACACAAGCATATACTGCTGCAAAACCCACTCAACCATCTCTAGAAGCTTGACAGCACATTACATTTGGGCATGGCAGGGCAGGAGGCCATATTGTGGATCACATGACCGATCAAGGTAGATCTAATTAGGTATTATTTAGTTTCATTTAATTTTTTGGGTCACACAGGTAGACTTTCACACCCAATAGCCCAAAAAAAGAGCACCAGGAGAGTGCCTCTGACATGAGCCATTGCAGGCAGGGTTGCGACCTGATTGGCTGATACACACTTGCATCATTTACCACTGCAAAAATCAATGGCCATAAAAGCATTAGCATCTACTGAGATTTAATACTGCATAGCTCTGGATCGGCACATGTTGTGCCTCCTATAGACATACATGTTTTTTTGCAATTCACGAAATTCAACTTACATTCGCAAATTGTAATGCATATGTGTTTACAAATTTGAATCAGTAAATCCATAGACTGTTCTTGTGCTAATGGTCTGGTATTGGTCATGTGATGTGGCTGTAGCTGGATGGAACATGGAACCTCCATTCCTTGGTAGATTGGCGAGAACTTTTGGGTGGCAGCTGAATTATTCCGTCTTTGGACAGATGCACTGGCATCTCTACCAGTCTCATACCGAGACCTGTGAAGCATAAATGATCTTTCTCCACAAGACTAGCTCAAAACTGGAGAAACAACCAGCCAAGCAAGAAGATGCTTCACAGGCTAGTGGTGTCGCTGCTGGTGCTTTGTGAGCTGATGGAATGACATTTCTATGGCAACACTGAAGTCACGCCTTTCACCACCTTGAGACTTTTGGCAGACTTGAGACTCATGTTAAGGGTGGGAATTGATATCATTGGCCATGTTGATTCAGCCTATCAATCCAATTCCTAATACATTTTCTTATTGATCGCATGCTGAGCTTTTGATTGCAAAACGAAGCTTTTCCTTCAAAAATGAACCTTTACATGAAAAATCAAGATAAAGAAATAAAATATACAACACATAGAACTCGAATTTAGAACAATTGTTATTCCAAAATAACAAATTGTTGATATGTATACATTATATTTGGTTTACTAGTTAACCTCTTAGCATTCCTACAAAATTACCTTATAAGGCATAACAAATGGGGTAAAGATACTATGGGGTTTGATCCTCGGAGTCACAATACCTCTTTGAAGACTTTAAATACACAAAGTAGTGAGAAAACAAAACCTAACATTGTTTTTTTTTTGCACAGAAAGTCATGCAGGTAACTATTGCTGGGAGGGTTTTAGCTGGAAAATACAACATGATCAAAGCCAACGATCCATGGGTGTGACATCTGAAGTTGAAAGAGTCAGTCACCAGAGTCATTTATGTCTTTCATTCCCAAGATTCTCATTCAGCTCCAGCTCTTGAGATCACATTTATAGAATGTTGATTAGTATTTTAATGAAAAACCAATGGACATGTTAATAAATGTCTGAGGGTTAATTAAGAACACACGGAAGAGACACAGGTGTGTACAGACTCATTAACTTGAAAAACATGCACAGCCCATTAAAGAGAGGGAGACTGTAATGGAGTCAATGTGTACCGCGTCATACACAGCACTAAGTTTGGAATAAACCAAGGAATATCTGCACGAGTGAACACATTCATATTCTAAACTAAATCCACGCAGAGACCTGTTTATGACTAGACTTCCATGAACGCTTGTAACTGGACTTCACAGAAGTTCTAAATCGAGGTCTCAATTGAGTTTGTACAGAAGCTCTCAAAAGACCTCAGGCTGAACCATTTGTTACAGTGGAGAAAAAAACTGCAAATATTGCATTGAATGTTTTTAATCACATGCCTTTTCAAGAAAATTATCTGACATGTGATGAGTGGTTTAAGGCTGTAGAACATCTTTTAAAAAACTAGAAGATATTTTATGCTGCATTTTCACCAATGTTGTAAAAAAAGCTACCATTTTCTTGGTAGCTCTTAGTTAGACCATAATGCCAAAGGTACCTGCCTCAAATGCATATGAATTTGAGTGACGTCCCATGCGTAAATGCCATATATCATCATTTGAGAAAGATAATTATTTGCATTTTACCAAACAGAGCTTAAATAAAGAACACCAAAAGACCTGGGTCTGAAAATAACGCTTCCATGTTGAATAAACGCATGATGTATGTTAAAATAGATGGTTCTCTTTAAACCAATACCTATTTTTAAGTGTTTCTCCGCTGTCGTTGAACATTTATCTGAAAGCACAGATGTTTACAATACGTTACATTAGATTTACTTGCATCTTACACCACAGTTACATCATAACTTTCATTGCATCTACTGCAAACATCCCAGACAAATACTCCTCTTGGTCCAATCACAGACTGGTGATTCATGTTGATGCAGAAGAAACGCAATGATTGGTTGCATCAGCGCCGGTTTTCCCGAGAGGAAAGCATTTATTGTGGTGCCCCGAGAGTGAAACTGAGCCAAAAACACCTCAAAGTTGCATGGTCAGAAACTACTCAGCGGAGACCAAAAACAACTGGATTTTTAAAAGAAGATCACAGAGCCCTACACACAGGAGGTGAGAATCTCACTGGCTTTCTTTTAAGAAATGTCATGCTGTTCATCAATGCAGTGAACGTAATACTACATTGAGAATCTTGAGATAATGCGGAAAGTAAAGATTAATCGTTACTCTCAAGTATAGATTCTTCAATGGTTTAATGATGAAAATCTGAAGATGTGTTTTTGCACCATTTTATGTTCAACCTCTTATGTTGGTTCTTTTGGTTTTTGAAGCTCATTACACTGTGTTATTAGGTTATCTAGTCAACAGTTTCAGCAGATCTTCAATTGCATCACCACAAACAAGTGTTTGTCTGAGAAAAGGTATCCACTTTCCAAGCCAGATTGGTATTTTTAAGACACATTTTGAATCATATTCAGTTTGAATGTAAACCAGTTTCAGAAGTAATGGTCCCAACAAATTTTACAGACTTTTGCCTTCTCACTGTCATACTGGCTTGAAACTAAATTCACCTGACACCAAATGGACCATCTAAAAAGTGCGTCTACTCCCTGTAAGAGTGGATTTGACAATGATGGTAGTTTGCTAAGGGTCTTTAAGTATGCTAAAAATCTAAACTCAGCATTACTTTACAAAAAATAAAAATGAAATTCTCGTAGTGTCCTTTCCTGAGTCTGTATGGTGAGGTATGACAGTTTAACCTCGTTATCAGAGAGCTGGAGGAATATCATTTTTAAATTTTTAGCAGTTTTGCGGAAAATCAGACCGTTCTGAACCAATACTGTTTGGTCTAAACAAACTAAGGACACACATACGCTCACTTGCCAATTTATAAGATACACCCTTTTGCCTTCAAAACTGCTTTAGTCTTCCGTGGCTTAGATTGAAATAGGTTCTGAAAACATTCCTCAGAGAGTTTGGTGCATATTGACATGATGGCATCACGCAGTTGCTGCAGATTTGCCGGGTGTACATCCATGACTGTGGAGGCCATTCGAGTACAAGAATGTTCAAGAAACCACTCTGAGACAATTCACGCTTATGACATGGAGCGTTATCCCGCTGAAAGAGACAGAGAAGATGGGTAAAACTGTGGACTTATAGGGATGGACATGGTCAGCAACAATACTCAGGAAGTCACGAAGCCCAGTTGGTACTAAAGTGTGCCAAGAAAATGTCTTCCACACCATTACACCACCAGATTGTTTTTCCAATATTCTATTGTCCAATTTTGGAATTGTACCCTCAGTTTCCTGTTCTTTGCTGCTGCAGCCCATCTGCCTCAAGGCTTGATGTGTTTTGCTTTCAGAGATGCTCTTCTGCAGACCTCGATTGTAACGAATGGTTATTTGTGGTACTGCTGCCTTTCTATCAGCTTGAACCAGTCTGACCATTCTCATTTGACCACTGGCACTAACATAAAAAAAAACCTCTCTGAAGTGCACTTATGATTTAACAGCCTTGAAACAAACTGCTTGTTGTGTTTCTCCCAAACTTTAAGATGCTTAGGATAAAAGCGTAAATGAAAATGTAGAACAACAGCTCAGTTGGGATTTTCTCTATTTCGGAACATTCTCTGTAAACTCTAGAGATGTTTCACTAGCCTTAGAGATGAAAAATCAGCCTTTTATACTTGGACCAACCTGTCTGGCGCCAACATCCATGCCACATCAAACTTTCTTCTCCATTCTAATGCTGGGTTTGAACTGCAGCAGATCATCCAGGCCATTTCTACATGCGTTAATGCTTTAATGGGCAGTTGGACAGGTGTACCTAATAAAGTGGCCTTTGATCGTATATGGAAAAAAAATTAGCCTGCTCCATTTACGCTACATTTGCCAGTGTGCAAAGCTATTTAAGCTATAAAACACTTGTAGTAAACAAATTTAGCACCACACGCGGTTTCATATGTAGCCTGAAGAGGGCACAGAAGATATTTTGAATTGTAACGAGCTTCTACGTCAATTAGCATCAAACTCCTAAAAGTTTGGCACATGTAAGTTAAAGCCAATGGGCACACATGTGTTCCTTTCTCTTCTCACTGACTCCAGGAACACTCACAAATGTCCAAACTCAATCTAGTCCAAGTTCATAATCACAATTTCAAAAAATCCTTATAAAAGTAAATGTGCCTACAGGGAGAATGTATGCCTTGTTTAACCCACAGGTTGTATTGTTGAACCACTAGAGCCACCATGTGGCCAGGAGCTTGAACAGCAACTTTTGTTACAAGTTAAAAAGGTGGTAATACATTCATTCTTTTTCCTTTCCGCTTATTCCCTTTCGGGGTCACGCCTAGGGGTCTGCTTATGCCCATCTCCAGTTCAAACTGGGCAAGAGGCAGGGGTACACCCCGTACAGGTCGCCAGTCCATTGCAGGGCAAGGTGGTAATATTACTATTTGAAATTTTACTGTTTGCAGGATTAACAGGATTTTGAAATCAGATCAAGAATGCTTCTCAGAGAAATAAAGGTTCTCTGGGAAAATAGGCTTTTAAAAAGGCATAAGTTTACATGTTACAATTTAAAGGATAAATTCTAACTTACCCATACCAGCCTAACATGAAAAGAGAGTTGTTATTAGAGATTGAAGCAGGAGCTAAAACGCGAGCAGCAGTCAGGGGAGGCAGAGGAGGCCATGCCTCACCTGTCATTGTGGATAGAACAAAGGTAAAATAATTATATTTATAGTTATTTTGCATCCAGAATCTGTTTCAAAATCGCTACATTTTACATTTATCGTTGTTCAGATACTAAAAAGAGAGGTACGTGAGGTAGCAGCCCGCTGAGCCTCACCGTGCATAGTGCAATGTGCAATAAGACGTTTTTTCTGTATCTCTGTATAACGGTATTAAAATGTTCAACCACATACTGTATAAGCTGAATTTACATAGTTTACTTGATGCACAGTGTTTTTTATCAATTTATCAACTGTGTGTAACGTGTTTCTTGCTGGCAAAGAGGAACTAGGTTTGCTGCCTCATGCTAGGGGTTGCTGGATATCCCACTGATTACAACGCCTCTGAAGAATAATATAATTAGTCTTTTTTTAATCTTCAGAGCCTGTCAAAATATGGCAAATTCTTTGACTGTGAAACTAAAGGCGAATTATGTCATACTGTATATCTCACAAACAGTGAGATATGTATGTAAATCTCCTGGAGAACTCACCTTTTAGGTCCAGAAGGTTTTCATCCCAACTGAGGCGGCCATGTTGCTCTAGCTCGTGCTCACTGTTCCAGCTCTGAAAATACTGAAAACATGCAGTCAGAACAGGACTGATCTCGATTGAGACAGAAAGACTTTTAAAACCAGAAAAAGAATGGCAACACTTCTACAAACAAGTTACCGATTCTTTTCTTCAGGAGCGGCACATGGACTTCGTTTCTAAGTAAAGGCAAGTCCATAATAATGTTTTTTGTTCTTTTTGTATGCTACATTTTGTTTATGGAAAAAAGGGTTCATGTGTTTGTAAATATGACGATGATGTCAGTGCCTCACCAGCCACGAGCCTCACTGCTCGTTCCTCTTTACAAAACAACTAGACTTTCGTTGTGGAGATGTGAATATTATTATTTTTTTTAAATCATCTTGAGTTGAGCTCAGTGCATTCAGGAGTCAGTGAACATGAGGTAGAGACACGTCAGCAGTTGAAATACTAAACAATGCTTCTCTTCTCAGATCCGTCATGCTGGAGAACATCTCAAGTTCAACCTTGAACACTACTGTTTCCAGCTTGACTCGTCTGCCCTGGTACCAGTTTGAGGCTTGTGCAAAGGTTCCTCATTGGTTCCTATTGTACTATGGTGTAAAAGTATTAAACCTTGTGCTTGGGGTTCCATTTAACATCCTGGTGATGTGGATGATCTTGAAGAAGAAGAGTGAGGGATCCACCTCTGACATCTTCATCTTTAACCTCTCTGTTCTAGATGCGTATTTTGGCCTCATGACTCCAGTGGATCTTGTCAATCGGCTTTATTTCAACCACCCCACAATCTGGTATTCGGTTAATTTTGCTTATGGTCTCAAAGACACCACACCACTCTTCTTGACCTGTATTTGTCTAGACAGGTACATTGCGGTGGCGCATCCAATTCTCTTCACTGGCATCCGTGACACTCGCATCCGTATTGGCATAAGTTCCACTGTCTGGGGACTCATTCTGGCTTATTCCTTCACCAAGTGCTTCTTAGGTGTGATGAGCGTCAATGAACTATTCAGTGGCATCATCCTGTCTGCGTTCTTCATCATGGTCTTCTGCAACCTCTCCATTATCTGGATTCTCAGGAAAAGTGTTGCTGGGAAAGAAGTGATGAACCCAGTGAAGAAAAGGGCTTTTAAGATGGTGATCATCATCTTGGGCATAATCGTGGTGAACTATCTACCCCCAGTGGCTCTCATGCCCTTTGCATCCACCTATTCATTTGTCACGTTTCGCTGTAAGGTCAGCCTCAGCGTGTTCTCCATCATGGACCTGAGCTGCACCATCGAACCTCTCCTGTACATCTCCAAGATGGAGTCATTCTGTTCCTGTCTGAAAAGCACTTCCAAGAAACCGGTGGATGTTACCATCTGAATGGGACTAGGTTTTTAGCTGATGCCATTACAGCAGCGAGATATGTTAGTACACTACATTTGATTTCGGAAAAAGCTAGTGATGATGAACTTTTAGCTTTGTGAGATGTTTGACACTACATCTTCTTATACAGCCTTAACAATCAAACTTTGGTCAGTGAAAT
The DNA here is from genome assembly GCA_007224835.1 of Danionella cerebrum. Lineage (NCBI taxonomy): Eukaryota > Metazoa > Chordata > Actinopteri > Cypriniformes > Danionidae > Danionella > Danionella cerebrum. The sequence goes on along the minus strand of SRMA01026829.1, from coordinate 140,116 downwards.
GGCTTTGGTCTTCATTTGTTTGTGTTTCTCTTGACTGTACTAGATCCTGAAGGAAGAGATCGGATTAATAATAAACGCTGCATGCTCTGATTTCAGTCAATGACACTCTGAAAATGTTTTTTCTTCTTCATCTCCTCTCTAATGCAGATGAAACCCTCGGTACTCTTTATTAACATCCTAAATAGCTTTATAAAGGTCTGCAGGGATTAATTAAGAAGAAGAGCAAGAGACACAGATGTTTCGGTTAATGATGATGAAAACACTTAACGCACTCCAGAGATGGTTATTGATCTCTTACAGATGTGTTCACAGCACTTAAATGTAGTCAACGATGAAGATACATGAAGATACAATGTACCCTGAGAGCATAATTAAATTACAGCAGCAGTAGTGGTAGCACCATATGGGTCTTCTTTGGTTCCTTTTCTCAGTGACATAAGACAATGTTCCCAATGCCACAATGAGTGATACAAACAAACCATATCTTTATTATTTTGCAAAGCTGAGGTAGAGTTAAGCCAAATTGGTTGACGATTTGTAGTGGTTACTGACAATAAATGTTCCTCATGTCACGAGTGATACAGGTCCCCATGTCTCTATGAGTTTCATCAGCTGAGATATAAATAGGCCGAATGTTTGCTTTTGTAAACAGCGTGGACACAATGGAGTGGTCGGTGAGATAATATAATGTTTCCCATGATACAAACCAACTCCCTTGTCTTTATTATTTCCAAAGCTGAGATAGAGATAAGCCAAATGGTTTGCTTTGGTAAACAGTAAAGATAATATGTTTCCCATGCCACTATGAGTGATACAAACCAACTCCCTTGTCTTTATTATTTCCAAAGCTGAGATAGAGATAAGCCAAATGGTTTGCTTTGGTAAACAGTAAAGATAATGTTTCCCATGTCACTATGAGTGATACAAACAAACCCCATGTGTCTATAAATTTCAACAGCTGAAAAATAAGCCAAAATGGTTGCTTTTGTAAACAGCATGGATGCTATCGAGTGGAGAGTGAGATAATACAATGTTCAAGATGTAACCATGAGCTATTTAATCCACCCCATGTATATTTTTTTACAAAGCCGAGAGAGAGAGATATGCAAAACTGGTTGCATCATAAGCAGTTTGGATGCATGGTGTGGACCCCATGAGTGCTTTCAACTGTTAACAAAATAAAAAAATTGCAATTATACAACTGTAATATATACTTTATTGCCTCTTTTCTTTTTGTGAAACCTAGTATTAAACATATGATATGATATGATTCTATGTATTCTATTTTGATGCTGTATTGTTTAAGTATTTATTAAGTGTGTGCAAATTCTAAGTAGTATAGCGTAGAGAACTTTCTGTACTAGGAGAGTGATTTATTAAATCGTGGTGTAGAAGGGTATATTTTACAGGCAATGCAAAGACGTAAACAGAGAAATGTTTAAAGTAAGATTTACTCGACGTCCTCGACGAAGGACCAGAAGAGAGTGGGAACGTCTGGACAACTGTATGGAGACAGTCCAACTTGGTCCACCAGAGGGAGTCGGTTCCTTGTTTTGGATATTGTTTTGTTATAACCTTTTATATTTGAGTTGTTACTTTGTATAGGCTAAAATTCTTTTTTTTTATTTAGAGATAATCGAAAACATAAGGAAAAAATTATAAAGGAGTCTTCTGATTAAACTTTTCATATTATTTGCAAAATATGGTGGAAAATAAGTATTTGTTCAGCTACAAGCAAGCAAGATTTCTGGCTCTCACAGACCTGAACCATCTTCTGTAAGAGGCTCCTCTGTCCTCCACTCGTTACCTGTATTAATGGCAACTGTTTGAACTCATTATTAGTATAAAAGACACCTGTCCACAACCTCAAACACTCACACTCTAAACTCCACCATGGCTTAAACTAGAGAGCTGTCAAAGGACACCCGAAACAAAATTATAGACCTGCTCCAGGCTGGGAAGACAGAATCTGCAATAGGTAAACAGCTTGGTGTGAAGAAATCAACTGTGGGAGCAATTATTAGAAAATGGAACACATACAAGACCACTGATAATCTCCCTCGATCTGTGGCTCCACGCAAGATCTCACCCCGTGGGATCAAAATGATCACAAGAAAACTATCCCTGAAGATTTGAAAGTTTTGCTGATCTGCATATTCTAGTTTAAATTGGTTTTCAAAAATCGCAAATGTTTCCATAACACTGAAGATGTGGGTATAGTTTTGCTGACAATGTAATATATGCAAATCCACTTCTGAAAAGTTCTGAGTCTGTTTGTTTGCCTTGGTGTAAGGGAGTTCAATAAAAGGAATTTTGAACTCAATATTTGGCACAGGCCTAATGAATTGATCTCTGCGTCCAAAACTTTGAAGAGAGGAAACGAGAAACGGTTTTGACTAAAAGGCTTTATTCACCCATCTCTCAATGGATCTACTCATGAGTTTCTGACAGTGGCACATATTTCAGTACTGATCTAAATGTAATGCATTTATTCCAACAAAGGATGGTCTTTGTCTTTTCCTGAGGTCATTTGCAGTTCTCTCTTCCATTTTGTCCCTGTTCTTGTTTCATTTTCTCATAGGGTCTCTGAGTGAGTGAGACAGAAGATGTCATTTACAAGGTACACAAGAAGTTTGCTTACAGTTGAGGAACTGTTTTAAGAAAAGCTGTGAAGCATTCTGTTTACCCCAATAATACAGTCGAGATGTATTCAAACATATATGAGCTTATGGTTAAGTAAAAATGCTATAAATATCTCTGAATAAAATAGCTTTTAGGATTTTTTTTGCCCAGTGCCCCCCTTCGCTCACAGTACACCAATGTACACAACAATGTACAACAATATGTTGTTCTAATTCTAATTTCTAATTCTAAATCGGACTAGCTTTTTCTTCCCTTTGTAAACCCTTAACTTGAGCTGACTTGAATGTCACATACTGCTGTTTGACACGAATTTGAAGGTATGCTGTTTCTAACGAACATTTAATTACATCCCACTTCCCCTGATTTTTTTTTGCAGAGAGCCTCTCGCGTTAATATAACAGGTCTGAACCTTAATGTCACAAGAAGAGGGTAATAAAATGATTTGGTGTCCTGGACGGGTTACGGTGCTACACAGTCCACCTGCTAAAAATAAACGCTGACATCCGAGAGCGTTAACGTGCGTGAACATAGATCATCTATACGTAGATCCGTTGGACCGATGCGAAGAAGCGGACGCCATATTACTACGGGACAAAAAAAAATGAATTACTTATTTTGCAGCTGATTTTCAATACTTTTTTAAAAAATCAGAAATGTTAGTTTTATAATACAGTATTCATTATTTTATTAATTTCTTAAAAATGTACCTAAACTCCCACATGCATACATATACTGGTCAACAATATTCGAATTCATGACAATGCTGATGATAATATAGAAAAAAGTGAGTAAAAATAACAAATTTATATATATATATATATATATATATATATATATATATATATATATATATATATATATATATATATATATATATATATATATATATATATATATATATATATATATATATATATATATATATATTAGGAAAATTAAAATTAGTAAAATGCAGACCAGACAACATCTGCATATATGTAATTCCAAAACAAGTGAACGGATGTATCAGTTGCATCGGAACAAAAAGCGTATCAAGTGTCCATATCATTTTTAAGTCTCTTCAAGGAACACTTGTCAGTTAACTCTATGAACCGATCTTCCCTGCCCTATACCAAGATGGCGCCCGTTATAAGGTATCTACGTATAAGTTTTCTATGATGCGTGAACGAGTAGAATAGAGAGTAGAAATTGAAAACTAATAACGATATTTACATCCTAAATTCATCAGTTTTTATTTAACGTTACTTATGTATGCTATTTGATTAGGCGATTTGTTACAGGATAAAAAAGCATGAACATGTTCACGCTCGCTGAAAGCGACTTCTACTAAGGCGAGGACCCTAATTACATATTCATGAGACAACCTTTTTATTTTTAAAGTATTAACTTTTTTTTATTCATAAGACAACCTATCATCTTCAAAACGCTTTAGTTCGTGTAACAGTTGTTATTATTATTATTAAAAGTAACATTCAAGCCGTACAGATGTATCCATGTACAGGATTCAAGCGATCCAACGCAGTTAAGCAGACGTGCAAATGACTTAATATTCATGAGACACCGTCACCATAGTAGTGCATAGTTTTCCGTCTACTTTGAGGTCTTTGTGAGGTTGCGTTCAGAAGATTAGAAAAAAACGGATTTTACTGTCATCCCTCGCCTTTTTGTGAGTATTTAAATACCAGTTATTAAGGATTTGATGAGTAACTTTTTTGGTGAAAGGTGTTATTGTATGCACTGTAGCGTACGGCTGCAGAAATAAAACAACAGTTAAACCTCACTAGAGTATTAAATACTAATTGCGAGACGTATTTAGGATAACTTCATCCGTATTGATAGAATAATTTTCTTTTATGGTAAAAGTCTTATAAATTACATTCAAATAAGTGCTAACAATAAAATACATAACTTAGTTTATAGCTGAGCTGATCGTAAGGGATTAGCAACGACCTAATATCTCAAATTCCTAAATAGAAACGTTGAATAACACTTTATGCAAATGTATTTTTACTGATTAACTCGTGTATTTTTGTGTTCAGTTACAGATTTTAATTTTGGAATCTCCCGATCAACTACTATCTTGAGCATCTGGTGGCTTGAAGAACTCAAGTATTGCAGGTTCATTAATGCATGGAGCAAACGAAGATGTTTACTTCAAAGATGCTCTTCCTGTCTGCTTTTACCTGCTTCACTCTTCTTCTCCATCAAACATCTGGTCAGAACTGCTCAGATCATTGTAAAACATGTGGAGTCCCAGAGATAAACCAGTGCATTCAATGCCACAGCGGATTTATTCTGTATGACAACCTATGTGTGGGTAAGACAGCATTGGCTTTTCATCACATTTAGATCATCTAAGGTACTAGAGACTTCATCAGCCTAACATTTAAGAGAGCTCAACTAAAAACAGTTTGCTTTCACAGTATGCTCCAGACCTTTTTTTAATAGCCTCCTGCTACTGAACATAAAAGAATGGAAACCAAGGATTAATCTCTAGATCAATCTTGCTGAGATGTAATAGTGAAACCAGAAGCCATCAAATCGCTTACAATTAGCGTTTGATACTTTTGGTGCTTGACCGTAAAAGAAGGTCTAGGATGACTTGAAACCGATTTAGAAGATTTAAATACTTTCATGATTCACTGGCTGCCAGAGGTGGTACCAAGTCAATCCAGGGCAAGTCCTTGTCAAGTCAAAAGTTGTGAAATTTTAATTTCAAGTCATTTACAAAAAAGGCCAAAGCAATAATAGATAGCTTTCCTGCGGTTTGTCTGCAACTCCATAAATGTAAATCGAATGCAAATGTTTTTTTAACCCCAAACCAAAAGCCAAAAACCTAATCATTAAACCTAAAACAAGGTACTAAACACAGAGATTTAAATGTTCATGTAAATGAAACATCTACTGTTAAAAACGTCAGAAGCATGTACGATTCACACAGAGCGAAATGTGAATTGATTCAATTTGAAGTTGAGTCGCAAGTCTTTTGCCATTTTGTCAACTCGAGTCTCAAGTCACAAAATGACTCAAGTCTGATTGGAGTCCAAGCCATATGAGTCGATTCCACACCTCTGCTGGTTGCTCAGTCTCTTCTCAGATATTGATTAATGTGGCTGTAACTTAGAGCAGTGTCCACGTAGTTCCACAATCCAGGGTCTGCAGGTCACGACTGTGCTACAGTTCCACATCATTTAACATCCTTCATCTTTAAACATAACCAATATTCAAAAGGAACGTTATTTAGTAAATCCTAAAAAAAAACGTTTATCAGTTGAAAACTGATAATAAAAAATATTTTTTTTTACACCCAGAGCTTGAGAGAGTGCTGCACACAGTATAAAACACAAACAGTACTATGAAGATGTGGAAAAAAACAAAGAATGCTTTCAAAAATGGAAGTGTCAATCATTTGTTTGCATCATAGACCATAAAAAATATGGACGACGTGACACCAGCTACTAGTGATGGCAAAACGAGGCTTTATGAATCAGTTTGAACTACTGAGTCGAAATTGATTCAGTACTCGAAAGTTCATTCAGTTCCTTCGTCTAGTGGATTTTCTGATCAGTGAACAAATGAACGAAGCATTACAAATCTGAAACTGAATTTGTCAGAGTTCAAACGTTTGTTAATTTTGCAGGTTTAAATGCTCAGAGTAGCTCATCTTCCATAACACACTAGGAGATGTTGCCATCTTGTGACTATTTCACTCAACGACACAAATGCCCTCAGAAAGTAATCATAGCAATACATGAAAACCAGTTTGATCTTTTGAAAAGGTCTAAACAAAACAATGTTGTGTTGTTGCCGTCTGTTTATTCTGTTTTTGACTTTGTTTATTCTAAGACTTGTTTTTTCCTGCAGATGTAGATGAGTGTGCTGAGGAGGTGCTAGCCTGTTCTGGGATCAGTTTTATCTGTGTAAACACAGAAGGCTCTTTTCATTGTAAATGTGCAGATGGATACGCACCCAAAGATGGCCTGTGTGAGAGAGTCCAGAGCACAGGTACTGCACCCCCTCGTCTCTGTCTCAGCTAAACTAAAGTGCTAAACAAAATGGTACATGTCTGTGAGCAAAGTGATCTGAAGATTCTCTAGATTCAGTTTAAGGTTTCATTATTTTCTAAATGAATAATTAATCAATATTATACCATTATTGATATTGAAAAAGTTCATTTATTTCAAAACATTGTGAAACGGTACTATTTAACATTAATAATTCACATGTAGAATAACAACACACTCAATCCTCATTCCTTTTTCTTCACTTTATTGCATTTAAAAGCATTTCACAATAAAAGACAAAACATCAATTTTGAGATTATGAATCATTTTACATGGCATCACATTTAAACAAGTAATCTCTTAGTACGTTTATGTTCAAGATAAAATGTCTTTGAAGCTAGAGCTTCAGTAGCTCTTCTGTCCTCGAATGATGGAATGCTCGAGACGAAGAAAACGGATCATTAATCCGAATCCGAATCCTGGTTCGATCTCTTCCTTTCCCTTCTTTCTGATCTGCCTGAGCTTTTTCTGGTTCTTTTGCCTCGTCGTCCCAACTCATCCTGGTTTCTCTGATCATCAGATCCTCTGAGCTCTCTGGTGCTTTCCCGATGAGAAGTCCGAGGCTGCTCATCATCTCCAGGTACTTCTTCATGTGATGGTGCAGGAGAAATTATTGAGCTGCTGGAGCCACCTTCTGAATTAAAGAGGTGGTCGGCTCTCCTCTTTTTTGGCTCTTCGTTCTCGGAGCTGTCAGACGATGCTCTTTTTCTTTTAAGACTTTGTCTCACATCTGTCTGGCTCCCAGAGCTTTGATCGGAAGGTGCCAGGATCTCACTGTTGTGAAGCCCAGAAGGTCCAGGCTGTTCATCATCGAATGATTCCTCATTAGTCGCTGGAGATGAAACAATAGAGTTCCAGGAACCATTTAAAGGATCTGAATCAGGCAGTTCTGATCTTCTTCTTTTAGGTCCTGTTACTTCTAGACTGTCATCTGCCTTTCTTTTTCTCTTCATGCAGCCTGTTGTTTCAGCCTGACTTTGCTCTGTGGTTGATCTGGATCTCTTGGGTTTGACTTCTCTGCTGTTGAGCTGACGTGAAGCTGCAGAATGTTCTGGATCACTGGATGTCTCTCCAAGGGATTCAGCAGAAAGCAACTCTAAATCCGAATCAGAAAATAATTCTGATTCAGAAAATGAGTCTGACTCAGACACAGAGTCTGAATCAAAAACTGAGTCCAAGTCAGGAACGTAGTCCGGATCAGAATCAGAGTTATATTCTGAAGCTGAATTAGACGATGCTTGAGCTTGATCCACAGGAACTTGGAGAGGTTCCTGTGCTGGTCCCTCTGCGGGTCCCTGTGCTGGTCCTCCCGCGGGTCCCTGTGCTGGTCCCTCCGCAGGTCCCTCTGCGGGTCCCTGTGCTGGTCCTCCCGCGGGTCCCTCTGCTGGTCCTTCTGCAGGTCCCTCGGCTTCTTGTGTGACTGTATTATACACCGGATAAAAGGAAACTGCCAAAGAATCCCCACTTGAATTAAGGTCAATGGTCCAGTAATCTGCATTTTGGTCCAGCAGGTCTAGCAGCGGATTATATTCGGGACCAGGCGTCAGAGGATAGTTTATCACATGTGCAAGAGCTTCTGTAACCCACATGAAAACCATGTTCTGATGTACATCAACTAAGTGATAGGGAATGTGAATTTCTGGCAGGTTCCGTTCGATGTCCCCGCGCCGTAAGGTTAGAGACATCACATATTGTGGTGCCAGGATTAAATGACCAGCTCCGCCATCATTAGCTGCAGGGATGTTTCCAGGATGTTCTCCTTGAGCCATCTTTGCTGAAGTATCAATCCTTTGAAATATCAGGAGGAACTGCAAACACGCTCTGATCCTTCAACACTGAGAGCACTACACTTCTGCTAGCTCTTCTAAGTTCTATGATGTCATCAGCTTCTAAACATGACAGGTGGTCGAAGTTCCATCAGCATTTAAACAATAACAGATTCTTTACAGTCAGGTATTCTAATTTGTGTGATGTCATGGGCATTTGAACCATAACAGATTCCTAGTGTTTGCAGGCCCAGTGTCTTCACTGCTCTGAAGATATGTTCCATCAGTTCACTCAGCCATTGTGAATAACTCATTCACTTGATTTTTATTCATTTTTATTTACCTTTTTTCACTGCTTTACCAATTGTTGTAATAAATAGTTTTTTTTTGATGTGGCAATGCTTGATATAATGTTATAGTAGCTCCTTTTTTAACATATCTTTTTTCATTACATTGCTCTATAATTCCACAACAAACCTGAAATTGTATAAAAAAAACAATGCAAATCTGAGTGACAAATGCTGTCATTTTTCACTGCAAAAAATAATTGTAAATAAATATTTATGTTATCTATATTTTTTTAGAATGAAAATAGCAAAAAAGGTCAAAACAATGTGAAAATTGTATAAAAAAATCGTACACACTCTTCCAGGCACTTTTTGTTTTATTGTGATTTTTATTGTGATATCACAGTGTCAGGCTTCTTCTGGGAAGAACTTAAGCGCTAGAGCTGAGATAGATCTTCTTCTTTATTTACGTAAAGGAAAACAAACACAGGAACTAAACAATAGACCCAAGCGGGGGTAAAAACCTGACATCAATTTACAATCACTGAGAAGATGGAGATAAACTAAACGAATCTAAATGCACAAAGCATGAGACATACGTGAATCGTCGAGAAATAATAACCACAGGATACAAGAGGACCACCGACTGGCATGGATTTGACAATGATCTGTGAGCACCGGCACATGTCTGGGAATTATATACACACAAATAAGGGAACAGACAAGGAATACCAGGATAGAGTAATTAATCTAAACAAGGGACCGGACGTGTAAGCCGGGGAAGGAGCTCATGCAGGAGTTAAACTAACAGACATGGCGAATGACAGGAAAGGGGAAAAAACTAAATACAAAAGGTAAGAGCAAAAAATAATCAGATTATGACACAGCTCTTGTACTTCCAAGAGTTATCCCTTCTTTTCACCAATAGATGGCACTGATGGCACAGATTTGGGGTCTGTAAAATAAAACGCATTTTAATTTGAATTATCTTGGAAATTATGTGTCATAACTCTTGTAATGTTTGTTTATAACCAAAAATATCAAAACTAGTAAAATTTTTGAAACTTACAATTTATATTTTAAATCAAAATTAATCAATATGTGGATTGCTCCATTCCTACTTTAATAAGGTTTTTAGAAGTTTATTAAGTGTTCAACTTAAATGAGTCACAAGCCTTTAAAACCACTGTTGGATGCTTCTAGACTTTGATTGCATCTTATTTAACTGCATTTTACGAATAACGTCTTATTTTCAAAAACACACTCTTCAGTGCAAGTTTCTGTAGGCAGCCAGAATAGTTAATGCCACATCCTTTATTATGTGTTTTGTACATTAAGTGTGTTATTTTAAACCCCCTGACTGATGTGATTGGGATTTAATAAACAACTCTAACATTGAAATAAATAAATGTAACATTGAAAACATTAACTGTTAGAAGTCTCTGCACGCACCGGTACGTGTGGCTATTACAGCGTCTCTTTTGAATTAAGTTGGAATGACACAATCAACTTCAAATATAATGTGTAGTTTTCAAAAAGGTTATTAGTTTTCATATTTTCTGTTTTAATCGAACATTTCAAGAGTTGTGACTCATAATTTGAACAGTAATTGAAATTTAAATGAGTTTTATTTCACATACTCCAAATCTGTGCCATAAGTGCCGTCTAGTGGTGAAAAGAATGAATAACCCTTTGACAGAAGACCTAAGTGTACTTTTTGTACAATGTCAGGATAGTGGGATTGTTGTGTAATGTAATGAAAAAAATATTTGTAAAAAAAAAAAGAAAGAAGCTGGGGTTGTTCTAAAAAAAATCAATCATTGCCCCAAAAAACTGTTTAAAGGATAAACGTTAGAAATATGTTCTTTTTCTCTTCATAATTAACAGTTAACTTTTTCATGCTTTTCGTTGTGTACGGCAATGTTTAGAGATCAATATCCTCTAAATACAGTCAATTTGTTCCATTCTGTTACGCTTTAAGGATAACATGGATTAAGATTTAAACATACGTAGAAAGTAAATTTTTTACTTGTATCTCTATTTAAAAAGTTTATTAGATTAAAAGATCCTCTTTTGTTTTCTAACAAATATGCGTTAACAGTGAGTGTGGGTAGCTAAATCTAACAGGGTGGTCTTCTAAGGGTTAAGCATCACATGCTAGTAAGAATTACAAGTGTTTTTATGAAAATCTTTTTTGCCTTACACATAGAGGGAACAGATTTCTCTTTTTTTGTTCATTGTTTGGTTTTGTTTGGTCTCTGCTATGTAAAGGTGTCACATGAGCGCCAATGGCCAATCAGCTTCCTATTTTTATTTTTTTATTTAATTCCAGATTTGATCAACAGATACTTTTAAATGACATTTTTACAAGCCAACATCAAAGTTTGTGGATGAATTGTAACCATGTGGTTTGTTTGTTGATGGTCTCTTGCTGTGTATTCTATGTGCAGGCCAGGGTTTGTTTGAGGAAATTCAGGAGGATGAGCTCGAGGTTCTTCAGCAGATGATCTTCATGGTAGTCCTTTGTACTCTGGCGACGTTAGCGGCTAAAGGAGATATGGTCTTCACCTCAATCTTCATGGGAGCTCTCGCTGCTGGGGCAGGATACTGGCTATCGAACAAGACTGAACGACTGCTGGACGGCCTTCTGAAGAACAGATAAAAGCACTTGGGGCCCATATGAAATTGACGGCGGTTTAGTAAATGAAACAGTATTTCTGTATCTTAATTGAAAGTATGTTAAAGCAGTAGTCCAGAAGAACCCAGATACTTCTAGATCTGAAAGCAATTGATTCAAATGGTGGATGAAGTATATTTCAAACTCGACCCATATAACAGTTGTTTTGTTTTTAACAGAGGTGGCTAGAGTACTCCAATATTCACTCAAGACAATAAGCTAAAGTCAACCTTTCAAATGTTTTTTAGTTATACTTTTTATGTATATTTTAACATTGTTTTGATATGAACATTTCATTTAATTACACACAAGTTCAGTAGTGCTTTGTTTTTCTATTTAAAGTAAACATAGCATTTTCTGTTTGTTGCCTGTTTGCTAATTACTAAATAAATAAAATACATTTGGTAATTGTACACTCTCATTTAATCTAGCCACAGGGGTTTCAAGCCAGTGACTTCTGTGCCGGTCCCAAGCCCGGATAAATAGAGAGGGTTGTGTCAGGAAGGGCATCCGGCGTAAAACATGCCAAAAACCAAACATGCGAGTCATCAAATCGAATTTCAGACCGGATCGGTCGAGGCCCGGGTTAACAACGACCGCCTCCGGTGCTGTTGACTTACAGGGTGCCGGTGGAAATTGGACTACTGTTGGTCGAAGAAGGAGAGGAGGGAGAAGGATTCGTAGACAGAGAGAGAAGAGGAAAGGCAGGAGTGTAGATCTGAGAATAGGGACTCTTAACGTTGGTACAATGACAGGGAAGGGTAGGGAGCTGGCGGACATGATGGAGAGAAGGAAGGTAGATATTCTGTGTGCAGGAGACCAGGTGGAAGGGTAGCAAAGCGCGTAGTATTGGAGGGGGATACAAACTGTTTTACTATGGTGTGGATAGGAAGAGAAATGGGGTAGGAGTGATCCTGAAGGAGGAGTTTGTAAGGCATGTTTTAGAGGTGAAAAGAGTGTCAGACAGGGTGATCAGTTTGAAGTTAGAAATTGAAGGGGTGATGTTGAATGTAGTGAGTGGTTATGCTCCACAAGTAGGCTGTAAGCTGGAAGAGAAGGAGAGATTTTGAAGTGAGTTAGATGAGGTGATTGAGAGTGTTCCCAGAGGGGAGAGAGTAGTAGTGGGAGCAGATTTCAACGGGCATGTTGGCGAGGGCAACAGAGGTGATGAGGAGGTGATGGGCAGGTTCGGTGTTAAGGAAAGGAACCTAGAAGGACAGATGGTGGTGGACTTTGCCAAGAGGATGGAAATGGCTGTAGTTAATACTTATTTCCAGAAGTGGGAGGAACATAGTTAGTGGAGGTAGGAGTACGCAGGTAGACTATAAAAAAATTGAAACCATCGTGAACCACAAGAAAATAAACTTGAGCCAAGAAAAACACTTCTAAAGTTGGTTCACTGTATAGATCATTTTAGAAAATCATTAAAACCTTAAAGCTTGTTTGCTCATTTTTTAGAAGTTACTTGTTTTGATCTGTCAGTTAATCCAAACAGGAAGTGATATGGAAGAGGCTGCAGGGTTGGGAAAGGACTCAAACCGGCTCAGCCGAACCACAGCTTTGCCAGTTTCTGCTCATTAACCAATCGCCAGCGATCAGGACTTGTTTAATTTAATTTTTTTTAATCATCCACTAGACATGTTGTCATCAAGTCATTCTCTTACTCTTATATGTATTACCAGTCCTGCTCTGCTTAAAAGACATAGGGGAGTAGGTGATTCGTTTGAGTTGGACAGTTTTGTTATCACCCGGAGAGTGAACACTTGGTGTGGTGTTTCCTCCTCTGGATGGAAGCAGCAAATTTTTTAGCTATTTATTTTTCCCATGGACCAGTTTGCATTATTTACATCAGGACAGGAAGGTGTTTAAAGGAAAGGGGGGAGTGGATGCGAGATGTAGGTGAGGGGGAAAGATTCAGGAGTGGAAAGAATACCCTTCTGAACAGACCATAATAGTTTGTAATCTGTGTTCTGCCATGTGACTTACGTTTTCAGGAGGTTCAGAACTCTCTCTTTATTTTGACCCTCCTTTATAGGAAATTGTTTTAGCATATCCAGTGACATTCCCTCATTTTTTACACAAGGAACATCAGCATTTCTTTTCTTCTGACCAGGTTTTATCCGTCTCCTTCCGCCTCACTCTCTCTGCTTCCCCTAATCCTGTTTTAGCAGATATGGTGGTTATCAGTGATTTTATTCAGAAAAAAACAGGCCTGGTCATCTCCTCTGTCTAATGCCTTGCAGCCAGTTCCTCCCTCTGAATTTGGCTAATACATCGATGTCCATGCTCTCAATCCTGCCCCACATGCCACAGTGTAATAGTAAAAAAAACACAGAAAATCTCTGTGGTTTCAGTGGGAGTAAGATTTAGGATTAGGACCATGTAGAATTTTCTTTCTCAGTGGTTGCTGACAGTTTCAGGCTGTGACTGATTTTCTCGGTGGCTTCGGGACAGGTGTCCTGCCGTGCTGCATTTGCTTTGTTTGTGCCATAGGGAGCAAAGGTCTCCTTGGGACTCCCCTTGTTTACTGCTTGACGGTGGGGAATTCTTCTTTCACGCCCCACTGCCAACCACACCGACTCCATGCGGTGCCTGGTTGGTCAGCATGGGCACCTGTCGGGTAGCAGGGGTACGGAAAAGCTCAGCCTGAGCCTCCCTCAAGCACCTGAGCCTCAGAGTTATTGACAAGCTCAGTACTAACCTGTCAATCAGCCTCCAGCACTGAGTGACTGCAAAAGACTGTCATTTAACCAACTGCTCTGGGCACGCACCCTTTCACTAAGTGTGTGCGTGATCTCCCTGGTACATTTCATGCCGAGCAACAACACTTGCTTTCAGACTGTAGGAATTAATAGTCAGAGGGTAGGTGACCCAGCTCCTTGAGTGTCACCGTGCTGGAGATTTAGATTCGACGCATGTGCCACTAAATAAATGTATGGCATTATCTTGATCAGGTGCATTTCCCTACAGATACTGATCAGCTGCACAGGGCTATGGTACCACAGGAAGTCCACTGTGCAAGAAGATGCTAAAGGGATTTCATTAGTTTCTAGCATGTGCATTCATTTCTAAAGTGTTTAAAATATAAAGGAAAAATGCTCATTATCTGATTCCTTGAACTAATTATTTATTCATGTGGAAACTGGATTTCACACAAAAAGCCCAAATGAATCTTCCTCGTTTAGGACCGAAGATTGTGTGAAAGCTCAAGCAATTAAACATTTATTTATTTTATCTATCGTTATTCTGCATCAGGCATTTAAAGTCACATAAAATAATGTAAAAACAACATTTGAGTGAAACAGACTTGAAAAAAGGCTCAAATCGAGGTGTGTAGAGGAGGACATGTGTGTGTGTGTGTGTGTGTGTGTGTGTGTGTGTGCGTGAAAATGTAATCTGCTGCTCCTCAATCTCATTAGTTATCAGCCATTGGTTTCGTTTTTCTTCTGCCCATTGGAGCTCAGTGGGGGAATCATTGGGCCTCTGTCGATTGGGCTACATTCGCCTGCTGAAATGAACCCCCGAGAATCTGCTGCACTTGCTGTTCCTGTGATGATGTCACACAGTGAGCACATACATAATCAGGTATTAATTAATGATGCTAACAAAGCTGCGGCTCCACGGAGCAAGCACACAAACATATTTAACAGGAGCACTCTGTTCCGATTCCAACGATAAATTACTGAAAAGGAGAAAGAAAAGAAGTTCTACTTTGGCAAACTGAGAGAAACATGGAGCCCAGATGCCAGGGGCAAGATGGTGATAATCTTCAACGAGGGATTAAGGTATTGATTAATGATCCTCCTTCATTACAGTGGCAGGATGTTAACAGGGATTCGGATGTGTTCCAGCCGGGCCGCTTTAAAGTGTGCAGCTAGAAATCTACTTCACACTACTGGCAGCGGAGTTACAAGCTACGTACTGTATTTATACTGTGAACAACACTTTAAGTCCAGGTCCTCTGTGACTGAGATCGAGAGCTTTATTTAACTGTTTATGAAGGAGATGAACGGATGTGAGCTTTCTCTCTCGTGAACTACTAAACTGACCAATCACATGGGCACATGGGTAAAGATAGGGCCTTTTCAGACTGGGAACGCTATTTTTATGCTCACACTATGTTATGCTGTTTCAGAGACACATGCGTATTTACATCACCAGAATCACGTAGCAATAGACTGTGGAAGACAACGGTGAAAAAAATTTTGTCAAACATCAGCGTTGTTCAAATAAAGCTCTCCCTAACATTTTTGTGGTTTGCATTTTGTTGAAATCTATTGTCGTTCAAGCTGAAAATAAAACATATGTTGATTAAGTTTGTTACATAGAGCTGGGCAACTTTCCCTTTTGTGCCACATGTCCCGCTCATTCCTCCACCAGAACGCTTGAACCGTTCCCGAGACTACTTCTGGAGATGGTTTGGAAAGCCAAGATGGTTGCTTTCACACACGCTAAAAAAACGTGTTCCCGCAAACGCAATACAGACGCCAGTGTGAAAGAGCCCTTACAATGTCAGGCTCTGGCGGAGGGGTTTATAGCATGTGCAAGCACATATTGCTTTGCCAAAACATGTCTTTGCGTAGCCTTCACATGGAAACTACTCCAAGTGCTTACCGCGACTGGTGTGAATGTACGACTAAACTTTCCATTCAGTCCAGGGTTCCTCACCAATCAGCTAGAAGAAGGAAAAACAGTAAACACCCTTTAGAGCAGGGGTGTAAAACTCAGTTCCTGGAGAGCCACAGCCCTGCACAGTTTAGCTCCAACCTAAACTAAATACACCTGATGCAGCTTGTTACGTCCTTCAGGCTGTTTGTAAGCTTCAGGTCTGGGTCTTTCTGAGCAGGGTTGGAAGTAAATGGATTCCGACACCCCTGCTTTAAAGGAATGAAAGGAAACACTTTATGTTTATTAGGAAACAGAAAGGTTAGACTGTATCTGTTTGAGTATTGTACAAATTAATGAAAGTTAAGAATGCTGGTTCAATTTCTGCAATACTCCCAAAAAATAAGGCTTTGATTTAAGTTTGTAATGAATTTTGAATTACATTTATTGGTTATGGGAGCTTTTCTTCCATTATACAAATGTCTCAAGCAAATAAATTCCTCTCTTCTGCAAGACAAAGTAGGCAAAGCAAAGCTTGCAGGGACCAAGTGTTATTTGTTACACACATGTAGTTAGTGGCAGTGCACACATAAAGAGCTGTGATTATGTTCACGTAGCACAGGAGCAAAGACCCTCGTGTCAGCCCACCCACTCTGCCCAGCACTGATACACTCACAAACTGCCTGTAGATCGCTGCAGTGCACGATGCTTTTATTAGAGCCTGTGTTTATAAAAAGAAACAAATCCTTTATGTCGTATTAGAAATATGATGATTATTTGTGTGTGTGTTTGTACTTTGTTCACGTCGGTGAAATTAATGTTAGTGTGTGTCACAACCTGCAGGACAAGCTTATATAAGGGTAATGAAGGCATTCGCATTATGAAGAAAAATGGCCAAGCAGTGACCGACAGCCACTTCCCATACGCACACTTAAAAACACATCCTGGTCCAGGGGAAGCGGCGCTGCTCATGGTGTGCAGCTTCCTCCTTAGAGCATCGAAGCATGATTGGAATCCGTGGTGCTACAGAATCAGGGTCACGTACCTCTGTCAGAGATCCACAGTGTGTACCCCAGCATTTCAGAAGAAGAAGAAAAAGACCTTGTTACATAAAAAGAAATGTAACCTTTGAGGTCTCAAACAAACCAAGCGGTGAGAGCTTTTATGAGAATTATGCATATACGTATAGCTCCAGAGCCGACCCTAACCAATTTGGCGCTCGCAGAAACATTTCAGATGGCGCCCCCTTGCATCGTAATAATCTTCACTTCTGAGTACATATACTGTACTTAATAACTTTGCATAATTTTATCTAAATAAGCAACTGCACTTTCAAAAGTATCAAAAACAAATACAGAAAAAAAATGAACTGAACACATGAAATACAATAAAAACGGCAAAATAAATTATTAGTATTGGGACAGTAGGCTGTTATTAGTATTATTATGACATTACTACTAAATAGGCTTTGCAAAGTTGCTTACTGTTTTCTCAAGACACAATATCAAATGGTTTTAAGATTAGTGGAAGTTGCACTTTTTTTCTTCCTCCTTTCTGGCGCCCCCTGGATGCACGGTGCCCTTTGCCTATATTGCCTATGCCACAGCTGCCCCTGACTGTTTAGAAGTTTAGCCCCGACAGATTTAGAAGTTCTGCTGCTCGTAAATACATCACCATCTTTATCTGGTTGTCCATTTTTGACCGTTGTGCTTTTGAGTGATTTGTTTTCTATTTTTTTTTTAAATTGCATTTTAATTTTATGTTCAGCTGCCTCTCAGGCCATGTATTCTCTACTTATTCTGTTTATTCTTAACTTTTTTTGTAGTACAAATCAACTTGCCTTGCCTTAGAAATGTCAGGTAATCTGTAAAGTCGTGGGATGAGTCCAATTCTTTTGAATTTAATTGTGTAATTAGAAAAAATTTCTTTTTGGTATTGACTCAAGCCATTTTTTGCCATTTGATTTCAGTGGAGGAGGCATGGCTTGGAGGGAAGTGATGTCAGTGCACAGCCTCTATATCCAGAAGAGTCTACACAAAATGATTTCCTTATTTACAGCCTGCTCCTCGTTTTTAACATTGCTGCTTGTGTGCTTCAGTGTTCTCTCAAACACAGACATTATTCATGCCGTGAAGCAGACAAAAGGAACATTCCTGTGACTTAAACAGTAGAGGATTATAACGGTGGCTTCAAGGTTGTGGGTTGGATTCCATGGGAACAAAGCGTGAACAAATACATCTAGAAACACTTTAGAGCAAATATCCCCCAAGAGTACGATTGTAAATGTCCTTGAAAGAGTTTCTCTCCCTCTCAGACTCTCTGATGTATGGTTGGTGATGTAAGGATCTTTGCCGATACAGGGTTAAACGGCTGAACTCAAATGCACACGGGTGAGTTTCTCCAAGAAAATAAAGCTTAATAACATAAACAGCCTGTAACAGGGAGAACTGTCTACCGAGGGACAGCCGTCCATGAAAATAAAAGGCTCACAAAATAACCCAAACAAGAAGTAGAGCAGAGAACAGAATATAAAAGGAGGATGTAACACGTGACTACGAGCGCACAGAAGAGCGAAACAAGGGCAAAGGATGAAAAACAGGGCGCGTCATAACTTTCAAAATATCAAAACTTTGATCATTATTACACCGAAACACTTTGAATTAGTTTGAATTCAAGCAAAACATTCTGTGTAGATTAGCAATGTTGTATCGTAACAAAAGCTCGAGTCAAGGCGTCTTAAAACATTGCAATGTGCTGGAATGTGTAGGGCAAGAAACAACAGCAGCGCATGGCGTAAGAGTAACAATGCTAAAGCGTTCAAGAGAACATTTCTGCTATTATATTTTAAATGCATTTTTTTTAAATCTATTTAGAACATTTTTTCTTTTTGTATGTATTGTGGAATTTGTTACTTATTGTGTGTAAATGTATGGTTTTACGTGGTTTTATGTGAAACTAGACGGTTGAAGCATTGATTTGTTCCAAATATTCACAGGCGCACCAGACCTTTACTTAGAACAATGCTAGATGAGCGTTTAATATTTCATAAGCTAATTAAAGCTTAGGCTTCAGGGGCAGAGCATATGCAGACTCGGAGAAACACTCCAGAGTTTCTGAAATAGACGCAGATTTTAGCGTTCCAGAAAATACCAGTGGGTTTAACAGCGCATCCGACATCGTGTGATGGTTTACCAGTCTGTCCCCAAAGGTCGTTCAGAGAGAAAAAAAGAGCGATGGAGAGAAAGCATATGTCAGGTGGAGAGCAATCACTGCTGTATTATCATATGAAAGACCTCCTGTCTGTCTGCCTGGATTGAGCTGCACCAGGGTGGCATGAGGTGATGAGGCTTTTATAATCCCCCGACATATTTCCACGCAGATCTGATGGGTTGAGTAGCCGTGTGGTAGTAGTCCTGCGTGCCATGTTGCTCTCAGAGACCTGAGGGGACCCCTGCTTCATGCTGGGGGATTTTCGTAATGCTGCCTGTGTAAATAAGAGTAAGAATGTGAAGCCCCCTACAGGGGGCAAGCTTTCATCTCAAGACCAGGTAATCACATATTGGCACACAATGTATTAATATTCAGTCAGAGGGAAATGACTCTGTGGGCTGTGACTGTGGGTTGTTTGCCAGTGGAACGATGTGTTGCTTTGGAGATCCAGGTCAAAATATTGCATTTTCGAATTCCTGGATTAAAAAAAAAATAGATTAATCATTTTACAAACCAATCGTTCAAATAATTATATGTAGTTATAATTCTGCTCTTTTGTTTCAAAGACACTATTTCACAGCTAAACAATATTAGGGCAAGGAAACGGAGCAGGTGTCATTTTCCACTTCAATCTGGCAACCCTGGTGGAATGGTAATTAGGGGAGGGACTCTCTCTCAGATGCAATCTGAAGAGTCTCAGAGTAGATCAGCGGATGTTTACAACATTAAGAGCAGCTGTGAATGTGATTAGGTCAAGAGTTCATTAATAAATATGTGTATCTTCTGCCTCACTGTTTAATCAGAGTTATTAATATTAATCCACGTCGAAAAGCCATTAAGTCATTGCTGCAGGGAGTGCATTTCAGTTTCACGTAAGAGATGACATTTAAAAGATGTTGTAGTTTAAAATCACCAATGGATGCTTTTATTATTGGCCCATTTACTAAATAAAGTGGTTGTTTTCTAATTTGTGAACCGTTGAAAGACGATAGTGATGTACGTGCTCTCTTCTGGTTGAGCTAGTGACCACCCTACCCCTTTGTATCAAGTGTGGTGTTGGGGATTTCCCCTGAAAGAGTGGGGCGTGTGTCCCTCTGTCTCAGCTCGACCCAAAAGTACCCAAAAAATGGAGGGATTTGGGTCCACTTCCCAAAACCGATCCCCAGAGGGTTAGATTTAAGTATTATATTAATAATGCATGTGATTTTAAGGCACCTTTCAGGAATCTAAATGTCACAGTGTAACAAACAGGAGCAATGGAGAGATGAAAACAAAGCATTAAATACACACACAGCATCAATGCATCAAAAAAATGTAAAATTTGGTCATAGAAATCTCAGGGAAAGGATCTGATCAACTACTACACCAAGGAAAGGCCCTGGTGCCAAAAGTATAGCTATGGCTGGAGATGTTATGTTATGAAGTAACTTCAAAGTTTTATTATTATTTTTATTACTATTAAGTTGGTTGAAGTTCAGTTTAAACCAGGACTTTATCTCATCCAGGCACGTGATAAGTGGGAGGCGAGGAAAGCTAAAGGAAGGTTCAGAAGCAATGTGTTACTGGGTAGAACCCTGTTACAGAACCCCAAGACAGAACCCTGAGGAACCCCTGATGAAAAAGTATATTGCTTGGAACTGAAACGTAAAATTTTAATAGAATGATTTTAAACGTTTTGTGAGATGAGAGATGAACTGAAGGTAGCCGTCAGGTCAAGCAACACAAGGAAGGTAAACACGAGGTCAAAATAACGTTGGCTGAGTAAGAGACGGAAATGACACTTTCACATAATGAATTCACATAATGGAACAACCCTCTCAAGGATCTTCGCTAAACTGGAAGGTTTGGTATACCGTGGAAGCTGTCTTTTTTTCAGGATTGGTGAGATGGCAGGAGGTGCTCGGCCACATGCCCTGACATGAGTGAGTCATGGAAAATATTTGGAATATTCTCAGATAGATGGGGGAGACTGGAGCAGGTAAAGGGTCCAGGCAGAAGTCGATGGATTATCCTTCACATTACAGACATCAGCTGTAGAAGGCAAAGAACACGTTGAGAGGGTCCTTGGTGACACTTGGTTAGGATAGTAACAAATTGTTACGGATCTATAACTATCCTGACAATTGTTAAAAATGTAAAAAATTATTGGACAATTGATCAGAAGGTTCTGATGCAACAGTAATTTCAGTGGGTTCATGCAGCGTTTGAAGAATTTAAGGCCTCTAGAAAAAATTCCCTTATGTCGAGTGGTTTCTGCTTTATCACCAGAAGCTTGTGTGGAGAAAAGAGAAAGAGCCAGCTTTCTTTGGTTGTTCTCCTTGTAAAAAAATGGATCCAATATGATGTTCTGTTGGTGCCCATGGTTTAAAATCACAGGAAACTCGACATGTAGAGGCCTTGTTCATATACTGACTAGGGCAATCCAGGACCTCGAAATACTTTCATTTAGGAGCATTGAAGGCTTGAAGACAAGCCCAACTTTGATGCCTTCATTAAGGGAAAACCTCCCATGATACATTTTCCCTCTCAGTACAGTCGTCCTATCCTCTTTTTTAAAAAGCACCCCAAGTATGAGGTTTCTACCCCTGTGTTTCACAGTTGAGATGGGGTTCTTGGGATTATGCTTTTTTTCTTCCTCTAAATGCTGCAAGTGGATGTTATACCAAAAATATATATTTTTGTCTCATCTGAACACATGACCTTCTCCTTCACATTTTTCAGGTCATCCACGAAGCAAGATCTTGCATGGATCCCTAGTCCTCCCCATCTTTGTCCAGTTTTGAGATACAGTGGTACCCCGAGATACGAATACTTCAAGTTACAAAATGTTCCAGATATGTAAGGTCTCGCAGGAATTTTTTTGCTTTAAGAAACAAAAAAAATTCAAGATACTAACAACCACAACCACGTCTGACGTCGTGCTGCGCTTCCGGGTACTTACTCCCGTTGCAGACAGTGCTAAAAGGGTCTGATAATGCTTCAAAAAACTTTAAATCAGTTTTAAATCGAGCGAAACATTATGTATAGATTACCAATAATGTGCTATAACAAATGTTAGAGTCAAGGTGTCGTAAAAGAAATAACGTATCGGAGCGCAAGTTAGAGAAACCCTGTATCGGTCTTAATATTGACTTTTCTTCAGGTAACAATTTCAAATGGGTGAATTTATCCAAGCAACGAGTAAAGTACTGGGGGCTTGTTGAAGACCAACTGATCAGTGTCCACTTCTTGCTGCTTATAAGATAATCAAATACTTGTGTAATACAGTCATTTGGAAGTTTTTAAAATCAGTTTGTCTGATTGAAATGAAAGATTTCTGACAATGTAACATATACACATGAGCCCTGCTGTACTACTGTACAGGGTGCGCGTGTGCGTGTGTGTGCATGCGAGAGAGAGAGAGAGGGGTGGGGGATCCCCATTGAGGAATAAATAATAAATTTCTTGTATGAGAGAGAGAGAGGAGGTAAAGTATAGAATCATAATTGCAGGGAGACAGAAAATAATAATAAAAGAGAACCTCTTCTGCGTATACAAGCTGTCGTTATTAATTAGAAAATCCTGGTGAAAAACACTGCCCCACTGACTCTTTGGCCTCTTTCATTAATTACTTTGTGTCTCTTCCAGAAGTCTAAATCTCATTTTGCTCTTGCACTGATAAGGAACAGAGGCAGATGAAAGGAGCGGTGTCAAAGGAGTGGAGCAGGTGTTCAGCATGTGACTGTGAGCCTCACGTGCAGCTTGCAACACATATGCACCACCCAAACAAGGTCAACAAGACCTACAGGTGTCTGTGTCCATCTGATTATTCAAGAGGAGAGTGAACAGAATGGGAGCGCAGTGTGCTGGGGTATATTTGATTATTCGGCTTGTGTAAGTTCACAATTCCTGCTGTGAAACTGGTGATTTTCTAAATGAATGAAGGCCACAATGTAAATATTGTGGATTGAACACCACAGAGAAAGCAAGAAATGAACAAATGTGGTGAAATTACTTTGCTGAGTTTTTAAATGAATTACAGTTTAAACAGAAACAATAGAAAGTCTACAATTATCTAATGTACTACTGAAATACTAGGCAACTTTGAGCTGCTAACCATGTTCTGTCTACAAACAAATAAACAATTGAAACGTCCTTCATTCCTTTCCCTTGCTACACAGTAAAAGTAACACAGGAGTAAAATTCTTCTTCTGATTGGCTCAATCGTGGCTGTCTTTCAATCATCCGTGCAGTACATGGCATAAGGGTTGATTCGATCAGAATTGTAAGGGAAAGTTTATAATTATGGGCATAATTAAGTCAATGTCTCGGACGTTGATTCGGAATAGTTTGAAGACTCTTGATGGATTGCTGGCCAATATAAGTAACAAAGTTACAATGTAGTGAGAGAAACAAATCCGTTTCACTCGATGGATCATTTTTAAAAGGATTTTATATAAATTTAGGCAAATTTATAAGATGAGCATAATCTCTGCTAACTGCATATATTACTCTAAAAAGATCGACAGAATAATGCAATAACTTGCAAACATATTACAAGATATGGTTACAGGCCTAGTTTATGAAGAGGCGAGTTCAATGTTGAAGAAAATGAACACTTTGAGAGAACTTCTTCAGAACTTAAAAAGAGGCTTGGAATTAAGCTTAGTTGGAAACTTGAAGCTCTTGCTTTGACTTGTGGGACATGAAGTTTTTGACAACAGTTTTCTTACTGTAAATAATAATAGTATGTCTAATTTAAGAAAATACACATGCTTTGAGTTATGTACGTTTATTTTTGATTGTTGATGTCATGCTTGGTGGTTGAATCACCCTGACGAGCGCTAGACGCATTCCTGGCTAGTTTTCCTCTTCAGTCTTATTTTATTCTGTATGTTTTCAAAAGCCATGTGATCTCGATTGTTGCACACGGAAATATTCTTGTTCTGATTGAAGACATGACTTCTCGCACTTCCAGGCACCATGTGTTTATAAGCTCTTTCAAAACACTTGGATAACAATAAGTAATCCGAGTAGCAGTATGTTTGAATTCAAAGATTGCGAGAAGTAAACCACTGACTTACTTCTTCCGCTGCATGACGGGCAGTAAGATGGCAGCGCGTGTTTACATTAACTGTATCAGTTAAAAACATTGGAATGTGGTTTGCTGTAATTACTGTTTTACAGGTGTGCAATATAAACACATATTTTGTAATAACACCATTATATTCCAGTAATGGACATAGAAACTCTTAAAAAATATGCTCAACAATCGATTTTTACATTGAGTTTTCATTTCATCATTATATATATATTTTTTTCATTCACAGTGCTAAAGACTGTAATAATGAACAGAAATAAACCTAGCCATTATAAACCATACAGTATAAAACAGCTGCTGTTTTTTACCATAACATTTACAAACATTTTTTTTTAACCGTGTGTGTTTAGCAGAAACGTCATCACACCTTTCCTTGATCCAAAGAATTACATACTTGCCTGCTTTGTGATTTTTTTTCTGTAGCCCTGACTACCTTTACCCTATCAGGTAAAGACATTGATGATTTATTGCTCAATGGTTTATTGGTATTCCACGGTTGGAACATGGTTCATGTGCCCTACTTGCACTTCCTCTCTAGCTTTGTTCCCGTCATGTGTGGTCCGTTCTCCGCTGGTAATTCTCGTTACACTACTTTGCAATGCTCATCACTGTAGTCTGTTTTATCTGTTTCAGTTTCCCCTGCTGCAGGAGTTATAATTGAAACTGTAATTCATCGACTGGTCAATTGAGGCTGGTCCCGTAGGGGGCAGGCTTCCCCTGACACATTCAAAGCCTGCTTCAAGCAGATTTTAATTCAAATCACTAAAGTTAACCTTCATGAGAAATGTTTGTGTGGGGAGGGGCGTGTTTGCCATCTCTACACCCCACATCTGTGCGGTCTTTGAAAATCAGAGCATAACCAAATGATAAACATATGCTAAACACTGAGTCATAACTATAGAAAGATGAAATCAAACAAAAAAAAAATCACTGGGGTCAAATTTAGAGACTTTCAAACTGGAAATATTTTGGAGCTATGTTGGGTCTTTGTCGAAATGTAGGTAAAAATCAGCTTGAGATAAACTTTGGTAGAAACTGGTAGAGAACAAAACGTTTTTGCAGATCTTGTTTGCAGACAATATCTTGTTTATATTGTGAAGATTCCTCAAAAGTGCTTTGTTTGATTTTCCACGGTTGAATGTAGCTGGATTTGATGAGAAAATGTGTGTCATACATTCTAACATTCTGGCAGAAGCCACAATTTCATAATTTGTACAGATCACTGTAACCCAATCTTTCTTTTACAAATGTCTGGCATTTACTTTGACTGATTTTCTTGCACTGTGCGGCCATGTCTCTGGGCTGTGGTGCCGGGTCCAACAATCACATTGAACACTGCCACTATTAAAACTGGTAGAACAAATATTGAAATATTATTTGAGAAACACAACATTTAACTATTAAAAACTTAAAGTAGATGAAATGGAATGTGATGGACTGAAAAAGTGGTGTGCTGCTATTCACATACTCAAATACAATTACACACATAATAACTGAGTCTTCAGGTGAGTGTGGCAGTCTTGTTTTTGGCTTCTCACCACTACCTATGAGCTGTTGCTGTTGTTGCCAAAGTCTGTCTGTTCCTCCCGGGTGACCTGTGTACTCAGATAATGTTCTTTAGCAGTGGAATGTTGTTTTTATATCATATCAGAGTAATTTTTTGCTGGTGGAAAATGAATTAAATGTTTATACATTTTGACTTTTGTCCAAAGTGGGTTACAGAAAAAAAGTAAGATTGGAAAGTGAAAGTTTCATGTTTGATTACGTCCACCTATTGCTCACAAGTTGTCGTTGGAGGAGACAAAGTGAACATGTTGCTTAAAGGGGTGGGGTTATGGCTGGGTAAAGAGGATGGAAGGGTTATTTTTGGTTTGGGGTTGATGGGCATGGGGTTAAAGATTGAGCTAAAGGTAGGGAAGGGTTGGGGGTTAAGGTTAGGATGGGGATGGGGATGGGAGTTCGGGAGTAAAATACTAGGGTTGGGGCTAGGGTTCGGTTTGGGGAAAGGATAAACATATCAGACTCAGCTGTGGGTCGGAATTTGAATTTGGATTAGGGTTGGGGTAAATTAGGATAGGGTTGAGTTAGGGTAGGGGTTGGTTTGAGGTGAGGATTAGGATTGGGGTAAATTTTAAGGTTACGGAATAAAGTTACAGAGTAGGGTTAGGGGAATAGAATTAGGATATAGCTAGGGGTAGAGGATTGGGGAGGGATTATGGTTGGCTAGGGTGGAGTTTAAGGGTAAAGGGATAGGTTATCGGAATAGGTTTAAGGTTTTTAGATAGCAGTTGCGGTTAGGATTAAAATTGGGATTGAGATAAGGGTTAAAGTTCGGGGACAGGTAGGTTTAGGATAAGTGGTAGGGATGGGTCTGGGATTAGGCATGAGGATGAGGATGAGATTTGGGATTAAGGTAGGATTAGTGTTAGGGTAAGAAGTAGAATTTATGGGGTGAGCATTGGATGGGGTTGGGCTAAAAACAGGGAAAGAGTTGAGAATGGTGTTGAGGTCAGGATTAGGTGATGGTTGGGGTTGGGTCCAGGTCTGGGGAAAGGATGATGATTGGCAAGGTTCATGTTGTCCACGGGTCACCAACCTTTTTGAATCCGAGAGCTACTTCCTGGGTACTGATTAATGCAAAGGGCTACCACTTTGATACCCTCTTCTGAATTTATTAATAATTATGCATATTCATCTCTGATCGTGTTAATTATTTCTCACAATGAATATCAGCAATGAATTAAAAGGTAGGAAACAGATAAATATTAACATGCAACACTTATATTTATATTTTGTCTTAGTGCAAGTGTTTTGTAAATTGGAAAAAAATTTATAAATGTTCAAAATGAAACAGTCCAAGGAAATCACAATGTCCAATGTACAAATAAGAAATTATATAAATACAAAAAGTGAACTAAGTTTACATATTTTTTTACATTGTTAACAATTTTTACATTTTACAAACGCATTGAACGAAACATAACCTGGACACTGGAATCTGTTTCTTTTAGTTATTATGAAGCCTGGCATTGCTTGCAGTGTACCAGTATGTTGTATCGTCGTAGCGAATCATACTGACCTTTATACTCTACCAGGTCGTAGTTCATATCTATAACTTTTTAAAGATTTTATATATTGTCACATCAAGCTAACATGCAAGTGTCATTTAAATAGGAATATTAATCATATTAAATTAGATATGTTAAATTAAGATATATTATTCTTAAGATATATTAAGATATATTATCTATTCGAGCTATTTTTAGAACAGATAGCGGGTGACTCCTCATGGGCACCGTGTTGGTGACCCCTGATGTAGATAGATCCACTGCCTGCTCCCATTCAGGCATTTAAATATTTGCATTGGAGGGAGCGAACTTTTCCCCCCTCACCATGAACTGAATCTGTAAATAAGGTTGACTCGTTTTTGTTTAAACATGGAGTTTGTATAATTGTGAGTCTGCTGTCGTTGGTTCTAGTGTTGAGTCCTAAAACCTTAAAACCGGTCAAAGCTGCTTCACATTGTTTCTCCTGATACATTTAACAGACTAATTTAGGTTAAGATCATTTTCTTTTTTTCCAACTCTGACTGGCACAGTTCCAGCGGTGACAAGGCAACCTCTGAAGTAACCAAACGTTGCATTGAAATTGCTGTCAATCTAAAATAACTTCTGTTGTTGTATCTAGAAAATATTCCGGATGCAGTGATACTGGTACTGAATAGTGATCTGAAACTAAAACACAATAATGAGCAAGCTTTCAACCACCAACCAGGAAATAACATAAGAGCCAAACAAATATTCAACCCAATTCGTTGTTTTTGACGATTTCAGATGTAGATAATGTGGAATATTGTCACCTTCTAAACATTATGGAACCAAAGTATGAGATTCCAAGTCGCCGTCAAAGTCTCAGATGAAATATTTCTACAAATATATGATACAGCCGTCTCAAAATTAGTCTCACTGTGTGATTACTTGGAAAACTGCCACATCCCAAAAAAACTGGAATTGGTATCGGCGAGTACCAGAAAAAAATATCTGTACTTATACCTTCATCTTCATCCCCTTTTTGGTAAATTCTAGGAATTCATTTATTGAGAATTCTATCAATTTTCATTGACCTTCTTGCCACAATGACATGGATCCAAAAAGCGGAGTGCCACGTGGCTCCATCACGTGAATGTCGATACCGTTGTCCTCTGCTGCAGGAATTCCTGACCTCTATGAAGGACACGCAGCGCTGTTGCATCCTCTTTATTTGCAGCTCAGTGAATGTCTTTTTTTTATTTCGTGTGTGGGATGGATGATGGACGTTTATTGGGTCGCACAGACACTTATTGGGTGATTTGCAGCACGTTGGGGTCTGCAGAAGGAAGTGTGTGAGGAAAGAGAGCGAGGCAGGTTGCTGAGGTGGAACCGGAGAGAGACTGCTTAGCAACCACGGGCAGCCCCAATGTGTCAGTCACCAAGAAAGCATGAATGAGTTACGATGAAGCTGCTGCAGGCGCGCACACGTGCACATACACGCACCTCCCCTTTCTCTCTTTTCTGAGCACACACATGCACGCACAAGTATTGGAGTAGGAAATATGCCAGTGTTATCACCAGTGCGACATACTGCATCTAGGAAAACAGAAGATAAACAACTTCTACATAAAATATATGTATTTACATAATTAGGAGCAAGCCCTGTGTGTGACTGAATTCGAATGCAGCGTTCAGAAAATGGGTTTTATTGTAGTAGCAAACCATTTAAACAAAATAAAAGTCCCGTTATAGGGAAAACCTCAAAACTAAATGGAATTCACAAGAAAATCTTAACTGAGATAAAAAAAAACAAAGGACTTACGTAGAGGCAGCAAAGATCAAAAACTCTTGTCTTACTACACACAGAAACAGTGAATGTCACACAATGAACCCGCAACCAGTGAAAGGAAAGACAAGATTAGAAAGGCCAGAGTAGACGAGGCACAAATCTATATGTGTGTTTTGCCCCTGAGACCCCAAAAGGCAACAAACTGGAAAAAAGATAAATGAATAATGAAGATGGCAAACAAAACAGATTTTTCTTCAAATTGTAGTAATCCATTTCCTTCTTTTTCTTCTCTCCTGTTGTCGTTTGGCTCCTGTCGAACCTCCTGTTTTTTTGCCATTTGCTCCTCCACTTCCAGAGAGAGACATGTCCTCCCACAGGATACTCTTATAGGTGGAGAAATGAAGCACCAAACAGCCATTCAGACTCACCATGTGATTGTGACTATTAAAATGTTACATACAATAACAAAAAAATAATACACAGTGAATTTTTTTATAGTAAAGTGTTTTTCCCCTGAGTTATTGAGAAGAAAGTTTTAATAAGGTGAATGTGAAATAGAGGAACTCGGGTCAATCAATATGGAGCTGTGCTGTGCGTTATAGACGTGACTAATGTCCGCTATTGCAGCGTCTATTGCATTCGAACAGATTTATTTATTCAGAATTCCTATCATTAATAAAATAGATGAAACGAGTCAAATATCCTTAAAACAAGCTCCATGTGATAAAAATATCTCACGTTAATTACAGGCGGAAAGAAATGGTAAATAACAACTGAATCGACAAATAAATGAAAAACATTGTTTTGACAAACTAATGCTGTGTTTACCCCAGAACTGTAAGTCACTTTGGATAAAAAATGTGTGCAAAATACATAAATGTAGAGTAACGATAAAGATCACAATAATAAACTTAATGATAAATAAATGACCTTTTGAGCTATGCTTTTCATCTCGTCCCTATGTCTAATATAATGTTCACATTAAAAAAGAAACATTTTTTACATTTCAAATAAAGTGTAAGTGGCAACACTGAGCTTATTCCTAACGATTGAACCGCGTACATTTCAGATCGGAACCTTTCACATTGGGCAGACTTTTCCCCGATTGAAGTTTGCTCATTAACCTTTTCAAATGCATGTAAATGAGGAAGGATGCTTGGAGGAGTGCGTGCCCTTGGACGGGATCTCATATGTGTTGTTTGGTACGTACAAAGCCTTATTTCACTCCACTGATCTTACAGCCAACAAGAGCTTGCCATCACACAAACTACAAATGACGTGAAGTTGCTGCATTTGATAGCCCTTACCACTGACTTCTGTTGTTCTCAAAACAATTGTAGCTCAATTCTAATGCTTTGAAATTCCATGGCAGTAGTTTGAAGAAGAATTCCTATGGTTTAAAGGGAATTTCTTTTATTTGTGCACCAGAGCAAGCATAATATGACTCAATTAGTTGATGATTTATACCTGGTTTTCATTGCGTGTTGGAAAAGGGTGCGCGCCATTACACTGAGCCAAACTATTCAGTTGCATAATTGAGCTCAATTATGATCTGCAAGCTCTATTCGGCACAGCTCACCATCACTCTTCGTACTGTCATCCGGTGGCCTGGACTCAGGGGACCCTAACTAACCATCCTTCACAGAACCCATCAGGCTCGTGGCACTAAGGAATTGCCTCGTAATGGTGACCTTGAGTCAGGCGCTTTCTACAGCTGAGTTACTACATTGCATTATATGCACAAGAATGGTAGAAAAAGGAAAGAAATAAACAAATATGATAAACATGTGCTATTTTTTTATTATTCACGGTCAGAGCTATGTGCAGAAGTGATGCTCCTGCACAGTGCTTACAGAACACATCATGTTAATGTTTGAGCTCAAAAAGCCAGTAAACGCTGCATCATTGAGCAGTTTTATTAAACTCAGGTTTTCGATGTTGCATGTGATGGTGCGATGAGCTTATGAACATGCGCCTGGGTTACATCGTGGAATTATCAAGAGTAACTTCTGTCTCCAAGAGCTCTGCAGCTCAAATTGATCACAACGATCTTTGGCTGTCAGTTTGGAGCATTTTAAGATTTCCTGTAGTTCGTGTTGATTAAAGGTTCATCTGAAGCTCTACATTCCCTTTAGGAGTGAATGTGTTCGTTGCCCTGTGAGGGACTGGCAACCTCTCCAGAGTGTACCCGACATGCTCTGGAAACCCTGCCACCCTGAAAACTCAAATGCTTATAAAAAAATTTTCTGTTTATCACCAAAAGAGGACCATCACTGCTATTGCTCCAGGATCTGCAGCTTTTAAAACTCCGCTGTTCACCCAAGCGGACGGATTTTTGTGAGTTTTATTTTTTATGAATCATTTAACAGTTAGAATTTTACTTCTTTTATCTGTTTGTTTTAGTTCTGCTGTATGCTTTGTCTCCGTACAATGTGCAGCACATTGGTCACCTAAAGTTGTTTTTAATCTTTCTGTGCATCAGTTCATTAACTTCACATGTTTTTCGGATGTGCCATATATCACTTTTGCTGAAGAACCTTGTCTCTCTCAGCAACGTATTCGCGATCATATAATAGCACGCAACATACAAGGATTTTTATTTGATTTTGTGTTCTTTCCCAGCCCCAACCCGCGCATCACTAGTGCTATCGAGTAGCTATCGAAATCTCATCCTTTGTTTAATCTACATTTCAAAGAACTCATTTGTCTAACCAAGTGCTTTATTGTTATTTATTGTAATGAATGTATATTTTTATTGTTATTTTTCAATTTGATTGCAAATACCAGGAGTTTGTAATATTTCTTGAGATTTTATATATCAGAATAAAAACAAAACCAAGAGAGTAGCTTATTTCACCATTTGATTAGTTAACTTGTTTTGTTTAAAATGTCTTTTTTTTCATATACAAATTGTGCTGTAGCATACAAAAGCCACACAAATGTTGTTATTGACTTGCGTTTACTTTTAAATGCAGCACCGCTTTTCTTTCTTCAGTTTTAAAAATCTGTTTCAATTAAGATCATGATGAAGATGAGCCGCTCTGCTACGACTAATTCTAGTACTCTTAACCACCACCTCTGAGATCACAGCGCCCCCTAGCCTCACCATGTTTCTCCGTTGTAGATAAAAAAACATTGTACATCGTATACGTCAGCTAAATTTGTGAAGAATTCAATACAAACAGATGGTGAGGCTTTCCACACAATCCACAGTGATTTCCTAGAATCCTGTGAATGTGAAATAAAAAAAACGGCCAAAATGGTTAATTTAAATGAAAAATAATTATATAGTACACAGCACTGAATAAATATAGTAGAATTTCATTTGAGCTCGTTAACTCAATAATTGCTTTATAAGGAACATGTTTTGATGCCCCCTGCAATCCATGTTTTGCTTGACTTGATTTAGCTATTTTAAATGTTTTTTTATTTATTTACTTTTTTTTTATTTTAACTTAACACAGTGCATTAGAGTCAATAAAGAGTGAAAAAAGGTAAAATATAAATACAAATTATTTAATTCAGGTATAAATACATATGTAAAAAAACAACACAAAACATTTTGGAATAAATAACTGAAATCAACCTGAATAATGATCTGAATATTAACATTTCAGTGTTTAGCAGACAATTTTATCCAAAGCAACTTACAGTTCGGGAGTGATCATAAGCAGTTTGTTACGAGGACAGATTAATCTTAGGACGTGCACAAGGCATTCTGTCGTTCGAGTTGATACAGAAAAAATTCCGCTTCAGAGGTTTTTTTTTATTTTTATTTTTCTATTTTTTTTTTTATTTGAAATTTTTTATTTTATGTATTATTACATATATGGAATTCACCAATCTAACGTCCGGTTATCTGACGTCCAGCATTTATTGTATACTGAGTAATGGTAACTGAGCTATTTATTTTAAAATATTATATTATGCGTTGGAGTATTAGTTATTGTCAAATGTCACAATGTTAGCTAAACACGTTACTGCCCAACACGGGTTTAGCAAAGTCTTATATTATTATACTATATATATTATAGTAAATATTATTTACAGTGTAAAGAATAGAGTTGAGCAGGATACTCAGCTGAAACGAGTATCCCGCACGGATAAAGCACTTTTGCCGAGTACGAGTATCATACGAGTCAATATCCGTGCTCAGATTGAATAAAAATTCTCGTTGGGTAGTTTACTGTGTCTGCGTTCTGTGATAGGCTAGTCACAGCGCCCCTCCCCTACACACATACCCCGCTCTGCTCACACACAGTGCGCTTTCTCTCTGTTCTCTCCATCAGTCACTCAGGTTTGCAGGATTTTTCCGCTAACGTTTAGGGTTTCTTCAGCTTTAGGTTTGTTTGTTTACTTTGGTTTGTTTGTAGTACTTACTTTTTAACTAGTAGAGTTTTGATAAACGTGGGGTTTGTTCAGATGTGGTGCTTGGTAAAAGCGACTCGCATCTCTGCCTGTCTTACACGCTTTGCACCGGAGCATCTCAGTTGTCCACCTACAAGTGTCCAGTCTGAGCGTGTTTTTAGCACAGCTGGAAATGTGGTCAGTCCACAGCGTGCAAACTTAGACCCTAGCCATGTGGAACAACTGGTCTTCAAGTAAATGCAGATCTGAAAAACAGCGTCTGACTATTTGATCCTGTTTCTCTTACTCACTCACTTACTCACTCACACACACCTGCTGTGGAAATAAAAAAAAAATAAATAAAAATATTACTGCTCAGGTAAAAAAAAAGGTATGTTGAAATAAAAACTCTTGTTCATTATATTTTACTTCATAATTGCAACCGCATATGTTGTATTCATTGTTACAAAACTGTATACAGTTCATTTGTTGTCATGATCAAAACCACTGATCTGAAGCTCAATGCTGATGCTGTGATGTAAATAGTTTTCTAATCAGCAGTAAATAGAACAATTTCTGATCAATTGCATGCTTAAAATAACATACCAGTTAAAGCCCCGCTCATTTCAAGACAACATGACCCCCTTCCAGGTTAAATCCCACCCACTTCCAGGCTAGGCCCCGCCCACTCGGAGTACAGATACAGATAATGCTGTACTGGCTCATAACTAGTAAAGAACAAGTTTTGATTGATCAGTCTTGTAATAGATATTGTTAGAGACGAGATTGCTCTGTGTTAAGCTGTACAGTAACTTTACGTACAGATGTGATTTATTGTCTAGTTTTTCTCAGTTTTGCTGGCATTATGTTATGCTCCATGAACGGATCATTCTTGTTTAATTATTCATGTCTATCGCTGTTTGTGGGTGCAGGAGTTTTACCTCTTGTTTCTTTAGTTCAATGCCTTCTAATCCACGAACCATGACCTTCCCTTTCCATGTCAGTCTGGTGCTCAGTTTGTCATGGCTGCAATATTTTATTAGTGATCTGTGAATCTGTCTCTCATTTGTGCTTGCTATTGTGTTTCAGTCTCTTTTTTACTTTTCTTGTTTTCCTGAGGCTTAGGTACACAGTCATGTTTTTAATGGAGTTTTTGTGTTTGGTTAAATTTTAACTAAACTAGTTCAATTCATGACTGCTCTGCATATCGGTTCCATGTTCTTCTTCTTATTTTTTAATAGATAGAAGTTTTGCAGAGTTTATTTCAGATGCAAAACATGCTTTGTATTACTGGGTGACAACATGAGACACAACAGACATTTATTTGGTTTCCTTTGGTTGTGAAACATGAAAACCAAATGTTTTGCAGCACATGACCTTTTCCAAAGAAGGTTTGACGTTGAAAAGGCAGAGTGCGATATTTAAGTGAATCTTTAAAGACGTTTCGATGATGTAGAACATTGGGGATTACACAGACAATTAAACTTCCCTATGGCTCTGTGATCAGCGCAGTTCGGTTCCTAAACCCACGAACACATCCGGACAGTTGTGCATGCCCACAGAGCAGGATTACGGATTCATTAAGCACTGAATTAACTTTTGCTTTTCAATCGCCCGATGATAAATGGCATGAGTGCTCTTATTGATAACCTATACCCAGCTAACACGGGCACAGCTGTGTCTCACGGTGAGGACCTCATCACCAGCCCTTCATGGTTCTTCTGCTTGAAACCAGCTAAGCTGCTTAAATAAGCTCTGCATCTAGGCAAGCTTCCGATGCAAACTCTCCCTAGGAATATTTGAACCCTTCTAAGCTCCGAACAGTAACATTTTAAAAATAATTAAATACATTTAAATTGATGAGAAAGTGCAACATATCTCCACTCCATTCTCTCCTAATGTCCGGCAGTGAAATGCTGCGTCTGCACAAGAGCCAGATTACAGTCTATAACTGCAGAAAACACAAATGAAAATAAAGGCATCACTTACTAGTTATTTTATGTAAAGTACTTTACAAAAAAGTATAAAAAATTATATTGTTTTTGTTTCCAAACTATTTTAGATTAATAAACTATTATTTTATTTGAGATTGCAAACTGCATTATGGGAAATATTGACATGGTGAGGAATTGGAATAAACAATAAAATAATAATATTTATTGCAATAGTACTGTTAAAGTATTATTAAAAAATTCTTTGTGAGGGAATAGATTATTTTTAAGAGCACTGGCCGGTTTAATGCAGGCAATTCACAGACGCAGATTATCACACATAATAACCAGATATTATAAAGGTCCTTCTCACAAAAATAGCATATCGTGATAAAGTTCATTATTTTCTGTAATGTACTGATAATTATTTGACTTTCATATATATCAGATTCATTTACACACAACTGAAATAGTTCAAGCCTTTTATTGTTTTAATATTCGTGATTTTGGCATACAGCTCATGAAAACTCCAAAATCTCAAAAGATTAGCACATCATGAAAAGGTTCTCTAAACAAGCAATTAATCGAATCATCTGAATCAACTCATTAACTCTAAACACCTGCAAAACATTCCTGAGTCTTTTAAAATCTCCCAGCCTGGTTCATTACTCGAAACCACAATCATATGTAAGACTGTTGTCCAGAAGACCATCACTGACACCCTCAAGCAGGAGGGTAAGACACAGAAAGAAATTTCTGAACGAATCGGCTGTTCTCAAAGTGCTGCATCAAGGCGCCTCAGTGGGAAGTCTGTGGGAAGGAAAAGCCTTTTGAATGAAATTCTCAGCAAGGTGCTCAAAGTTGAACATTTCTTCAGGGGGTTTGTTTTCCTAGCTGGTGCTAAAGTCCCGCCCTCACTGCTTCTGATTGGCTGGATCGTGAACTTCTTCCAATCAACAGCGCGGTGCATGAGTCAAGAGCAATTGGTGGTAGGGCAGCTCCAAAATACGGGGTCAAAACGCATCCCATATCGATTTAAAACAGCTGCTTTCCTGTTAAAATACCAGAGCAATGTGTATTTTAAGGGATTGGTGGCAACCCTAATCAGAAATGGCAACTCCCCCACAAGGAGGAATGAAACCACAGCCTGGTTTGTAATGCTTCACTTCATATTTTCATTGTGGCTCGAATCAGCGTTTCATTTACATTGTCTCTTTTCATTAATTGCATCACTGTGAGAAGCAACCTGTAACCTGAATGAACCACACTCCGTACCTCAACTTCCTAATCATCAACCCACGAGCACGAACCCCCTCCCCCTGGTCTCCTGGTTTTATTTCAACTGGAAAGGTCAACATTATAAACCATTGGCAGACAGTCATCTCACTCAGCCCTTGTGAACCCTTAAACCGTATCGACGGATGCTTTATCTCTCTGAGCTCCTGGATACTGGTTTGATGACTTGTGTGCATCCGTTCATTCCTGTATCCCCTCAAACATGCAGTGTGGTTTTTCAGTATTGATTACCTTTATTTTTATAGTGGGTGAAACACGTGAGCCACGAGGGCATGGCTGTGCATCCCTGTCTGAGCAAACCGAATATGTCAGCTACACATTTATCAGCATCATTAATGTGACATCAACAATGTGCCATGAAATCCCTTTTAATTTGCATATGGCTTTCACAAATGAACAGGCTCATGGTTGGTTTTATTTTGATTATTGGATAATGGAATTATGTCTAGTTCATATTTGCTGGTTGTGTTTATACATCCATGCAAGCGCTCTTTGAGGATGTTTTAGAAATCAAATCATCCTTGTGACCTTCTGACAGTCGCTGTACCATCTGAGACTGTGCAACATTTTTTGATTAATAACTACAATTTATTATGGGTATTTTTTGTGGAAAAGAAGTAGTCTTCCATTTCAAGTAAATACCGAATAGTTCTACTATTCTGTCTGGCTTCCTATAGAAGAACACACCCCCTACACCGGTTTCCATGAGACAGAGTGCAATCGCTATGTGACGAGGACACCGTCCTAAAGCCTGGTGCCCAGTGATTGTTTTAAAAGGGACATTCTGGGTCCTGGGTTTGACTGAAGGACGGTTCAGTCTAGTGTCCCACCCCCACCCAACAAACTGTGTGGCACCGTGCATCTTCCTACATACTACACATGACTCTGCAGAGGTACTGCAGTAAAGTCACTTTCCCACCAGGCCACAGCACCTTCTCTGACACAGAGCAAGAGGAGTGGCAAAACAAGCTATAAAAGACCTGCGTTTAATCTGGCAAAGCGCTGAACAACGAGTTATATAACGGTTACATCCTTAAGTTAAAAAGATCACTCTACTGTGATCTCACGATTTACCAGACGACCAGCTTTGCATGGACAGAGAGATTTGGCCAGAAAGTGGAATTCCTTATTTCCTGATTTCATTTGTTTTTATTGTACTTGATATATTAAAAAAACTATGTGCACATTTAGAGCTAATATCAAGTTTTTCAGTTATCTAAAACAAAGATTGTGATGGAGTATGAGGCTAATCAGCATCGCCAAGCTGTGCCTTGTCACCACACACTTAAAAGCCACTCTTGGGAACCCACTCCCTAAGAGAGCATGGGGCCCATTGAGCTGCCCACACTCTGGCCCGCGCCGGTGCAGTGGAGACAGACCCAATCAGCTCAGAGCCCAGGGAGCCAGATGCCAGAATCCACCAGCCCGGGAATTCAGATGCCACCAGACCAATCGCGATGAGGGCGCCCGGGGGACTCTCTCCCGAGCGGCAAGAGACAAGTGACTCTCCATTTTTAATTATTTTATTTTGGCTCCATATTTGAATAAAACCCCCCTGCGTGGCATCAACCAGAGGTTGTGTGTCCGTGTCTCTCTCGGCACCCGCTACAACATCCAGATTGAACTCTGGAAAAAAGGATTCAGCATCGTTTTCACTACAGTGTCTGAATGCAACAGTGAGTACAGAGGAAAACTCTGCTTATTCTTTCTGTTGATGCCAAATCAAAGCAAACTCAGACAGAGAGGAGTCAAAACTAAAAGTTTGGTTGCATCTGTGACAAGATGCTTCACAGCTAAAGGTGGATTGTGATTTTGTCATGGACAGAAAATGTTCTATATTCAAATACCAGAAAATCAAGGCGTTTTTCATCACTAAATGTTGCTTTTTTAAAACCTGGAAACCTTCCAGCTTTTTAAATTGTTCCACTCATTCGTTTCTGTTGAAAGAAGGACACCCCTTAAATGGGAAATATCAGTGCACTTGTCATTGTTTATGATTTTACATCCACCACACTGTGACTAATTATCATGTATAGGTAATAAAATAATTTCCCACATGTCGATTTCTCACAGGATTACTGTTCTTCCTTTGCTGTGCACAGCAAGCAACACTGTGGCAATTGTCTGTTAGCAAGTGTGTCTGTGAGTTTGTTTGTTTTGAGAAGGGTCACCTGCAAAATACTGCAGAGCTCAGCCTCACCTGCAATGCACCAGCCCAGAGTATGCTTACCTGTACATCACATCAATCTCTCTCTCTCTCTCTCTCTCTCTCTCTCTCTCTCTCTCTCTCTCTCTCTCTCTCTCTCTCTCAATAACTTTGTGTCCTCTAACAGCTGGGGAGTTTGCAATCCATAGAATTCTACTTTAAGCCACAAACTATAGCTGGATATATGAATATGAGAGAGAGAGAGAGAGATTGGAAAGGGTCTTGCGGCCCCCGGGGCAGAGCTGGAGGGAGAAACGGTGGGGGTTTCAGTGAACGTGACCAAAGGTCTGTGGCCACTCATACAAAAGGCCTAAAAGAAATGCATTGACGTGTTTCAGGAACAGTGAGCTTCCTGTCCAGTTGAGCAGCCCAGCAGGACACTAAAGAAGGAAAGCTGCAGTTCAAAGTGATATATTAAGACTGAGTTTACTCGGGTAGTGTGTAATATGGTAATGTGCTTCGTATATGAAGGCATTGATTGGCAGGTGGGTCAAATCTCTGGAAGTTTAGGTACCACTGTAGTGTATTTAGAGTGTAATGTGTTCAGCAATCTTTAAAAAGATGCAAATGATTTCCTCCATGATTTCTGGAATACTAGTGAAATTTTACAGAAATTCATGTAAGTGATGAATCAAACCATTCAGATCAGAGAATAACAGAACAAAAAATAATACAGAAACAAGTGCATAGATCTATCTAACTCAAGGTTCAAATTTCTAAAAAAAAAGGAAGCATATTAGAAAAAATTTCAGATTTGCACAGCTCCATGACAAATGGTGGCAGTGATAATCTTATTTGATGCTTTTAGCTTTTTACAGAATTGTGGGTAATGTAGTTCCCTTGGTGGCCTGAGAATTACATTGTTAAAAAGCTCTGTCTATGACTTCTTCCTTAAATCTGATGTTTTCTTCAAGAATAACCCCCTGATGTTTTTTTTGGGCCAAACCCCCTGGTCGCAGTTGTTGTGGAAGTGTGAGCTCTAACGATAATCACACAGCGAAATCATAGCATTAGGATTCCTGTGTTTTCTCTGGATTTCCTGCCTGTGTTTCTCTCTCTCTCCTCAATCATGCACCTCACTCCTGATTATTAAATAGGTTCCCCCTGTATACCATCTTCCTTTCCACCTGATCCTTGTTAAGTTTTCCCTTCTTAAGCTGTGCCACACTATTCCCGAACAATCTCGAATTTCACGCCGTGAGATTGTGTGCAGTTTGAGCCCGCCCACAATTCAGCGTCATTCAAAAAATAAACAATTCACTATATACCTTGTCTAAATGATAACATGACGCTCTCTGATCTACTCTAAAGCAATACCGATGTCCTAAAAATCTGCGATTGCTTTATGTTGAGTGGTCAAAAAAGAGTAACCTCGCCAATATGGCGGCTTAAGATGCACCACGTGACCCGAAAGCTCCTCCCAACTAAACTTTCCTCTGGTGTGTGACTGCTCTGTGTCGGCTAGCCTCGTTGTTGGTTCATTGTTACTTTGCAGCCTCATGTTCACAGTGGAAGAGAGATGGTTGCTGTGACAATCTTCTGCTTTCTGTTTTATGTATTTGTTTGTTTGATGATTTCATGATTTCATACTTTGTCAATAACCCAATATTCAGCTACTCCTGACCCTTGGATTCTCTTTTCTGTGACACCAGAGACCATAACAATACAATAGTTTCTGTTAGTTTGTTTGATTTTCTCAAGGGATTATTGGATTCACAAGAGGAACTGTAAAAGTTCATAGGTTGCTGTCTAGAATATGGCTGCTTGAGAAATATGGAAATATAAACATTATCGTTGTAAATAGAAGCTTTGTAATGTTTTCATTTGTCCTTGAACTAAATCAGTTTACAGCTGCTTCTACT
Organism: Danionella cerebrum; assembly: GCA_007224835.1. NCBI lineage: Eukaryota > Metazoa > Chordata > Actinopteri > Cypriniformes > Danionidae > Danionella > Danionella cerebrum. The sequence goes on along the minus strand of SRMA01026829.1, from coordinate 99,324 downwards.
TGGTATTGTGTCATGTAAGGTCGACAAAGGAATGCACCAGAGGACATAAAATCCTTGAACTCCCCCTAACAGGAGCTTTTTCCAGAACTTTCTGATTATTTGAGAACTATTTGCTTGCCTCCACTGCTTAAATTAATGTTTTTGAGAAAAGGAAGTGAGAAAAGGGGAATAAAAGAGAGAGGGAGTTCACTTCACGGCCTGTCTAGGAACGTATGTTGATTGTTTTCTTTTGGAGGCGGAATATCCATTCTAAAAGTATTTTTTAGAAGGTTCTAATATTTTTGTGGCAAAATTTTTTGTTAGTTATGCTGCCAAGTCTGTTTGAGCACAGCAGCAGGAGCATTCAACAGATATTTGATGTTCAGTGCTTAAAAAGGCTCAAGATGTTCTTTAGGGCAAAGACAAGTCATTTAGGCAAAGTGTTGTATAATATTTGATAGATAAAATGTGCTTTACAGAGCAAGTGCTATCCTGAAAGATGTATCTCCTATTAGCTGCTAACTGTTTCACACTATTCAGCAAAAGGTTGCAGAGAAAGAAAACCTGGCTGTTCTCTGTGATTTGAGGGGTTGATCTAAGCATTCCTGTCTTTGTACAAATGGAACAAGCAAACAAATGATGACAAACGACAGGGAACACCATCTGCAACGTCTCTTGGGATATAAGCTCGCTCTGTCGGCTGATTAGCCGTATGAAGAAGAGAAATGCCGATTTTTTTCACACAATTATATTATTGATTAGATTTAAAGGCAGACAAATTCAGGGGCAAGTTTCAGATCAGAGGTTTAGGGTTGCCCATCCCATAATGCAATTCTATCAAGCAGTGCCTCGCAAAAGCAAAATAAAGTAAACCGACATTTGGTGAAGATTACAGAAATGTTTCACTAAATTTGTGTTGAGTTTAAACAATGGCATTCCATTATGCAAATTTATACAGCAAATGATTAAAAATAAACATTTTACTGACGAGACACTTCCCACGAGAGGAGACATTTGAACTCTGAACTTTTATTTTAATTAATTACATGCAGTAGTAAACAACAGGCAAGTAATTCTAAAAAAAAAATACAAATAATATAAAGAATAAAAATACATAAATTTAAGCAGCTGGTAGATGGTTCTAATGGACCAGAACCACTGCGCCAAGTGCGTATAATTCAGTAGATTATACTGTTTATGCCATAGTCACTCGCCAACCTAAACATGATAAAGATATTAAGAATATCTGTGCTGAAAACGAGGATAAACGACGAAAGCAGCAGCAACCCACAACACGTTAACCTGAAAAAACTCCTGCAGATAGAGTTTATTTTAAAGCCGTGAGTTACAATGGGAAGGGAACACCTGCCAGCAAACAGAATCCAGTATTCAGACAGACCATGGCATAAACATTCATTCCAAAGTTAAATTCACCCGACATTCTAGGACCCTTTATTATCCTTAAAATAACCAAAACAAGTAATGAGTACTTACCAGAAATTGTGTTTATTGAAATGAAATCCTCTAAAAAGTAAAATCTTCTACAAAGATGTATGTTCTATGTTCGCTCTTCTTCATGTTGACTGTGGCGTGACTCTTGAGGTTCCAGGACCAGCAATGTTCTGCAAAGTAAAACCTAATGGATTTACTTTTGTATTATATTTTTTTATTATTATTTTGTAGTAGGAAATGGTTTACCAGATTAGCTCCTAATATGAAGATGAATAACTATTGTCTGAATAACTTCAGCTTGTCTTAAAAGAGAAAAAAAGTATACAAGTACACAACAGAAGCAATCTATTTAGGAAATAAAAGGCATAGAAAACTCCACAATGACCGGTTATTTTGTCATATATCAAAAGTTTTCTTCTCTATTTACAATGCATTGCATGGTGTAATCATAGCAAAGCGTGGCATTTGAATCATTGTAATTGAGCCGTCGGGCTCCCCATGCTGCGCGGCGTAATACAGCAGCAGAGCTGTTTGTATTTAAAGTGCAGCAACAGTGGAAATGCTGACATTGAGGCTCTGCGCTTTATTTATGGGTCATATTTAGCTCTGATATATGAGTCGCCTAAGCACATCTCCCTGAGGGCATGTTAAAGGCAATTGAGTGGAAAAATAGCAGTGAAATTATACTCATACTTAGTTCTGGAGGAGGTAAACACAAGGGCTTCCGCAGACACGCATTACTGTAAAACCGGTGTGATGATGGAACCTTGCAAGCATAAAAGATAACGTGGCTAATAAAAGTCAAACGCGAGGGTGCTAATAAACAGTAAGCAGCATTCTACATCGATGTTTTTTTTTTGCTAATGCATTGCTAGTGGTGTTTAAGAAAAGTTTCACAGTTCTGCCGGTTTCTCTCTTTCCTCCGTACTTTAACACTGTAAATTAAAGATTTCTGGAAGTCTACAAATGTATTGATGTATGTTCAAGTTCAAGTTCAAGTTCGTTTAATTTATATAGCGCTTTTCACAACAGACATTGTCTCAAAGCAGCTTTACAGTAAACCAACAAGTTTAAACTCAACAAAGTGAAAAGAAATTACTAAGTGGAGTATATGTCCCTGATGTATGTCCTTTTAGAGCAGGGGTGTCAAACATACGACCCGCAGGCCACAACCGGCCCGACCAACATTTTTAATAATAAATTGTGAGTTAATTGCTCTGCTGATAAGTTCTTTGTTAACCAAGTATTTTCCTTGTGTGTCTCCGCCTCGCAGCAGTGTGTTAATATGCCGGGTCCATTTTTTCTCACGGAAGAATAGGCGCAGTGAGCAGCCTATCTCTATACACCTCCGACTCTGAAACGATGATTCGCTCTGCGGGAGGCAAAACCGGTAACAATATCATTGCTGTTGTGCTGATAAAAGCGTTTTTTAAAGTCGAAACGTTCTGAGGCTGAAGTCTCAATACGAAGCTAAAGCTAACGCTTGTCTTAAACCAGTACTCAACTTTGTTTGGAAAACAAAACAGTAAATCAATAAATTAAGTAGAATTGTTCATTTTATGCTATGTTTATTTAATGTTGCTTAATTCCTTTAAAAAAAACCTCACAAGAGTTATTCCATCTGACCCACTGTTTAGTTCTGTAGTTAAACTGGGAGATCAATATGAAGAGTTTCGATATGAAGCGAAAGGGTTGTTCCTGACTTCTGAACCACAATTATACACTGAGAATTTTTGTTTTAAATTTGACTGTTTTTGGTTTTTCAAAACATTTTTTGTGAAATTATTTGTTATTCAAAATGTTTTACTTTCAGAATCTGGTTCTTTCCTGAAAAACTACAAGCTATTTATAGGAATAATAGTATTTAAGGAATTAGATGTATTTAATGAACGAATCGATTAAGGCACTCAGTGATTATTTTACATGATTTGTCTGGTCCGTCTCCACAGAAGCTCAAATTGTGCACCATGCGGCCCGCGAGCTCAAATGAGTTTGACCCCCCTGTTTTAGAGTAAACTCCAAATGAGATCACCATGATTATTATCAGCCTGAATGCAGGATTAAATACTATTAAAGGTCTTTAAAATATTTTACATCTAATATGTTGGAAGTACTCTCCATTTACACTGGTTATATTGGTGGTCTCAAACCCAAGGGTGTCTACCCGACAGCATAGTTTAGTGTGAATGCAGCCGGTGTGTTTTTGCCATTTTTTGTTATCCACTAAGTGAACTCTGTGTGGAATCTGTTTACGGTTGGGCAAAGAAAGCTGTAGCGATGAACTGGTTCACAAATGCCGCAAAGGTTCAGCTAACTGGAGTGTTTCTCAGAACGTTTGCAAAACAAAAAGTTGTATCCTGTCAGAGTTTAATGCAGACGTGAACCACTGCAGCATTCCGAACATGAGATGGGCATGTGTCGTTCACTCGACGAGATACTAATCAAACTGAGAGGGGAATTACCTTTTCATCTTTTGTTTGATTTGTCAGAAACACTTTAGAACTGCTGTGAAATTAATAGATGCATAATAATCATCTTCATTATGGTGGGGACTTGTGTTCCTATAACATTCATTGAATAATCTTAGGCGTGAATGGGTGTGTTGCCCTGCAAGAGAACGGTTGGCGATGCGCTCAGGAGCAGTGAGAGTGAATGGAAAAACTAATAGAAACTCTAAGAGAACTGCCTTCACCTCTCTGAGATTTCCTGGTTGTTCAGCCGATCATGTGACTTATTGGGAATTCCAATTTGTCCAAGTGAAGTGACAAACGTATCGAGGAGCATCCTCCTCCTCCGCTGCTTCCTCACTCGTGCTGATTGTTGACAATGAGCTAAACCTCTAATGTTTTTTTTTGTTACGTATAAAGTTTGTAACAGTTATAAATACTTTTTTGAGGAATGGTGGATGTACCTCCTGCGGATCATTTGAGTTTGAGACTCCTGCTCTGCTTTAAATGTCTGAAAGGTATTATCATGATATGGATGAGTGTGTAAACCTGCATTCACTAGTGTTTCCATGTGTGGACTTCCGCTTTGTGCCTACTTCACTTCCGCTGAAAGAACGCTCGTATGATGGGATATATTTCTGATCTCCTTCAATCAATCGCTCCGTGATGTTCACCATGTTGGTATTAGTTTTACACAGAGCTTACCTGTATGCTGTTAGAGAGGTGCTCATGTGAAGAGGTCTGAATCTATGCAAGTACAACGGCGCAGCCGCAGCGCCATAGATTCGCCTTCTGTTCCAGCAATTGTCTGCACTCATAACTTCTACTCCCTCCTGGGGTGGCCCAGTTACACTGTTGCTTTGTGTGTTTGCTTTTCTGTACCAAATGTAAAAAAAGAATTCCGTCCCATTAGCCAGTTGGCACCAAGAGTTTTGAATATCGAGAAAAAGCCAAGCGTGGACACCAGCACGGTTCAAGAATTATTGATCAAATAGCATCGAATAAATGTTATTTTCGTAAAATGCATGTTCATTGAGTTATTTTGATAAACAAGAGGGTGTTGTGTCTCCTGAGCATGAATGTGGGGTTGGGACTAAAACATTATTTCATACATTGAACGCTTTCTTGAACCATGCATTACTTCATAGACTAGCAAGAGGTTCGTATCAGTGCAGTGTTTGCATTAAAGGGGTTAGTAAGTGCTAGCGGCTTGTGTTTTATTGAACTTAACATAAGGTTGAGAGCATAAACACATGGATGGGTTGATTTGAGTGACAGAGTGTTGTTGTGGACTCTTTGTTTGGCTGTTGGGGTTGTTTTTTAAGTGCAGCGTGTGACCCATGTCTTCATGAGCTTTCGAAACAGCTCCTCTTTATAAATGATAATGCGTTTAGAAAAGCTCAAGTGCTGATAATAAATGAATGCAGATTGTAAATGGAAGCTCTTCACGGCTCTCGTTAGATGGCTTCAGCGCTTGCGAGGGGGGCACCGCGTGTTTGTTAGAAACAGACGGAACTGTGCGAGGACACCTGCGTGTGGATATAATCTGTTCGAGCAAATACTGGGAAGCAGATGCTCATGCGTATGAGGATGGGGAGGGATCTTTCTTGTCATTGCAATCGACATCATTAAAAGTTCTGTGTGGTTTGTGGAGAACTAGCATTTCAAGAGACACAGTTGCACGCTTGCTGCTTTAAATAGCCCTTTTATGGTGGGGGCTGCACATTTCTATAACAATGTGGCAGTCTTGTATGGCTGCAGTACGTGTGCATGTAAAATGAACAGAAGTAAAAACACACCATTTGAATGTTTCTCTTTTCCTAACATGGACACACAACATTTGCTCTCTCGTTTTCAGGCTATTACATCAACACTGTGAGAGAAACATTAAACACTGACACAATGAACCCAAAGATTCTTGAGAAATGGGGCACTGAAAATTTGGGATTTGTGCATCGACATGCATCTGATTGTGTGCTCAAGGTAAAAAGAACTGTGAACTCACCAGACGATCACCTTCCCGTGATGATTTTGCAGAAGTTGGTTCACACAAAAGCCTGGTCATAATTTGTCTGGGACAAAGATATTGTTTGATATGTTCAGATCATTTCTCTTACAGAAGCTGTTGCTAGCTGTGCTTTCTGTAATACTGTGCTTCACTCGGGCGCACACATTGTGCAGATTTCATCAACAGTACAAAATAATCTGGCATACTAATCCTGTAAACCGTTATTTTAAAAGCTCATGGAAACGGCTAGTGGCTGCATTGTTCATTCCGTTTAAATCATGTTTGCTCAAGTTACAACAAGACTTTCATTTGGGTTAAATTATACCAACATTAGGATGACAAACATTTAATTTACAATTAGCAAATTTGTTGATTTTGTTAAACTGCCAAAAATGAGGCTTTCGGGCGCTTTATTTAATGCATTAACATCTGCTTTCCTTGGTTTCTGGTCGTCTTTATTTGTTTTTGCCATTTTCTCACTGCTCGTTCATGATCAGGCTTTTCACCATTATCCAAAAACGTATTTATTACCCAACGTGCACCCAATCAATCACATGCTTTCATTTTCACGCTCCACGTCATTAGTTTTTCTCCCAGTTTTTGTGGCTTTTTGCCATGAGGTTTCCATCCGTTTGTTCAGCCGTCTGCTTAAGGAAGGTCTTTTGTTGTGTTTTCTCCAGAAATATCATGGACCCACCTGCTCCTGAGCGCTCACTTCCTGCCTGAACAAAATTAATAATAATTGCGCATGAAACAGAAAAGCATTTGGCCTAAAACTGATCCAGAGCAACATTTTTTACTTTCACAAATGTCCTTTAGTTCACACCTTACGCCTATAAAGTCGTCTTATTTTAGTTGTTTTTTGGGTGGAGTGTGGGTTTTTAGTAAAGAACTTGAACACATTTCCATTACGCAGCAGTACCTGCAGCATATATTCTCCTGCAATCAATGAGAGCAGGTCTCCAGTTGGAGATTCTTACATTTTCCTGATTTAAATGGTAGACGTTTCATTGCTATTCTACTGATATTATCAACCGAATAGAAGATTTCACAAAAAATACAAGCATGAAAAATGGAAAACCGCCCTCATAAAACAGCGAAGGCAATGTTTGTTTCCAAGCTACGAGCAAAAAGAACCGCACATTCATTTACACGAGAGGAGTGTGCATCCTCGCCGAATGTGTAACAGCCTCCTAAATCAGGCAAAGCGAGCGTGCGTACATCATCCGTGACATCCAGAGGTGTGAAACATGTGCTTCCTCACACTCACAAGCTCATTATGCACCAACACACTCCACATCCCTCCAGCTTTCAGTCTGACCTGCTTAATCATGCTGCTCAGGCCCCCAATATTCCCACCTCAGCCTCTGCTCCACTGTGTATTCGTTCTCGTCTCCCACTCAGCTTTCATCTCTCATCCCTGACCACCTTTAGGAAGAGCAGCCATGGAGCACCGTTCAGCAGAATAGAGCAGCTGGATCAAAGCACTGCTCTCAGCTCTCTGGAACTTTTGTTTGGTTACTGGAGATTTTTTTTAACATGTGCTGCATGTGTGGCGGCCCGTGCTTCTGGTGACCTCTGGTGAATCTTTCAGTAGCACTACGACCGCGTTACAGAACCTCACACTGATGCAATAGCTTTGTTTTTTAATGATGCCATGAGACTCCCTGTTCCAGTCGTCTGATCTCTGGTGAGTTCAGTCACTCTTCATCATCTTGTCTCCAGTTGCCCATTTGCTGAAGGTTCCTGGTTTCCATATATTACAGTCCTGCACCCTGAACATCTGATCCAGGAGCAGCATGCAGCTGGGTTAACATGCATGTGAGCTGTATGCGAGGTTATGCCTGATCGGCTGTCTGCAGCTCTGTAACAATCCTCTCGTGATCAAACAAAATACTGTTTCAAAGAATAGACAAAATATGAATCCATTCAACAAACAAAACTACTGCTCTGACAAAGACGAAAGTTCCCATCGAGATTTGCATGAATACTTGTCCAAAAGCAGCCGCAAGTTTATTCCTTCAATAATGAGAATCAACAGCAAGCAGACTTTGCTTTCTGGCTCTGGTTTTGGTCACTTGTGCGCTTTCACTCGAGCATCGGCATGAAACTGAAACAGTCTGCATCCCACACGAGTGGCTCAGGTAGGGAAGCTCATTCAGGATGCTCATCAATGCAAGCTGTGGCGAGAAGATCTGCTTGTGTTTTCAGATAAATGAATGGAATCAATATTACTTTCCTGTTTTTTGAAAGATGAATCAACAGCCCAGGCAGACTGAAGCGTTCCGGATGATGAATCGTAAGGGGATGTTTGAATGACGCCTTAAACATTTGATGATGTTTTGCTATCTGATACTTTACACAAATAAAAAAGTCTAATGCCGTTTCCAGTACGATTAAGAATCACCTGAAATCCTTTATTTAGTCATTTAGCACATTTTTAAAGTGCTCATACAGGAATTGACAGCTGTATAAAACTCAGGTAAATAAACTAGCAAGAATAGTTTTTTCTCATTCAAAAAACAACTGATCATCTACTAATCGACTTCCGGATTCTTCTTGCAACCCAATAGCACTCATACAATCCTTCAGTGCCGAATGCTTAAAATGGAGAAACGGTTGAAGGTTTCACCTGATACCGTGCAGTATTTCCAGCAGAGAGCTGTGAGAAACGTTCAAGTAAGCCGGTGTATTTAGAAGAGAATTTCGGTTAACACTGAAATAAGAGATACCTGGAATCCTCTTCAGGTAAATCTCTCCTCCACAGCATCATCTTTGAATGGTTTTCTCTAAAACACAGTCCGCAGTAAAGCTTTGCAGAAAAAGACCAAACCAGCCAAGAATCAGACACAAGTAGAGCTGCAGGAGGTAGTATGATGCTGACCCTGTGACAGTTGTGTACGCAAATACCACTGCTTTAAACGTGACACAAGCTGCAGTGAGGAGCCAGTGGAGAGAGAGTGACATGAGCTCGTCGAGATTCCATGAAGATCTGTTGCTGTAACATTTCTGTTCAGAAACAAACCAGACATGATCACTGGCTTACAAACTCAGTCCCTCCTTGAGGATCTCTGGATTGAGAATCATCTCATTGTTTCCATCTCTTAGGCTTCTCTTAGTTCTATGTAGGAATTTGCTGGAGATTATGTTTACAACTTATTTGAAAAATGTATGCAAATACGATCTATAACAACTAACAACTCTCAGAATAATTATCAAAAGTACACATACACTCACCGGCCACTTTGTTAGGTGTACCTGTCCAAAGGCTCATTAATGCAAATTTCTAATCAGCCAAAATCAAAAATTAAAGCACTTCGGCAAGTGGACACGGTAAAGACGATCTGCTGCAGTTCAAACCGAGCATCAGAACAGGGAAGAAAGGGGACTTTGAACATGGCATGACTTGTTGCCAGACGGGCTAGTCTGAGTATTTCAAAAACGGCTTTCACAAACATCGGTAGAATTTACAAAGAGTGGTCCAAAAAAAGAGAAACGCTCCAGTGAATGGGATACGGTTCTGTGGGAGAAAATGCCCTGTTGATGCTAGAGCTTATTCCACTAAGTTATTCAAACAAGATCTGCTGCTAACTTCTTCAGCACCAAAGAAAGACAGGAATACAATGTTACACATGTTACACTACTTTTGCACTTGTTAACCACCCTTTGTTGTATAAAGTTATACTTTGTATAAAGTACTATTTAGTGAACGTTTTGGTTCAAGATCTAGTGGAGTTTGCTGTGATTATTGATCTATCATCTTTATTATAAATGAACTTGTTATGTGTGTAGTTATATACAAACTGCTGAAACTGAACTATGCAAACTATAACAAGCTGATATGGTATGTTCACGCAGGCATTCTTCTCGCTCCTGAATCTTTCCCTCTCACCTACATCTCTCATCCACTCCCTCCCTTTCCTTTTAACTCCCTCCTGTCCTGATGTAATTAATGCAAACTGATCCATGGGAAAAATAAATAATTAAATAAATTCACTGCTTCCATCCAGAGGAGGAAACACCACACCAGATTTTCACTCCCCTGGAGATAACAAAACTGTCTAGCTCAAGATTTGATGCGATCTTTACAGTAGTTGTTTAGCGGACACGAGACTTGCGAGCATCAGCGAGTTGAATACAAGTTAAGTAACCCCACATGACTTCACTTAGCCAATCGATTCTGGCAACAGGCGGTCACTACGCCAAACATGTCGGAAAAATTTTTATATATTTCTATTCTAATAGCAAAAACCTGCCCACCACTGGACACCTGAAAAAGTTCACATTAGTTAGTCTATGACGTCGGACTGTTTAAAGTCATTCATCATTACAGCAGCAAAGAAACTTTTCACTTTCTGTTATGCTTGTGCCGGAAGCACACTAAATGATCTGAGGCAAACGATACTAAAAATGACTCCAGGTCCCAGTAGAGTAGGTCGCTGAATTTTAAAATAGAATAGGACATCGTAACTCACTGGGAATGCATTACACCTACTAGGAATTTTGAATGCACTCCGTCACTGAGCCTGATATTTGTAGACTAGTTCAAAGCATGTGCAATCAAGCATGTATGGAGAGATTAGCAGAGCAGAGCTCTAATCCTCTTCATTGTTGAAAAGCTGCCTCTAAGATAGCTGGAGGGAGATCAGCTGTTTGAGTAGTAACAGAGATGGAAATCTTGGCATAAGTCTTAATGAAAACACGGTCGTTTAGCCCTCTGACAGTGGCAGCTAATAATGGCTTAAACAGTGGGCAGGGGCTAAACGTTACACTCACTGGTTCTGCTAAGCACTTGCAAAATCAACATTTCTTTTGTTTAACTAAAGAGTTTACATTTTGAGGGCAGTTTTGATCTTTTTGTTGATGCCAAGCTCAGCAGACGTTGAAAAGCGTCACCGTAGTGGGCTGCAGGAGAGGCATTAGAAGTTAAAGTAACGGCTTTGCTCTCGGGACGCGGTGTAGTGAGAATTAGCTCTTGTCTTTTTCGGAATGTTGTTTTAATTTGTGTGTGGGAAGATGAGATAACAATTCAAAGGACGTGGCTAATTCCTTAAAATACTTAGCATTTGAGCTAGGAAACAAAATCACAAACACGAAGCTATGATTGACAGCTGAAATACAAGAACTGCACGACATGAAATAAGAATTTCTTATCTAAACTAAGACCGACAAACTAACCCACACACGCATTCCAGGAAGAGACAAAAAATCCTTTCTTCAAATGAGCATGAAAGGAGGGCAATTATTCCCAGGCGTCTCAATACATCGGGAATATGGAAAGACTGAGGGTTCTCCTGTTGTAGGGGGGTGTGGCTTATCTCCCAGAGCTCATCCAATCAGGAAAGGGTTTTATCTCTGTATGATGCATTCTTAATGAGGATGAAGCAAACTGTTTCGGGAGGTTTTTGGAAGGAAATATTCAAAGGAAAAGTCCTGGACATAAGGAATTTGTTATTCTAATACATTGCCTGTCATTGCAATACAACTACCTGCGTAATTCTACTTAGGTCATCTGTACCAGATCAAGTCCATGACGAAGTGCAAGGGAATATGCCCCTTATCTTTGATAAAGTCCATGAAGGAACTCTGTAGTGTTCATTTCTATGTGATTTACAAGTGTTTTTTCCTCAGCTTCTCCCTTGTTTTATTCTTGGTGATCGTTATCTACAATAGTTTATGGCTAGTCCTGAGTTACCATTTGTCACATCAAACCAAACTCTGCAGAGAGGATAGCATCACTCAGGACACGCAGATTTTTCTCATTTTACATTATAACACAATTTCAATGCGGCAATACTTTATTTTTATTTTAAGAAAATGTAATTTTCCATGTTTTGAGTTTTCTCTGAAAGTGTGCTGTGGGTTGTTAGCATCTACTTCACATTTACCTGATTTGTACTCAGTACACTAGAGAATCTGTTTCGTAGTTTCCTGTGATCGTCCTCAGTTTTTTGTTTTTGTGGAGATGAACACATCAATGTTCACATGCAGACTGTGAGAGAAGGATTGTACGCGATTCGCTGTTTTGTATGCGTCCCTGATGATGAAGGTGTGCTTTATAACCTTGCTTTTCCTGGAAAATTATCAGGCAGCCATGACGTGCAGTAATTCTCTCGCTCTACTGCTCTGAAAACACTCTTTCCCTCTGTGTGTGCAGACTAAGCTTACCTGTACCCCCCCCCCTCCCCTCCTCTGAATATGCATGGGCAGTGGGTTGGAGCAGAAGGTTATTTACATGAATGTGGTGATCCTTTCATCTAGGGGCATCTCTCTGGCTAATGGATCACTTTATGTGGAGATTTCACAGCATTTCATGTTTGCGTTTGATCAGTGGGCAGCTATGGACTTGGAAGACACATGAAAGTCCAGAGATTAACTTACAAAGGGCTTCTTCTTCTTCTATTTTATCTCATTTTATTTTAGATTTAATGCAGGTCAAGCTTGCTGGAAAGGCACTAATTGAATGTCTTGACTTGCAGCAGGAAACCAGAAGCTCAGATTTACGTTGTTTGATCACGGGTCTGTGATGCTCAAAAATCCAGGCAAGGTCATCAGAGGAGCATTCTGAGTGGCTTCAATCGTGAGTGGCTCCTGCAGACATTGGTTTTTACTGGGTCTAGCTGCGTACGGTACAACTCATTTGGAAAGCAAAGGTTCTGAACAAATACACATAAACATTACAATTGTAATTCAAATTGATCCCTCACTCCTTCAGTGGAAGATTTCAATAATCTATTTTGCGCTTTGTCTGAGAGACTTCCTCTCTTTCGTTCATCAATGTGTTTCCAGTTGCACTCGACAGAACTAAACATACGAGGCCTCGCTGTTATTGTGTAATACATTGTGATAAGTCGAGGAATACACTCTGGCTGCTAATACTCGACTCTTCTATGATTTCCAATTTTCTTATCCAGCAAAGGTGGAGTTGGGGATGGTAGGGGGGCGGGGGAGGGGCAATTGCAATGAATTTGATTCAAATAATTATATTATACTGTAAATTAAAGTAAATGCATTTGATTTTTATTTAATTTATATTACATTGGTGCAAAAAGGCAGATTCAAAGCTAACATCTGCTTCTTACAGCAAGGCGGATGATGCTGTTGCATTACGTGAGTCTTTATAGAGCGGACGTAGGTTTTTAATGAAGGTTTTGCAAGAACATTTTACCTGCAAAATTTAACTGTTTGTGTGCAAACTCTGAATTAATTGTAAAAATAGTTACAAAACCTTATTTACATTTGTAAAACATTTATGTATTAGTTGTGTGCCCTATACAGACATTAGTTTCAGAATTCTTTGTATTCACTCACAGGAAATTCAGATGTGTTTATAGAGTTCATTAAAAGTTGAATTTCACAACTTTTTTTTTATAAAATAAAACAATGTGAAAAAGAATCTTTAAGGAGAAGGTCATGAACTGCGTGAACTGTTTTTTCCGTGCTGCTACTTGCTTCTCTGGATGAAATGCTAGAAGACAGTATGATGATGGAGGCTATAGAGACTATTCCTGGAAAACACTGCAGGGGACACTTCAATGTTCAATAGTTCTTCTACACTCAATTAAAGCTTGAAGCTAAAGACAGATGAGGATCTATTTTTTTCCTCGAGAACTTATTAGCAAAGAACGTTGTGTCCTCAAAGAATTCTACAGCACTGGAGAACCATTAATACTCCATATTAATAATTAAATCCTCACGTTCCTCCTGCTTGTTCTTTTCATTTGTCCCCATCTCTGAGTAGAGATGCAGAGAAACAAGCGTTGCACGTAGAATTATGAACTTTAAAGAAACGGAATGGACTGCTGCAAACACTTGAAACCAAGGAAACATGAACTGCAGCAAGGAAACTCATCTTTGTCCAGGCCAGAGAGATCTTTAACATGGACATCAGGATGCTCCGGGTAATCCATTCAAAAAGTTCCATGGAACCCAGGGAAAAGCAAGAGCTGACCAAATGTGGCCATCACTTTGGACAAATGTTGGGAAGTACATTAATGCAAATATTTGTGACAGGAAAAAAGAAAAGAATACAACTAAATAACAGGAAACAAAACACTTTTCTTGTTCCAATACGGGACACTTCCATATTTAAAGGAATGGATGGAATCGTCCTCTTTGCAAAGTCATAGACGTCCCGACCTGGTGCCGCTCAGACTTCTGGCTTCTCCACTGAAGTAATGTCTGGAAACTGTCTGGGCCACTATTGTCTTTGGGGAATGTAAAACGTCTTGCCCTGAACATAATCTGGTAAAACCTTTAGTACCATGAGGAAATAATCACATCACTCTCTAAGTCAAGCATGTAGCTGCTGTGTTTTATAAAGCAAAAGGCCATGGCAGGACACACACTTCAATCAAAGTCAAGTACAACATGTTGCGCTTGTGTGCCAACGTATATTTAAAGACATCGGTAGCCTGGAAAGACATAATATTTATGGAGGAGGCAATGGTGCTAATGAAAATCTCCCCTGTGGTGCATATAGATCCTCTGGGTGTGCTCCAACTTTCAGTTTAACTCCACATGCTGATTTACAGCCGTATGATTGTGAAGAGAGAGTGCTCGAGAAGTGGGAAATACTAGCTTCTCTGGGCCGCCTGGCGCTTCTGCAACACCCAGCCATTTGTGTGTCGTATGAGGAGGAAAAATGGCCCTTCTCTTGCTGTCTGCACTTGTGTCCGTGCCCAGCTCCACGCCACATTGATCTCAAGGCCCTCCACAGCGAGATTTCCAAGAAGGGAATGCTCGACATGCTCTACTTTGACACGTAAGCTCTACTTTGACAGTTTTGCTTTCTCCAGGAGAGTAAAACACCTGGTGTGGTGTTTTCTCCTCTGGATTGGAAAATTGAATGTATTTATTAAATGTTTATTAGTTGTGGTTCCCGCGAGTCAGTTTATAATAGTTGTGTCAGGACAAGACAGTGCCGAACTGAACATGACGCTGGTGAAACATTTTCAACTTTCCTGGAACTTGGTCACTCGAACCGAACCGAACAAAACCAAAACACTTGTTGGACTTGAAACAAGACACTTGATCGGTAAGCAGATGTTTTCAATGCTTCCTCCAATCCTCTTTTTGTTCGTCTTTACTTTGCTGACTATCTCCAGAGTAAAGACGAACAAAACGTACTGGAAGTGCCCCTGCAGAGCCCTCGTCTCAACATCATCGAGTGCGTCTGGGGTTCCATGAAGGATGTGAGAACTGCATCCACAGTAGATCTGGGGCTAGTTCCTCAAGTTGTTTGCAACAACCTCCAGCAGAGTTCCTTCAGAAGCTGTGAGCAAGTGCAGCGAGAAGAACTGCTGCGGGTTTTCAAGACAAAGAGTGTTCACAGCAAATAATGATTTAATTTACTGTAAATTCTTTTTGAACTCTTTTTATTTTTGAAAGCTTCCTTTCACATCTGCCTGAAACGTGTGCACAGTACTCGCTGTTACCACCGTAAGAGAACATTAATAAAATGCTTTCTTTAGTGAACGGGTATAAATAATCAGAAGCGTTTGCGATTGAAACCCTCTATGCTAATGCTGTGAACTTTTGAATTCAGGCAATCTGTAAATGCAGGATTTCTTACTTTGCATTCTGATTTCCAGAGAGAAAACCCAATGAGAAGGTTATGAACAGAAGAGGTTCTGATATAGTACATGACCTCTGTTCACCTCTGTTACGGTAATAAAAGCATGAGAAATGGTCATCACACTGTCTATATGTGAAGAGATCAGGATTACAGGACATTTCAATAATTAATTATAAAGGATCGGCTCGCTCTCATCATTCTCTCTCTCTCTCTCTCTCTCTGTCTCGGAGGAATGTAGATGGACATTAATGCATTTTTCTGATGCTGTTACAGCTGGTGAATTAGTGAAAAAGTTGGTGAACGCGGTGAAGACATGTTAACTGTTTTCAAGGGAAATAAAGAAAACAAAAGAATTTCACATTTTATTTTATGGAACCTTCCGGAGGAATACTGTCAGAGTATGAGAGAACATGGTGGAAACTAATCATTCCTGTTATAAAAACCTGTTTTTATTCACTATTGCTGTGATGGTTGTCAAATGTGTTTTACATAAAACATTTCCCACAATCTCAAACATGTGCATTCAGATGGGATTAGATTTCTCAGATAAGCACCGAGTGAAAAACAGTAGGTCCTTTTTTTTTCGCTCTGAATTTTTCTACCAAAAAAGAAAATTTGATCATTTTGATAACAAGCCAAGAAAAACGCACAGAAAGTACAATACACAGAGCAAACTGTTGTAAACTTAATGTTACGGGCCCCAGCGAGGAGTGCCACAATAACAAAGATATTTACCTGAAATGAGGTGAATGAACAAAGAGAAATGAGCACACGTGTGGTGTCTTCACTCTTCCTGTCGTAACTAAGGACGGTGGCCGCGAGTGCTCACGTTCCGACACCCACAGAGAAAACAAACACCGCTGCTCCTCTCCAAACTCCCTCTTAGGTCTTTTAAACTTCGTGGTTAGTACATTAACTGATTAATTAAAGTAAAGAATTAAATTTATTTTGAAACAGTTTTATTTATGTATTAGCACTTTAACTTTGATTTAACTACTAAAATAACTTGTAGTCAGTGTTAACTTTACATCCAAGGTTGAATACTACACACCAGTGGCTCCAGCAGCGTTCCTGTTTCTCGTTTGTATTTTCCCGCTCTTCTTGTCGTTGTTGATTGAATCTGCAAACATAAAATGTACAGTATCTGCGCGCTGCTGCCAACAGGTCTCTGAACGTCACCCGTAGTGTGGTGTGAAATGTGGCACGGTGTGGACAAACAACCCAGAGCGTCTCTAACATGATTTGCATGATCGGTTCGAGCATCGCTGGCGCGTACATTTTTATCAATACCTACCAAAAGGATTATTAACCCGCATTTGGCAGATTGGCGGGTGTTAATTTCGAACTCTGATGGTGCCGAACTTTTAAAGAGGCACAGAACTTTAAGTTGTCCAAAGCAAAGATTTGCATTTGTGTCCTTTGATTTATTGTTCCATTACACAATCTGGGAAAGTCATTTCAGAACTTCTCTACAAGTGTGTTCTCACCCCACTTGGGTGTTAAACTGGTATCCAATTAGAGAGCAGTGCTGGGGTTCTTCTTAAGATCTGCCTAATCAGCCACTGAAAGCTAAAGATAGTTTTAAAAAATGGGTAAAGTACAATATTTCAATATTTGGACCATTCTCTTTGTCATATGACTCCCACAGGAAGATGCATCCTAATCAAGAGGACCCTAACAGTGTAAAGTTCAGTTTACTCAGAATCTACTTGAATGCTGATACAAGCACCATCAGCACTAGTATTTGGGAGAAGCAGAGATCACAAGCAAAGACTCAAGACTTCCTTAAACAGGAATAAACATGATAAAAGTTAAGAATTAGTGAGTCAGCCAAATAATGGACTTGCCAAACTGGTACTGATTCAAAAGCACCCAATATTTCTAACCTCACGCAGACAAGGATTTTAAATCTGTTGTTTCAGATGTTAGAACATTCATTTTTTTCATTTTCCAAGCCACTTATTCCCTTTTGGGGTCACAGGGGTCTCCAGCACACATTGCGTGAGAGGCCGGGGTACACCCTGGACAGGTCGCCGCAGGGCAAAGTTTACTTACATGGACTAGCCTAGTATTGCAAGCATGTGTGGCAGTGCAAGGTAAGCGACCGCACCCTCACATTAGCTTAAGAGCTACAATATTCTAATCAGTAAACACGGTGAGCCTTGCACAAGGCATCTGTGATTAGCATGTACGTTCACGTTTAGCATACACAAATATCGGATAGAATCAAACAAACAAGAACCAAACATCCTTAATGCAGATCAGTGGTGGCGCCGATCTCTAAATGAAAGGTACGCAGTCTGCAGAGGGCACCAACTACTAGAGGGGGCGCCATTATCCCATTTGCTCAGAAGGTAAAAAACTAATAGTTATGTAATAATGATAAATTACTACTGTTAATATATCCTTGTGTATATTGCTTTTTTAAATTAAAAATAAAAATACAAGCGGAATGCAGTTTCTCATTGACACTTCCTGGTCCACCTTAAAATGAAACGACACTTCCGGCACAATCTTACTCTGTCGTGTTCATGCTATTGAAGGAGATCTGTGTGGTTTTCTAAAATTCATGTGATTGTAGTCTATCTGCATCGTTTCTTAGCCACCGCAGCTGTGATGAAGTGGAATATTTCACAATGCTCTTTCATCATGTTTATTATTGCTTTATATAACATGTGTTTTATACTCAGTCTGTTCATATCTGTTGATAAATGTGAAATGTTTAATTATGCGTTCAAAAACTCGACAACATTTCTTTTAACAGTAGCATTTTTGATATAATATAGTGTGTTGGCATTTTGGGGGGCACCATAGAACGTTTGGGCTTGTTCTGCTCATCAGAATCAGCTGTCCAGTCCTTCGACTTGCTAGCTCCTTCTGAGACTCATCGACTGTCGCTTAGCACATGCTAATAATCTGCAATGGCGCCCGAGCTAGTTACAGATCAAATGGTCGGCTGCTCATTTCGAACGTAAGATCCAACTCGATCCTCCTTTCAGAACTCTGTTTCTCTGAGGAGTCTTCTGTTTAACGCTCCCTGCGGTTGTTGCTCTTCCTCTGGTTCTTTCTCTCAGCGATTCTCACAATCTCTCTCTCCTCCTCCTAGATACATGACATTAGCTAATTAACTCTGCATCCAGAGATGTCCACCTACTCATTAACTAATCAAGATCTCAAGTAACTCATGTCCAACTCTTAATCAGCTCGTCTCTAGAACGTTAGGATTTTCTTACAAAATTTAATTTCCCTTAATAAGTGAAGAGCACTTTTCCCTAAATCAATCAAGCTCATGTAAATCTAAATCAGCTCATTAAATTACTTTAAATTCTTAATTGCTTTTCCATTTTATTATCATCCAGTTTCAGCAACAGTCTTTTCACGTGTCTCACAGGAGTCACATGATGTCCATGGAACAGGTGATGAAGGGTCACCGTCACAACCATTCAAATCTGAAGGTACACAGTAAAATCCTTTTTTGGTCCCCTCTACATAGAGTTAAACATAGAGTTAATTAAATAGAGTTATTTAATTATCTATTTTCATTATTTTTTCCAAATCTTCACAGAAAAAATGCAAAATGAAAATTAACTATTCGGAGAGGGACCAAATGCACTCCGAACAGAGAAAAAAAAAAGTTTTTATCGATTTTGTGACTATGAGCATTTATGATTAGCAAGCCTATAGAAACAGATTATGAAAACAAAAGGAACACTCCTAAAAGATGGAATTTGCTTACACAGATTTGGAAAAAATGCACAAAATAATTCCTCTTCAGAGTCTAACTCTATATAGAGTGTGTACCAAGGAAACTTTGCCCGTTTGATTTGAGTTTCCTTGAGGTTGTTAGGGACAAATTAACATTAAGGTGTTCTATACGTCACACAGTTCAACTAACCGGTACGTATAAGAGCCGGAGGTCAACATGCCATTTGGCAGGATTCTGTACCTGCTTCTTCTTTTTAGGATCACAAGGTTTTTTAGAGAATTCAGTTAACCAGACGCATGTTTCGGGGCTTGGAATAAATGGTGAGAACATGCTTCGAACCAGCAACCTTCTTACTGAAAGGCCGCAGCAGCACTCACTGCAAAAACGTGTCCAGATGTAGATTTTATTTAGCATTTGAATTCCTGATTTTGCCATATTTTTCAGGCTTTTTGCCAGGAGTATGAAATATATAAAGTACTGTTACAAGTGACGGATGTTTGCGAAAGCTTCAAATACTGTACATGAATAAACATTTTGATTTATCCTTTGATTTGCTGCTCTCCTTAAATTATTGAGCACGAGGGGCTCCAGGTGTGTGGAAGACAAGACAAGACAGCAGCCTCTCGTCTGAAGCTTTTCATTGACGTACTCACTGCGTCATGTGTTGATATCCAGATGTAATTACAGCTTCATTACTCTCGCACATCATCAATATTCATTCCTGTCATTGCCAGCAGTTCTGAAAATGTCAATGTGTGGTCAATAAGGACTAGCAAACAGTTTAGCTCAGTAGAACGTCTTCTGTTTGCCTGTCATTTCCTGCTCCCTCCTTGTAAACTTGAACAATGACACACTTGCCCAGACTGCAGTGCATTTGCATAATGAAATCGAATGGAATCATTTGGGATTTGTTACTGTGCTGATCCACGCTCTTGTTTTTCACTTTTAGACTGGGTATTGACAAAGCTTAGTGAACAGAAACAGCTGCCGTCTGTGTCATTGTGGGGTGCAGGTAAAAGTAGGCTTTTGTCAGAGTCTGACCCTTCTCTGTCTTTGTTTTCTGTCTTTTTCCTCATGTTTTTTTCATATCTTCCGTGAATTCCTTCCATCTTGATCACGTGATCAGTTTCCCATCACATGATTCCTTATTCCTGGTTTTCCCCATTGCTTTCTTCTGCCCGCCTGGCTTCCTATTTAGTTCTCATCTCATAGCCTAGGGGCTGTGTATTTAATCCCCTGTCTATGTGAACCAGTGACAGGATCGTTTGTCGATATGCTTGTTACACGTACCTCTGTCTGTTTGTGTGCTCATCCGAGAGTATAGTTCAGCTCGTTTTTATTTTTCAGTTTAGCTTAGCTTTCCTGCTATGAAGTAGTTTTATGTCAGTCAGGTTTTCCCAACGAGGGTACATTTGTTTTGCTTCCTGTGTTTTCATGCTTGTATAAATAAATTCTGTTTTATCTGCGCTCTTACCTTTGAGTTCATTCCATACGGTTGCCAGACAGATTTATAAAAATACAGTAAAATCGACATCTACATGTAGAGTGACTCAGTTTTGTTAAGTTATGAAAAGTTACCTTTTGTAGTACTTTGAAATCAAAACAAGGCTGTAAACTCTTTTACTCAGAATCTTTCAAGCATGTTTGTGTAATCCCGTATTATTTGTGAGCTGCAAACAGTTTGATGTTCTTTGCAATGCCCACAGTTCTTAGCTCCACCCACTAACCAATCTAGTAAATCGTTAGTGCATCTCTATGCAGATCGGGTCCGCTGCCTGACCCGGGAGAGCTGAAGAACATTCAGAGAAAGTGTTATTTCTGTCGCTTTGTGATTATGGCTTTGTTGAATTCTGACCACCCCTTACCTGTCAGTCAGATGACGAATGATGACGGTGAGAGGAACGAGAGTAAAAGGCACGTTTTGCAGAGGTTAACAATACGAGGTGACAAAATTGCACTTAAAAAGTTAATAACAGTGCTAGTAAGGCTTAAATATTTTTATAAATACCCTAAAAATGGAGTGTAAAAATATACCTTTAAAATATCACATCTAAAAATTTGACGTAGCTCAATAATGCAATTTTTTTGAGTAATGCCAGTAATCCAGAATGTTAATCTGGCTTTATCCAGAATGACTTTCATTTTAACAACAAAGCCATTTTGTTGCTTCTTGCTCTCAATGAGGTTCGAACCGAAGTTCGACGTCAGGACGATGTTTGCTGGGCTGTAAACTCAAAGCGTTCCTGCGACTCAGTCCGCAGAGCATTGTTAGCAACACAAACCTTGTGGGTTCAAACTCCAGGGAAGAACTTTTATGCTGCTTTATATTTTTATTTAAAATGTGTTGCATGGCTTTGGCTGGCACACATATCACCTGATGTTCAGAATGCCCTCGGCACATTGATGTTCAGTGGGGATATATCTCAGCACGAACCTTTGTGAACATACTTGACGAGATTTCTCCGATATATTACCCGCTTCACCTTGAAGCCCAAAAACAAGTTTCATTTTTCTAACTGATGAGAAAAAAATGGTGTTTTAATGTTTCGCTTAAGTTTCGTGTTCTAGAAACCCTCCCAATCCTTATGAAGGGTGCAGTGTGGTTGTGTTTTGGCCGGTTCATTAAACATTTATTAAACACTGAGAACTTCTGAAATCACAATGGAGTTAATCCCAATGCATTTTTACTTTTTAGTATGTTTTTTTTTATGATACATTCAATATATATATATATTATTTAGTGTATGGTGCAGAAGCGAAGGCCGTCAGGGCTGATATTTGAAGAGTTACAAACTGAGAAAACTTAAACCAGAAAGTTTATCAGGAAACTATGATTTTGTTCTCCTGGACTCGTTTGGTGGAAGCGGTGCTTTATTTGCAAATATTTGATGGGATATTCCAGTTTTGAACATAAATTTTATTCATCAAATGTTATTCGCTGTAAAAAAAAACACCTGTTTTTTTTTTTAATTCTGTTATTTTTCATAAAATGTTCAAATTACAAATCAAACATTTTTGGCAATTATATAAGCAAAATTGTATTTTTCTTTCTGAACGGATAGTACTGTATTTGACAGGAAGCAGGTACAGGCTCAGGACGTGACCCCACGTCGCCCTGCTCACCCGCTTATACATGTTCGCTGTGATGTCTATGCCACAAGGACATTTTTATGTTTCCATGCATTACAAACGTGTTTCTAGCATTTTTTATCATTTCAAATAAACATTATGGAATTCATTAAAGTCGCTAAGTAACAATGTTGTAAAATAACACAATAAACCCAGAGCTGTAGACTCTCCCTTCGCAGAGGACCATAAAAATGTGTACTTTTTATTATTAATTACATAACTGGTTATACTTGTGAAAATACAGATGCAAATCCTTTTCAAAAGTAGTTTAAAGAGTTGAAAAGTTGTGTCAGAGCAGTCTCTTTGATTGATTATTGAATGCATCCAGAGCTATTTTTTTGTCAGAATAAAATGTTTTTGATCATTTCATACTTTGAGAAGTTCATGTTTTACACAGTTAAAGGTATCATAGGTTAAAGTAGGGCTGGACGATTTGAGCTATCACTCAGTCTCAATCAATTGAAGATTTTAGCTCGATTACGGTGAATTAATAGTTATTGTATCATGAAAAATGTTCAAATGTTACAAGAGAGAGATTTTAGAATGAAGGGATCATTGCGTGACTATTATTGAAGGAAACACACACTATGACTATCTACCCTCTACGACTATTTATTGAACATCAGTAAATGAACAAGTGAAATGAACGCGCTTAAGCTCGTCGTGTCGGCGGAATGACGGAACCTGAGCAGGGTCACATGACACCACACGCTGTAGTGTATTTAAAGGGATAATAATCTACCTGAACAAATGTTTAACGATATGGACTTTTGGAGTCCGAGTCCAGCCCCAGGTCATCGTTTTCTGCTGGTGTCGAATCCCATCACTCGCCTGACCCCAGAACTCCACTTGCCTTTACAGTAACTCACCTCTCCGGTGCTCTGTGTCTGCTCTGATGTCACTCTCTCCTTTTGTGCGACTCATCTTCATTGTGAGCTCTGAACTCCTTCCACCATCTCCACCTCACAGAACATGTACCATTGCTTACCTCTCTCATGCTCTTCTTCCTGCAAACGTTCCCGTGTTTTACATGCTCCTGACCTTGCTGTGGAAGGTTCTATTGTGTATGTTTTCCATCTACAAAAGTTTTTTTTTACTGTAACTTCGTTAATTAGTGAATCTCAACACAATTATCTAAGATGTTGCTTTCTGTGAAAGTTGAAACATAACTGTACAGTTCTTTCTAAATCCTCAACGATCTTTATAGTAGAGTGTGTGTGTGTCACCACGACGAGCATCTCAATCAAACGGCATCTGTTTCCCAAACCCACGTTATTCCTGTACAGGAACACAGGGTTCAAAGGCGGGGCACACCCTTGACAGGATGTCAGTCTGTGTTTCCACGGAATGTATTGCAAGCTGTCAATGATTAAACATCTTCTCATGCATGAAGCTCATAGAACTGTGTTTTACAGTTTCTCTGTAAGGGGATCACTTCTCTCAGCCTCCCAGGGAGACCACGCTGGGGTTCTGGAGGTTTTCATCCTAGTTATGAAACACAGAGCTCTCTCTCCGGGGTGCTCGAGGGCCCATGGGAGTTCACAAGTTGTTATATGGATGATGTGGAGAAGGCATTCAACAGTGCTCCTGTGGCACAGTGCTTTGGGTGTATGGAGAGCACGGTTTAATGGCAAGTTATGGTGCTGAAAGTCAGACTTTTTTCCAGGGCCTGTCCTCGGTCGATGGTTCTTTAATTGTTTTTATTAACTGAATTTCCAGGAAAAATAATTTTTCTCTGCTATTTTCCTGTGGACCACTGAGTCTTGATCTACAGCAGAGGCTGAGGTCAGTAATCTGAGCCAAGATTGGAGTAAGCACCTCAAAACCTGACCTTAAACAGGAGCTTAGCCTGTCCATGTTGAAGGAGAAGTATCACGAGGGGCGGATGGCCCTGAGATCAACAGAGGGAATCTGGATTTCTTTACTTATTTGGCTTATTTGGCCAGGAATGAACAGTTTAGTGTGATTAGAGTTTGGCTACACTTTGCGGGTGGCATGGTGGCGCAGTGTGTAGCGCTGTGGCCTTACAGTTAGAAGGTTGCCAGTTTGAGGCTCTCAGGTGGCCTTCCTAGAAGGAGTTTGCGTGGGTTTGAAACCGTGTTGGTGTTAGTAATTTGTGAAATATCTGGAGAAAGTTAACTTTCATATGTAGTGTCGTAATGTTTTCTGCATCCGTTCCACCTCCTCCGACACATCACTTCACTCAAGGTAACGTTTCACATTTGTGGACATATTACGTATTTTGCTTGTGTTTTATTTTGTTTTATTATCATTTATTACATTAACAATGTGTAGATTTAAGGATTGAAGAAACGTTACTTGATTTTTCTCTGGTTTTCCATTTTTTTCATCTACTTAGACTGTTGTTTCTGAGAACCGTTGCACGGATTAGGCGTTTTACATATAAAACTTGCTTCAAGATACGAAATGTTCGAGATAGGAACGCCACCCTGGAACGGATTAATTTCGTATCTTGGAGTACCAGTGTAATACCAGGGAAAACACTGGTGAAAGCAACAAGAAAATATGGAAATAAACTCCGATCCAGCAGAGCAGGAGTAAGGTGGTTGCGAGTTCTTGTATCTGTAGGACACTTTTGCAGCAAGATGCATTAACTCTTGCACAGTAGGTGCTTTAGCTCCTGAGCTGAGTTCTATTATTAATGTTCCTGCGCAGTTTTTTTACGGAAATTTACAACAAAGCACATCAACTGTGTGGCAGTGTTTTGTGCCCAAAGACTGAAGCATTCCATCTTGGGTTCAGAGGGGAGCCTGCAGATTGAAATAGTTTCTATTTCAGATTAAATTGTTAAATAGCGTGCCACTTCAATTTAGACAAACACAGGGAGGCGTTTTTCTCCAAACCCAAACTATTCTTCGAAATATCTCTTTACGACTTGTATGAAAATAATCAGATGCTTTTGACTTGAAACTTAATGTTTTTTCATGTGTTTCGGTATCGAGTGGAGTGGATTTCCAACACTCTTGCATCATGGATATATTCTTTTTAATAGAATCGAAAAATCAAAAACTATTTCTATTGAACCCAATGGTGTACCATCCATAATCGACAACTATCCCTTTCCATCTCGTTCATTTGATGATGGTTCCTTTTTTATATCATTTCTGACATTTTCTGCCCAAATAGTTAGAAGCTTCCTCCAGAGGTTTGATGCGGTTCTAGTCTTGTAAACATGTGTCATGTGTCTTCGGCAGCAGAAAGAGAAGGAAGTAAAAGTAAACTGTGGCTCTGCTGCACACCATCTTTAAAAAATCCATCTCCCTCAACTGTGACCCAATCCTTTATTATTTCAAGAAATTGCTTTGACATCCAGTTTCATCCTGTGTTTTAGTGATATCTGTGTTTGGCTGTTATTTAATGTGTCTGTCTTCCATTGCCTGGTTTCGACAGTCGTTGTCGAGTCACTTGTGGCTGCAAAGGCACCTTGAATATAATCAATATATATATAATTTATATTTAAGATTGCTTAGAGCAAGGTTACGTTTCTCTGATTTATTTTTGCCAGCTCACTCGAAGACTCTGTAACCATTTCGGTTTCATGAAGGAGGGGCTTGAGTTGACCTTAAATTACATTTCTGCTCCATTATTTAAAAAAAACACTCTCATTTGAGGGAATGCATAAAATGATCATTCCCTCAAAAAGCAGAAGTTGATCGTTCCTGAATAGAGGGGTCAAAACCGCTTCAGAAATTTTTTGGAATCAATTTTAAGTTTATTAAGGCTTTGTTACCTTCGGACTGCATGATTTGCATGAAGTAGTCGCGTCACTCTGCAGGAACCATGGGGCAGCACTCTCTGCTGTTTTCATTCTGCAATTCATTCCTTTCTGTGCCAAACACAACGTGACTCAATAGTTCTGTTGACAGATATCTACTGTAACGGAACCACTCACAGTTCAGATGTTTGAATGCGATTGTGTCTAGTCATAACTTGCACTGATGATATCTGCAATGTTTATTGTACTAGTGGTAATGTAAGCTGCAGATGTGTTAGGGGCAGCCCTATGGCCTTCCAGTTAGAAGGTTTCCAGTACGAGGCTCGTTGCCGGTGACTGTTTTCCATGTTCTCCAGGTGCTTGCGTGGTTTTCCTCCGGGGAATCCCCCACAATCCCAAAAAACATGCGGTTAGGTCAATAGAATAATCTAAATTCCCCTTAGGTGTGAATGTGTGAGCGTTTCTCTGCGATGGACTGGCCAGGGTGTACCCCTCGCCTCACACCTGAAGTGCACCAGCAGACACCTGTGACCCTGAAAGGAAACAAGGGAAGATTAACAATATTTGAAACTAATTTCGCTTTCCTTGTTGTCCCCCAAAACATTTTTTCTAAATGCTTTTGAACATTATTTTCAGTTTCGGGTCATTTTTGACACTTTAAAAAGTTGGTGGAGTTTTGTCTGATATTTTCATCGCTTAATGCATGACAAATAAATATTGAGTTAGAAAACCAGGATATATAACCTTGCATTTTTTGATAGTGACAAATCAGTTGAGTTATTACTAGTACAAATTATATTTAAAGAAATCTCTAGACCCACTAGAGACATCTTTAACTAAATAAGCATCTACAAGTGAGTTGACACGTGAGCTGTTAATATTAATAATGGCTTTAACCTCTTAAGCCCTGAGGCCTATTTTCCGAAAATCCTATACTTTTACTTTTTAAGGCATTTCTCAGCTTTTACAAGGTCTAAACTGCAAATCTTGGTATCAAAATGAAGATAGGTTCTTGGGGGTGGTGTGGATGAGTTAATTTGACAGTCAAGAACACTGGGTAAGAGTAATTGATGTTGGAATGGCCAAAAAATGAACTTCGCCTAAAAAAAACCACGTTTCCTCTAAAATCTCCTTATTTTACTTGTAACTAAGCAAATAAACACAATCAATTGTAACCACTACATGTGAAGGACATCTGTAGCAAGTTTGGTGTCCATACTACAAGAAACTAATATTCTGTACAGGTTTTGATTGAACAAAGTTCAGGCTCAATCCATGTTGGCACAATTTGGCACAATTTGGCACAATAATTAAAATATGGCAAAAATCTTGTCCAAAGCTTCCGCTATGTTCATGGTCTTCTTTTCTTGCTTATGGGACATGATTTCAGCAAAAAAAACTCCTAAAGAAACGCTGTAAAAGGGGGGTGGAAGCCCATTTACGCCATCTGCGCACTTTTGCGTAATGTTTCATTCACAATACTCCCTACGTTCAAGCTTAAGCGTGTCCTTACCCCCCGACCATCTGTCTAATCCGGGAGCTCTATATATCGCTGAAAAGCTTTGAATCTGAAGAAGCCAATGGTATCCGCCATTTTGAGACGGACAGGATCGCCGACGAATCACAGGACGCGCAGCGTGGAGAGGACAGATTTTACGCACGGGGAGTGTTTCCATATTTGGTAATGTTATGCGAGCACAGAGCTACAGAAAAGAGCCAAAATGGAGTTTCCGCGAAGCTATCGACCGGACATAACAACAAACGGACTTTTATCGCTATGGAAATAACGGATATGAAATTGAATTAGATACGTTTTTAGAGGAGTTTCTGCTGAACACAATAGTATTTAATTTGTGTGGGTAATTCTTAGGGTTAGTGAGCTATGAGTGAAAATGTAACACACAAGGGGGCAAGTCCCCGGCACTGGGGACTCTTGGGCTTAAGAGGTTAATTGCTTTTCCAGGCGCTTTACAATTTTCAGAGCATTTTTAGTGTCTGCCATTTCTCGCTTACTGGCTCCTGCCACCACCAACACACCCCAGTGACAGACATGCTTACAGGGCAATGCGGGTGAAGGGGCTTGCTCAAGGCCAAAATGGCAGAATGGACCTGGTGAGGATGGAACCGCCGACCTTCTGGTTCTAGGACGACCAACTCCACCGATACACCCTAATGAAGCTATTGATGAGGCACGTCAGAGAAGTAGTGCAGCCTCAGAGAAATGCACCTCTAGCAGCAGCCAGCTCCACCATTAGAGGGCCAAGTGGATGAGCAACCACAACCCTCCTTCGCATGTAGGTTCTTTGTTGAAAGAGCTACAGGACATTCTGCAAGGAGAAATCTTGAGGAGCCCAGCACCCAAAGAGACCCACTGAACTGGGGGCAGTCTTTCCACACCTGGTGAGGAACCTTTTCAAAAACCAGGCAGATTCTCACTGGTGAGAAGAAATCTGACACGTTGAAACATTAACCTTCACTGAGGCCGTTACTGCTGTTTGCTTGAGTTTACTTCTGTTCTGTGGATTTTGGTTTTTGTTCATTTATGGCGATAAAATATTTCAAAGCAATCAAAGCACCAAAAATGGTAAAAGTTAGGAAATTATAAGTCTTCTCATAAACACCAGACACGCGAAAGAGTTTTCAGCCGTAAATGTATTTTTAATGATTGGGCTGCACACGCACTGGGTCTGCGAAGGCGGATGCAGTAGACTTTTTGAAAAAGTCGCTTCACTTCATTATCGACATATGAAGTTTGTGAAGAGGAACACACATGCCAACACTCCTTTCCCTGTTCGCTCGTCTGGCTGATAGCATTCGAGTCATTATAAGTCTGATCTGAATGTAATGTTTGAAATGTTTTTCTGTTCCTTGCTCTGACAGGACTTTTCTGTCAGACACACAGCATTAAGAGCAGTCCTGTAATGTTTGCTTTCCTTTAGCCTTGTCTCTTGCGCTGACCGGTGCGTGACACCTCCAGTTTCAAACCGGCAGCCATGAATCACACAACAGAAGCTGCTCGTTTGTAAAAGAGAGTTTTCTTTCTTGATGTCGTTGGCTTTTCTCAAAGTCTTCTTAGAAAGCAGTATTCCTTCTGGCTCAGGCCGTCTCTCTGTGTTTTTCTCTTATCTTGTCGCTCTCCTGCTATTGATTCTCATTGTAGAGCAAGCCAAGGGGTTGACTCTAATCTGGACATATTAGAGCTTTATTGAGTGGGATTGGCTGACGCTGTGCCCATCTCTGCTCTACACGCCTGGCTTAAACTCTTAATAAAGGTGGCAGGGGGCGTAACTCAAGCCAAAGATGGATTTGGACAAATACATGAAAAGGAATGAAGCAAATAAAGTCATATTTTCTGGGTCAACTAACCATTAAACACACTTTCATCCATATTCTCTTTAATATTCACATCACAGAAAATGTCCCACAGCAAGCACTTTTATATTTGGTGCTGCGTAACGTAAACGTAGAAAGATCATTCCACAACCGAGAGTCAGTGAATGAGAATGTTCTGAGGTTTGAAATAAAAGCTACAGGGATTAGCTTTTGCAGTGCTGTGAATGGAAGGATGTGTTTATTACTGCACTGAAGCTGTCGTTCGCTCTGAGACGACCCTCACCGGGGAGGAGAAGCAAACAGGATGTCTGCATTCTTGTGCATCGGTGCACTATATGAAGATCTCTTTGTCTTCACCATCACATTAAAAAACGTAAATACTTTATCTAGTTTCAAGGTCAATAGAATAACACTGAATAAATCGTGCGACTCGAGAATTTTGTAACGCCATTTTTAAAAAATAAGTCTGTTCGTTACGTAACATTGAGGGCTTTATTTCTTTCAGGGTACACCCTGGACAGGTCGCCAGTCCATCGCAGTTCTTGTCCATTTATTATTTTTATTTCGTTTTTATTTCAGTCGAGGGAAGACTGTCGTGCTTCTTATATTGTGAATAATAATCACACCATGCGAATGAACTCAAATAACTGATGTATTGCTAAACTCGTTTAGTTTAAACTCGATCGCCACCTGTCGGCCACTATATGTTACAATCCACGCCAAACAACAGCTCCGGTAAAAATACTGGCGGGAAAAGTTTTTGCTATAGCTGGTTCCAATTGTAATTCCTATCAAGGCTGCGAATAAACCTCCACATGCTAAAGAACCACGCTGAAACCTCTGAAAATGCTGCGACACTTTGTATAGTCTCGCAAACCATCTGCTCAAAATGGTTCAGGCCATTTTGAAAAGACTGCCAACTACGAGAAGCTCTTAAGTGTAATGGCAATTCAAGCATTTTTGTGTTTTTCTGTTATGTGATTTTTAATTACTGCACTCACTTGGAACAAATAAATATTTAAAAATGGGAAAACACAAGGTTTTGAAAACGCTTGGAAGTACAATATCTGAAACAGTGATTTTGAGATGTTTGGGGCAGTTGAAAAGGCATAGTAGATAAATAAGTATGTAAGTACTTTAAATATGTACTCTAAATAAGTGCTCTAAATATGTACCATGGAATTGTATTTTATTTTTTTCATTTTTTAAAGAACCGGAGAACAGAAAAGTCAAGGAACGCTTGATGCACAGGAGCAGAATAAACCTCCCACTGCTCCCTTCAACGACCTGTTTGCTTTTGAGGCTTCCGGAATGATCGCTATCACCAGTGGACATATGTACATTTCTGAATGCTCCAATTATACACGCCGGGTCAATTTTATCTCCTTTTTATTGAACTCGCCTTTAAATCATTTAACAGATGCTTTAACCCGGGGAGACTCAGAAAGGTGTTTTAGTCGCGCATGTGAGGCTGACAGAGATCAACAGATGGCGAGGATGTAATCTGGAATGAAGTGCTTCCTGTATGAATACAAACAAGTGCTACCAGTACTGTTCAGCGAGCGACAACCAGCACAATATAACTCAGAGCAAACAAACCAGGCAAGCCATGCAATTTAAAATACTTTTGTTAAGCTAATCACAGCTGGAAAAGAGTGCGAGTGTGTCTGAATGACTGAGTGATTTAAGCTCTGAAACCAGAACAACCCAAAGCGCCATCAGCAGATTCACATACTAGCTGCAAGATTTTTATATCTACACCATACTATACACAGCTTTTTATTTTATTTGTTATAATAATGTTTGAATGCATATATGTTATGTAACTGCAGAAAATGAAAATAATATTAAAGCCACTGATCTTTTTCTTTCCCTGTACGGCCGTTCACAGAGGAAAAAGTATTCTGCACAAAAGATTTTCAGTAATCACAGATATTTATAATCGAACGTAATCGAGTTTTTTGAAAACTTTTGTACAGGGTGTGTGAGAAAAGATTCCGAGGGATTAAAATCTGTGAAACAGAAAACTGAATAATGATCCCCGGTACAAGCCACCTGCCTGATTTCAGGAGGTTCCAATCTTAAAAACACACCTACTGTCAAAGGTTCTGGTGTGTAGCTTAAGCGACATTTGGAGGCTTGGATAGTGAGGAGTGAACTCTGAATATTCGATATTGCCACTAAAGGTTTATGTTTTTTCAGCTTGCACTTAAGGCCAATAAAATAGACGTTAAAAATGCTAAAATGCAAACAGTACCCGAGAAGAACAAGCCTAGAACAGATACATGGGTGATTCGAGGCCAAGTAGGAAGTGGATCAGTCATGACCATGAGGGATTAGTCTCAAAGATCAGTCTTAAAAGGAGGGTTTCACGAACCCCTGGATCTTATTCACAACACGGGGGAAATGGAGCTGCAGGAGCTGTTCATCAGCTGCAGGAAGATGGTCCACTTCCTGGTCTGTTGTGGTGAAGAATGAGCTTAGTCAAAACACAACGGTGTCCATTCTTCAATTAATCCAAGTTCACATTCACCCGTGCCAAAACCATGAGATCCTGAGAAGAAATTGTGAGGAGCCAGTCATAATTCTGCCATTTTGCATGGCCTGTGGATTTTTTCCTAAGAGGTGTTCCAGGCATGCCCAGCTGGGAGAAAAGTGTGGCCTGGAGAACCATGTAACTATGCTGGCCCTGGAATGCATTTACCAGATGATTTTATACAAAGCGACTTACGGAAAACAAGCAATTGGTAACAAAGTTCAGTTAATCCGGTCAGTGCTTGGGAAAGATTTACCGGTAAAGTCAGAAAGAATTAAATTAATTACATTTTTGTAAGTGTGCAAGTGCTCTTGAAAAAGAGCGGCTCTTTTCAAAATCTGAGTGAAAGAGTATTCCCAGCCGGAAACTGTGAAGGAGAAAGTTCTGGTGAAGGTTTTCTGCTACTTTGAGATGAAACACTCAACGCTGTTCATGTTCTGAACACAGTCATCTGGATGTAGAGCTGCAAAAGTTTGTGATGGAAGGATGGAGCTTAGCACGTGACTGTTCTGTAGGCAAGCATCAGTGTTTGGCTCCCCACTGCAGCTTGTGTTAAGTTCAAGTGAAGGGATGAAGAGAAGAGTAAGGCTAGCTCCATGAAGATCAGTCGGGTCGCTGCGTTCAAGAGCAATGCAGTAGTCCAGTCTAGAAATGACCAGACCCTGAACTTGAAGTTGAACTTGAAGTTGAGGGCTTCATTGCTTATAAACTGGTACCCCGAAATACGAAATGCTTCGAGTTACGAAATGTTCGAGATACGAAGGGTCTCACAGGAAAATTTTAGCTACGTTAAAAATTCCAAGATACGAAAAACACCAACAGTTCTGCTGTTTTATCCGCTTGTTAAGTCTGACGTCGCACTGTGCTTCCGGGTCCTGGCACTCCTTTCTCCCATTGCAGACAGTGCTAAAGGGTCTGATATGCTTTAAATCAGATTTCTAATAATGTACTATAACGTCTAGGTTACTTGCGTAACCCCACGTTCCCTGAATAGGGAACTGAGACGTTAGTCGGGATTAGACCGACTGAATGGGAGTGAATCACCTGTGGGAGCGACTGCCGAACATATCAACGGGCAATTAATTAATTAACGGGCATGCCTACGCTACCAGTATGGAATTTTCCGAGGAGCTGGACCTACTTACCTCCCAGCGACCTCAGATCCATGACTTCAAGGGCATGGCGAAGGGTAACGTCTCCGTTCCCTATTCAGGGAACGTGGGGTTACGCAAGTAACCTAGACGTTCCCTTTCAGTCGGTCCAGGAGACGTTAGTCGGGATTAGACCGACTGAATGGGAGCCTCTTTAAAGGCCATGCCCGAAGTCCATCCAGACAGGTCGGCACTAAACCCAAGAGAGGGGTTAGTAAGAGGCCGTTAGTCCCTGAATGGGAACTCCTTCTGCCCCTGCCCGGAATACTCATTGACGGGGAAGTCGTCCAACACTGAGAGCTTAGCTGTACTCGGTTGATGCTGACGACCAGAAGGAGGCACCCCTCGACCCGCAGGGAGGAGTGGCGGAGATCGCGTCGAGGCCCGAAGGGCTACCAGCGGGTCATCGTTCTGCAAGAGAAAATCGGCAGAGACGGAAGTCATCGTTACGCGCCAAAGCAAGGGGAGTAACGGAACGGGTTCATACTAGCCACCTGAAGGGGGAGCTGTAAGAGAGACATAGAAAGGGAGCACCAAAAAGGGACTCCCAGATCTGGACCCTAGTTCTGCAGGGGCCAGGCCGAGGCAAAGCCTCCACTACAGAACCTAGCAGCGCTGACTGCTCCGCTCAGTCAGATGCTGGAGAGGGTAGGATGAGAGAGCCGCCCGAAAGAGGGGAGCTCTTAAGAAATGTACTTCTCCGATGATGAGGAGAGTACTGCAAGCGTACACCCTCACCGTCCCCTAAGGGTGACTGCCACCACTCAGGACCGCAGAGGGAACGGTGCCTACGTCGAGGTTGTAGAACCTGACAAAAGTGTTGGGTGTAGACCAGCCCGCAGCTCTACATATGTCGGCGAGTGAGGCCCCTCTAGCCAACGCCCACGAAGCAGCAATGCCGCGAGTGGAGTGGGCCCTCAGATGGAGAGGGCAGGGAACCTCACACGCCTCATAAGCAAGGCGAACAGCCTCCACTAGCCAGTGGGCAAGCCGTTGCTTGGAGACCGCGGAACCCTTACGCTGGCCTCCGAAACATACAAAGAGCTGCTGGGAGCAACGAAGCTCCCGGGTTCTGTCCAGATAGATCCGAAGGGCTCTCACAGGACATAAGGAACCCTGGGCTGGATCTGCCTCCTCCCGGGGCAGAGCTTGCAGAGTCACCACCTGGTCCCGGAAGGGGACCGATGGGACCTTGGGAATGAATCCGGGCCTGGGTCTGATGGTAACCAGTGAATCACCAGGGCCGAATTCCAGGCAGGATTCGTCGGCGGACAGTGGCTGGAGATCTCCCACCCTCTTAATTGAGGCCAAGGCAAGCAGGAGTGGGGTCTTCAATGAGAGGACACGCAATTCCGCTGAGTGCAAGGGCTCAAAAGGAGACTTCCGCAGCCCAGACAGGGCGACGGAGAGGTCCCAAGAGGGAACAGAGGGAGGTCTAGGCGGCCTAAGACGCCTAGTTCCCTTGAGAAATCTCACCGTCAGTTCGTGGCTGCCCACTGATTTCCCTTCGACCCGAAGGTGGAAGGCAGAAATAGCGGCGGCGTAGACCTTGAGGGACGATGGGGACAGCCCCCGATCGAACCTCTCCTGGAGAAAGGTCAACACGACTCTGATGGGGCACGTCCTGGGGTCTTCCTGATGGGAGGAACACCAATCGACGAACCGACCCCACTTGCTAGCGTAGCATGCTCGGGTAGAGGGTGCTAGCGCATGGTCTAACGTTCTCACCACGGAGGGTGGTAGAGGCTCGGGGTCCACCGCGGACAGATATGCCATACATGAAGGGCCCAGAGGTCTGGCCGCGGGTGCCTGTATCCCGCCCCCTGAGTCAGGAGGTCTGGACTCGAGGGATCGGCCAGGGAGGGGCTGTCACGAGCGCAGAAAGGTCCGGGAACCAGGCTCTGTTCGGCCAGAGGGGCGCGACCAGAAGCAATTCTCGCTCGTCCTTCCTGACCTTGCACAGTAACTGTGCTAGAAGGCTCACTGGGGGAAACGCGTATAAGCGTTTGTTGTGGGGCCAGCAGTGTGCCAGCGCATCTGTCCCGAGAGGAGCCAGGGACAGGGAGTAGAAAAGCCGGCAATGGGTGTTCTGCCGGGAGGCAAACAGGTCTACCTGGGCCTCGCCGAAGATATCCCATATCTGCTGAACAGCCCGAGGATGGAGCCGCCATTCTCCCGCCGTGGGGTGAAACCTGGACAGCGAATCCGCGATCTGGTTGCACCCGCCGGGGATGTAACAGGCTTTGAGCGACAGAAGTCTGCTCTGACTCCAGAGGAGCAGTCGTTGGGCGAGGTAGTGCAGAGCACGGGAGCGCACACCGCCCTGGCGGTTGATGTACGCTACTACCGCAGTGCTGTCGGTCCTGACCAGCACGTGCCGCCCCCGGAGGAGCGGGCCGAAGCGCCGCAGCGCTAGGGTGACTGCAACTAGCTCGAGACGGTTGATGTGCCAGCGAGAAAGCCGTCCGATCCAGGAACCGGACTCTCGGTGGGAACCGCACACAGCGCCCCAACCGGTCTTGGAGGCGTCGGTGGTGACCACCATGCGATCGGGGGGACTCAAAAGAGGCACCCCGGACCGTAGGAAGCACTCCGAGTTCCAGACCTTCAGGTAAGGGAGCGCGCCTGTCGTGGACAGACGTAGAGCTCCCCGGCGCCATGCCCAACTCGGAACTCGCGAGAGAAGCCATAGCTGCAGTGGCCGCATACGCAGGAGCCCGAGTCGAATGACTGGGGCTGCGGCTGCCATATGCCCCAGGAGCCTCTGAAATAACTTCAGTCTGGCCACTGGTCGAGAGGACACCGCGGAAAGAGCGGTCAGCAAGGCCCTGGCGCGTTCTACCGATAGTTGCGCCAGCATGCTCTCGGAGTTCAGCTCCACCCCGAGAAAAGAGATGACCCTCACCGGAGTGAGGCGGCTCTTTTCCCAGTTGACCTTCAGACCCAAGCGGTTTAAGTGCGAAAGCACCTTGCGCTTGTGTCGGATCAACTGGTCCCTGGTAGTCCAGGATCCGAATGCCTGCCCGGCGGAGCGGGGCTAGCGCGGCCCTGGCGACCTTCGTGAAGGCGCGAGGGGAGAGGGCAAGACCGAAGGGTAGGACCTTGTACTGGTATGCATGGCCCTTGAAACAGAACCTTAGAAAGGGTCTGTGTCTCGGTACCACTTCTACCTGAAAGTACGCGTCCTTCAGGTCGATTGTTGCGAACCAATCTCCAGGACGGATGCACGGTAGAATGCAGCGGACCGTCAGCATCTTGAACCGGTACTTGGCCAGGTGCCGGTTTAGACGCCTCAGATCCAAGATTGGTCGCAGCCCGCCTGATTTCTTGGGGACCAGGAAGTAGGGGCTGTAAAACCCACGTTCCATATCGGCTGGGGGTACCGGCTCGATCGCGCCTTTGTTCAAAAGGGCGTCGATCTCCTCTCGCAGGAGTGAGGCGCCTGTTCGGGGAACAGGAGTGTGAAACACACCTCGAAACCTGGGGGCGGACACGAACTGAATCGTGTAGCCCTGCCGGATTGTCCGGACCACCCACTGTGAGACCCCGGGAAGCTTCCGCCAGGCTCCCAGGTAAGCTGACAGGGGGCGTGGTCGGGACGTGCCGATGGTCCCCATGGCGGGGCCGCCCGGAGGCGGACTTGTGGGCGGAATCACCAGGGACGGACCCTGGGAGATGGTCAGATGAGGGCAGGGGTGGTGTGCCCCCGCGCTCTCTGCCATAGCCAGCGGAGCTCGCGCCC
The DNA here is from genome assembly GCA_007224835.1 of Danionella cerebrum. Classification (NCBI taxonomy): domain Eukaryota; kingdom Metazoa; phylum Chordata; class Actinopteri; order Cypriniformes; family Danionidae; genus Danionella; species Danionella cerebrum. The sequence continues at coordinate 62,528 of SRMA01026829.1, read as the reverse complement.
AAGTCGGGGTCTTCATCGGAGACCGAGGAAGAGGAACCCCAGACCGCAGGGCATGCGAATCCGCTATTCTCGGAAAGGAAGTGAGATCTATCTTTGACACAATAGGTGCCGCCGTCCCGAAGGACAGCAGCGAGGAGTGTGTGGTGGACTCCCCCCCCCCCCTGGGGGAGCTGGGTCGTTGACAGGACCCAAAGAAGAGCTCATTCCTTCCCGAGTCGCCAACCTCAGGGGCGCTTCTTGCTAGAAGCCCTCGTCTGCCGTCGAGAACCCTCTGAGGTTGACTGCGACTTTCGTCGTGCAGGGGTCTTCCTCAGACCAGAGGTCGAAGGCCGAGACCGTGACGAGAGTCGCTCTCTTTGGCGTCGCACAGGCGGAGAGGGGTCCGGCACGGACGAGGGACCATGAGCTCGCCCAGACCCTCCGCCTGTTTCCTGATCGTGGAGACCTTTGACGCAAAATCATCCACGGCGATGCCAAAGAGGCCATCTTGGGAGACAGGTGCATCCAGAAACCGAGTTCAGTCATCGGGAAGCATAGAGGCCTGCTCCATCCAAAGATGGCGCTCCTGTACCACGAGAGTGGCCATCGTGCAACCAATATTCAGCGCTGCTGATTTTGTAGCACGAAGCGCAAAATCAGTGGCTGAACGTAAGTCCATTACAGACTGTTGGTCACCTCCCCCTTGGTGCATGTCACGGAGGACCTTGGCCTGAAAGACCTGTAAGGTCGCCATAGCATGCAACGATGCAGCAGCTTGACCCGCAGCCGAATAAGCTTTCGCCATCAGGGCAGACGAAAACTTTCCAGCTTTGGAGGGCACACTCGGGCGAGCCCGCCAAGCGGCAGCACTGCCGGGGCACAAGTGTACCGCGACAGCCTGCTCCACTCGCGGAATCGCGGAGTATCCCCTAGCTGCTGCATCATCCAAGGCGGAGAAGGGGGAGGAGCTGGAAGCCCTGGCAGACAGGGGAGCCCACCAGAATTTTGTGAGCTTCTCGTGCACCTCCGGGAAGAAAGGAACCGCGGGAGCGCGAGGGACCGTGCCCCGGCGCTTACCCAGGAACCAATCGTCCAACCGCGACGGCGCTGAGCTAGAGAGCACAGGCACCTCTAGCCCAATTGCGGTCGCGGCTTTGGAGAGCACCGCGAAAGCATCGAGCTCCGGCTCGGCGGCGACCCCGGAGGGTGGAAGCTCTGAGCTGGAAGAACTCGAAGACCGCGCCCCTTCCGATGCCTCGATGGACAGCAGATCATCAGCAGCAGGATCACACGAGTGACGAAGCGCTATCCGAATCATTCACGGACCAGACGGGGAGCACGCTCGGCGTTTGGGGATGGTGCGAGGAGTCACCTGACACCGCTCGACCCAAAACATCCGGTGAGCGTACAGCCGGCTCGCCCCGAGTTGTAGGAGCGCCTGAAGCCAAAGCTTCGGCGTCCTCTTCCTCGAAGAAATACCATCTGTATCTCAGCGTGCGGCCCGGCAGAGCGTTGCAATGCACACACTCTCGCCTCACGAAAGCTGCACAGGTGTGTTGGAACCCCAAACACTCTACACAGCGATCATGACCGTCTTTCGACGAGATAAATCCACCGCAGTTAGGAGTACTGCACGTTTTACTCATCGTGTCGAGAAAAATGGACAGGATAATGAGAAAACGGCAAAAACACACTGGACAGGCTTGCTTGCTAAGATCTGAGGTGCCGGCGTGGTGGCGTGCTAATTCTGGGACTTAGCAGAGGTCAACACCAATATGCCAAAGGTAAGCAACCTACTAATCTTTACAAGCTGGTTTAGCGTCAAAGTTAGGAGAGAGAGTCACACTCAGTCAGCTCCGAAGGAAAATTGCATACTGGTAGCGTAGGCACGCCCGGCTTTATACCCGGCTGATTGCTAGTCAATCACCTACGCCTGCAAATTAATTGCCCGTTGATATGTTCGGCAGTCGCTCCCACAGGTGATTCGCTCCCATTCAGTCGGTCTAATCCCGACTAACGTCTCCGGGACCGACTGAAAGGGAACAAATGTTAGAGTCAAGGTGTTGTAAAAAAAAATAATGCTGTTCTGTAGCGCAAGTTAGAGACACGTTCTCAGAAGCGCCTCTCCATCTGTCTGCGCTTGTGCATGAAACCGTGTTGTTGTTAGTAATTCGTGAAATATCTGGAGAAAGTTAACTTTCATACATAGTTTTCTGCCACCCTTTCCACCTCCTCCGACACATCACTTCACTCAAGGTAAGGTTTCACATTTATGTAAATATTACATATTTTGCTTGTGGTTCATTCTGTTTTATTATCATTTATTACATTAACAATTGTGTAAATTTAAACGTTACTTGATTTTTCTCTGGTTTTCAATTTTTTTCATCTACTTATACTGTTGTTTCTGAGAGCCGTTACATGGATTATGCGTTTTACATGTAAAACTTGCTTCGAGATACGAAATGTTCGGGATACGAACCCCACCCTGGCACAAATTAATTTTGTATCTCGGGGAACCACTGTATTTCTATTTCTATAATCCATCCAAAGGCTAATGGATGGATTGTGTTTAAACACACAAAAAACACAATTCAATAGGATTATTTACAAATCATGGAACATCTAATCTGATTGTGGGAAAGAAATCAGTCCCATAATGCAATGCGGTTTACAGACGGCTGATGTATTACCAACCTTTCTGCCCAGGGAAGGAATGCTACAGTGAAACAATCCTGCTGTTTGTATTAGCATGGCAATGCTTGATAAAGATTTACTGACTAATAAAAAAAAAAAAACACTTCTGTTTTTCAATCAGAGAGAAAGAGAGGTCCCCACTTCCTTTTGGTGCACAGAGTATTTAATATTTAATAAGCTTTGCAGCAATTGATGGTATTTACACAGCCTGGGGAAGCTGAATCGTGTGTTTTCTTTATTATCGGACCGACAGGTTTCATGCACCGCAGGTAAAGAACTGGCTTTGAGTTCAACTTCAAATCTCTGCAGCCTCTCCCTGTTCTCAACTGGCTATTATTGGTGTGCACTGTGAGGGCAACGTGAAGCTAATCTTGTTCCTCGCACCTACTAGCGTGTGGCATTTGTTTAGGGCAAGGTGTTATCTGGAGCTGTAATGAGGAACGAGGGTTGCCTAGCCAACCCCTCTGTCCACCCGTTTTGTTTAGTCTAAAATTACTGTTGCTTAGCACACCGCTTGTGGCCGCTGAATAACAGCCTTTATAAGCCAGTACATCTGTATCTGTTCTCCGGCGGTGGAAGTACGGTGCTGTTAGTGGAGGCGTTGACAGCAGTCAGTCAGCAGATAGTTAGCGTTGGCTAATCGCTACGACAGAGAGATTTGTGATTGTTTGTGGCAGTTACAGCTTCACATTTTGAAAAGCTGTTGGATCTGTACATTTTCATTAAAGCTAGACTGATTTATGTGTTATGACTATTGGGATTGGTGTGTATAGATTCAAGAATGAATTGAGAATGCTTGAAGCTGCATTTACAGTCATTCGTTCATGCTGTGTAGGAAATTAACTCAGTCTTTGATTCCTCCCTCACCCCACCTTAACCCAATTACCAATCCAGATGTCTACAAATGCTTCAGAATTCAATTTCAAACAAAAGCAGGAAGTGTAATCGCGACAGACTGAGTAAGCCTTACAGAACAATGGTGACTCCGAGAGTGCGTGTGTTTAGTCCTTCTGGGGATAAGTTAAATATATTCGCTTGATCACACTAACACAGCTTTAAAACAACACTTTGCACACACTTTTTTTTTTAGCTCTGACCATCAGGCAAGGTTTGCTTAGAAGGGGGTGTTGCCGGAGCACAGCGTTGGGTGGAACAAATGGACACGGAGTGTTTGGGGGAGAAACAGGCATAATATACGACTTTTGAAAAAAAAAAAAAGATAAGATTTATCCAAGTTGAAACAGGCCTACTTTATGCACATTGAAATATTAAGGAAAATATGGCACAAAGATTTATCTATTTTTGCACTTGTTCCTCTAAATAAAGTCTTGGCTGACCTGAGGGTGGAGAAATCATTTACATTTTCATTTACAGACAAACTGCGCCTCTAAAAAACCTGATGGATATAAATACATTGATTTCTGAGGCTTGATTCATTTGTGGCAAAGCTCTCTCCCAAGCAGCTTTTTCATTTCTTAAATTCTTTACATGATCAGTTCTGTCTCTGCTGCATCGCTGGCTGATTGAAACAGATCTGTTTTTGTGTGTGATGTGCGCTGTGGCCTAGAGCATGCAGTGACGCTCTCACACTGCAGTAAAAGCGCATGCTGCTCTCTGACCTCTCCTGCATCAGTTAAGACCTCGCTCCCCGGGGAAGCTAGGCAGCCATGATCTATGACACCCTCAGATCCTCTCAGGGTTTGGTCACTGTAAGCTCTTCTTTTCAGCTATAAATAAAATATAGTCAGCTGTATTTAATCTTTAATTAATGCATAGATCTCTGCATGAAAAACGGGACATAAACTTCTCCTTTTCTGTCAAGAAACAGCCTCTGTAAACTAAAAGACAGCTGCAGCTCTTTCTCAAAAATAAAGTTAAGCTTTGTGTGACACAAACCGGTGGAAAATGTCTCTATTTATAAACTGCACCAACCCTGATTAGGCTGTTGGGAATCTGGCCCCTTGTCAAGGTTTGTAGCATTATACATTTTTAGCATTTTTTTTCTGTACATATAGATTTTTTATACACAAACCAGTCTGACTAGTGTACTGTACATCATTAGCATACTGCATTTCAGTTATAGTACCTTTTTAGTGAGAAGATCACTCTAGATATACCTGAAGCCTTTGGATAATATAAGTCATGCTAATGAGTTTGAGGGTCAAGAGGTCAGTTCTACAGTAGCTACTCCCTGACCTGTCTATGCTCCAATGGTTCTAGGTTGAGCTCTGAGTGTTGTCAAAGCAAGATAAGGAGTATTTAATACCAGGTTTGATCCACATCCCTTTGTCAGGCCTTTAAATATACCGCATTAAAGAAAACCATTGATCGTTAGCTTTTAAAATCAAATATTGGGAGTGATGAAAGCCCCTTTATCAATTACAATGCTATTAGGCTGCTCATAATGAAATAATGCAGTTCTCAAGGACAGCTGGGTTAATTCCTGGGAATGGAAAGTTTAAAAATACATTGCAAGATTAAACGAGAAAAAGAGTTGAGGTGAAAGAAAGATACCAGTAACCTTTAATATTAGAGTAACATACTTTTTTTTGTAAATTGTAATAAATAGTGTTTTAGAGGCATGCGAATTAAAGTGAAATCCATGGGTGTTCTTATTAATATGGCCACCCATCTGTTTACTCACCAATTTGTGGTACAAATCTATAGCTTTAAAAATAAATTCAACTGTAAAGTGAACAACAATATTAAGACTTAAACTTCCTCCTCCACCAACAAGTCAGTCAAGTACAGTACTGTTCTCCTAGCAACTGTTAGGAAAAGGTTGATCAGTCACACCAGAAAGTACATTCAATAGAACAAAAAGCCTTGTAGCCCCAGGCAAGATCAAAGAGTAGCGAGACCAAGATCAAACAGTACGGAAACCAAGATCAAATGGTAGCGAAACCAAGAACAAAGAGTAGCGAGACCAAGATAAAAAAGTAGCGAGACCAAGATAAAAGAGTAGTGAGACAAAGATCAAATAATAGCTAGACCAAGATCAAACAGTAGCGAAACCAAGATCAAACAGTAGCAAAAGCAAGATCAAAGAGTAGCAAGACCAAAATCAAAGAGTAGCATTACCGAGATCAAAGAATAGTGAGACCAAGATCGAAGAGTAGCGAGACCAAGATCAAAAGAGTAGTGAGACCAAGATCAAAAGAGTAGCGAGACCAAGATCAAAGAGTAGCGAGACCAAGAGCAAATAATAGCGAAACCAAGATCAAATAATAGAGAAACCAAGATCAAAGAGTAGCGAGACCAAAATCCAAGATCAAAGAATAGCGAGAACAAGATCAAATAGTAGCATTACCAAGATCAAAGAGTAGCGAGACCAAGATCAAAGAGTAGTGAGACCAAGATCAAATAGTAGCGAGACCAAGATCAAAGAGTAGCGAGACCGAGATCAAAGAATAGCGAGACCAAGATCAAAGAGTAGCGAGACCAAGATCAAAGAGTAGCGTTACCAAGATCAAAGAATAGCGAGACCAAGATCAAAGATTAGCGAGACCAAAATCAAAAAGTAGCGTTACCAAGATCAAAGAATAGCGAGACCAAGATCAAAGAATAGCGAGACCAAGATCAAAGAGTAGCAAGACCAATATCAAATAATAGCGAGACCAAGATCAAAAAGTAGCGAAACCAAGACCCAGCAGAGAGTATCGAGACCAGGATCCAGTCAAGATCTGATAGTATGCTGTAGGTAAAATAAATGACGACACTACTTTTTATAAAATTACATTACATTACTATTTGATGATCCTTGCTTTTTGTTCTTGTGTAACATCAATAAAACACCTGTGCAGCCAAGAATGAGATCAGTTACACGGACAACCGGTCTTGAGACCCATTAACACTATTAGAACTCACACCACTGAATCTTACATCATTTTGTATCGAGTAAATGTGACTTTGAAACAGCTTTTTAATCATAAAAATCCATTCTTTGCTCTGCTCTACGGATGAATCTTGAGATATACATAGATATACATATATCTTGCAAATGTTTGTGTGTGTAAAAGAATTACCTTTGAGGTTGTGACTGAAATTAAAATAACTCAGAGAGCTCAAATATGTCATTTAGTGCTGAACTTGCCTGAGGCCTCGTCTATGAAACTGGGGCATAATTGTCAGGATAGTGCTGAAAAAGCTTTTCTCTACTGTAACGGTAATGTTGGCGGTGGGTTGGCTTGTTTCCCCAATGATTGGCTGTTTTAAATCTACTTTCATGTGCCACAGACTGATGAGTCTAATGATGAATTATTTGGCGGTTGCAGAAGGCAGTTTATTCTGTAAAAACTCGAGAAGAGCAACATGAGAAGCCAGAGACGACTGATGCATGAGACATGGTTTTAACCCAAAAGCTCCTCAAGTTCAATGTGTGATGAAAGATGAACCACGAATGGGATCAATGCTGTCCAATAGATGCTAAACCAAGCCCAACTGAAGCTGCAATGAAGTTTAACTCCAGGCTAGATCTACAACAGATGTTCCACAAGAGTGATTAGCACCCTCTCAGGTTGGATGTGGTAATGCATGATTTTCTTCTCGCTAAACTTATTCTTATAACAGGAAATACAAAAAGATGAAAGGCGTCTCTTTGATGCCGGCAATGCTCCCCACTGAATACTGATGATTACTGAAGCTTCAGGAGAGCAGCGGCATATGGAGGTCCACCAGCGTCAAACCAAGACTTTGCTGTTCATTATTAATGATAGGAAAAAGCAGACCGACATTATCTGCTTCACTCGTGTGCCTAGTTGCATTGCCATAATCTAGAAGCACACGGTAGCGTTGAGATTATCATTTGATTTATTATAGCATTTATTTTGTTAAATACCATAAGTTGTTTATCATATCAAGCTCAAAAGTATTTACAACCTCAATCTCAGGTAATCCACATTCAAAAATATGACTTTCGAATCATGTCACTGAATCTAAACAAGAACTTGCTGCCTGTCACTTGATATAGAACACTTTTAGCTCCCTGCAAGCATCATCTGCTAGTGAAAGAGTGCTGAGGGGATCGACTTTAGCATGCTAGCTCCATCTGGCGGCAGCAGTGGTATCTTGCTGCTGGAGAAATTGCAAAAAGGACTGAAGAAAACCGTTGTGATGTGCTGCTGATAGGATTCATTTCTTCTGCATTTCACTGAGGCAGAATTCACCAGATAGGTGAAAAATAAATGGGCTTTTAGCACAGGCTTCGTTCTGCGCCAAGCATTGATGAATCCCAGTACCACACTCAGGTTATGTTCAGCAGTGGTCCTAGCCTACTCATCTGAGAGGATTCTCCCGCTCTAATGGCTCAAGCTTTTCTCATGGGAGAACCTTTTAAACTTCCAGAGATTGTTTTCTTCCCAATAGGCACTTACCATCTGTTGTATCGAAAACTGAAGATAAATCATTTGATAAACATTAATACTGAAGGAATGTTTGTGCATGTACATTTATTATGAGACGCTTCTATCCAAAGTGACCAACCGGTGAAAAAACAACAAGCAGTTTGTTTGAGTTGATCAAGAGAGGTACGGATTTGTATCATGCAGGTGTGTAAGAGGACTTTAACACTAAATAAACTAGTGTATCCCAGCCTGCGTGACAGCTTTAGCTCTTATAGTACCATTAAAAACATGGCTTTAGTGTGAGCGATAACAGCCATTCTGATATTAAGTGGTAGGAATCACTTACACGTTATGTCGAAACTGGCTCAACTGCGTTCGCCGGACTAATGATCTGAATACGTTTTAATGCAGGACTGAAAGCATTTTATTAGCCATGTTTCCATCCAAAGATGCAAATTAAATTCATGCGCAAAACTGGAATAAATGTATTTGCGAAAAACACGTTTTCATCCAACGAGTCCAAGATAGCTTCCTGATTTGTGAGTTGTGAAGGATTTTTTTGTGTTTACAAACTTTCTTAGGTCTTAGAACACGTAGAGGAAACGCAAAATGCCTAGTCATGAAATCCCAGAGAAAAGGGAACTTGCTAGTGGAGGGATCTAACCGCACAGAAGTGTGGGTTCCACTCGAGCTGGATTTGATTAACCCGCCACTCCCTGAAAGAAGGGGTCCGGAATCCGTAATATCTCTTGCCTTTTTTAACTTTATGGTTTAAAGTGTTGAAAGGCAGATCCACCTGAATCTGGTCAGTCTCTGTAGGGTGAGCATGACTTTAGTAGAATTATAACTCCCACAATGCTTCTGCTTTGACTTTGGTATTACTGTTTTGAGGCTGAGAGTTCCATGATGTGGCCTGACAGAATTCTGTAATATGGGATTTTGTCGTCAAGTCTCTCTCTCTCTCTCTCTCTCTCTCTCTCTTCACTAGCAAATGAGCTCTGGATTAATGTCATCATGCGCCAGCTCCAAATGCCACCAACATGTCCCCATGCTCACAGTCTCCAGGGCCCTGCTCATGTGTGCCACGTGTGGGGGCGCATGTGAGTGTGAACATCTTAAGTGGGCATGACTGGCTGCAGCTATCATCTTACAACGCTGTCACACATCTTCTGAAACTGTCTGTCACTGTCAAAACACATCACGTATCATTCAGTTCTAGGGTTGTCACACAAACACGTTTCAGTTTCAGGGTAAACTCGTCTTCTTTGGTTTCAATTAATAATCTTGTTCCTCAGGCAGCCCATATTGACAGAAAACAGAACTGTTCTCTTTTTTTCAGATTCCTTAAAAAAAAAGAATTTCTTCTAAATCCCATGGTGCTCAGTATGTAGAGCCTCGTTGAAGGATGCACCTTGGATTTGGGGATACTCGCCATTCCTCCAGCAGATCCTCTACATTTCTATCAGGTTGATGGTGAACGTTGGTGGACAGCCATTTTTAGGTCTCTCCAGTGATGCTCAATTGGGTTGAAGTCAGGGCCCTGGTTGGGCCTCGATTGCAACCAGTCATCCAGTATCTCCAGTTGAAACACACCCACAGCATGATGCTGCCACCACCAGGCTTCACTGTTGGCACTGTAGTTGACTGGTGATGAGCAGTGTGATCAGCAATCTTGATCTTCATGAAACCAGAGAGTACTCAGGTGTTTGTTATAAGCAAACTTCAAGCTGGCTTCTATGTGCCTTCTGTCAGGCAACTCTGGCATAAATCCCTCACTGGGATTGATGACCTTCTACAACTGCATCTCTGGATCTTCCTTAACTCTCTCACCAAGGCTCTTCTTCTCCGAATAGCTCAGTTTGGCCAGAGAGATCCAGCTCGAGGAAAGCTTCTGGTCATCACAAAACATCTTCGATTAGAGGATCAGGAGGCGACTGTGCTCTTGGGAACACCAGCAGAAATGTTTTTGTAACCTTGACCAGATCTGAGCCGCACCACAATTCTGTCTCGGAGCTCTTCAGCAGTTCCTCATGATCCTCATTTGCTCTGACATGCATTGAGAGCCTTAAGGTCTTCTAAAGACAGGCGTGTGATTTTCCTAATCAGTCTCTGTCACGAAACACAGCTGGACTCAGATGAAGCTGTAGAACCATCTCAAAGATGATCAGAAGAAATGAAAGCACCTGAGTGAAGCTGAAAGCTGAGGTCCATGTGATTTGAACAATTCTGTGCCGATACGGGCTGCTGTGTGCACAAAACAGAGTAAGAAAATAACTTAAAGGGTTTTAAAAAATGCCTGCAATTTAAAAAATAGTGAAAAAATGCAGAATACTTTCCGTACCCACCAGTTGATATAACTGTTGTATTTACTAAATTATCACACACTCCTCCTAAATTATTAAGGATTATTTTCTAAACGGATTTAAAAAAGTTTCAAAGATAAAACACTGACAAAGAATGTATTTTATTTACAGCCAACCTGAAGATTTTCCTTAACTCTTGACATGTCCTGTCTAGTTGCAAGACCACGCTTTATTTTTGGGTTTAGACAGGTTCGCAATTGTTTGTTTCCATAGTGCAAAGGTGCTGAAGAGAAACGCAGTTTGCGTTAGTCTGGGGATGGGGTTACAATTTGGAAGGACTTTTATCCCACTTCAATGTTTTGTTAGCTGTAATGAAGCATTTATCTTCTGATATTCCACCAAGTCACACCCACACCTACTCTGCCCATTTTTCCAAACTTTTTTTGTAAATGATTTATAAAATGTTTTGGGTCATTTTCTTGCTGGCATTGTAATCTCTTGTTGAATTTTGAATTAGGTGTTGCGCAGTTGTCTTCTAAAAAAAAAATCCTAATATTTGGGAGTGGTTGTAATATCTTTTCGGAGCGGAATTTTCCTAACCCTTGGTCGGGTGTCTTCTGGATACTAAATAAACTGATGTTGTTTGTACCCATAAATAAACAATAATTTCCATGCATCTGGATCAAATGTGATTGTTCTCCCTCTGTATCCATAATGAAATATCAGAGTAGTGCTCATAATGTGACTGAGAGATGTTTTTGTGACAGTAATAACACATCTCTGTGGTGAAAAACCACTCATCGCAGTGTCCTCAGATGACTTCGAGTAAAATCTCCTCCGAGGAATCAGACCTGCCTGAAACGACCCCATGCCATCCTCCACAAACATATGCCTTACCTCAACGCCTCAGACGCGTTATACGAAGAGGCATTAGTAAACACTTACAGAGAGGTTTGCTCCCTTTAAATCTAATAAGCACTTAAAGACCAGCCGAAGCGGTGGCAGATCAAGGCTGAGGAAGGAAATGTGCTTTTTAAGTTGTTTGCACGAGCGGCGGCACATAAATATTTCATCGGTAAAGGCGAGGTGACATGATGTACAGCTGTGTGCAAACAAGCCACTCAACATATGCTAAAGAGAGTGATTCATTGCATTCATCATTTCCTGAGGCGCCCGAGACCAGGATGTTTGTCTGCTGACTATGGCAAGCAGGTGCTTTTGTGTTGTGTGAGACGAGCTCGTCTGCTAGGGGTTCATCGACTCAGGTTCTGTGTTGTCGACGAAGGTGACTCAACTATTTGTTTCACTAGGCTCCTGATGGGCGAGCAGATATGATGTCATAAATTCTCTCAGCTGTTATTAATGGAAACCCTGCCAGAGATTCTCTGCTAATGCATTACTCTCCATTCATTCGGCTGTTAGGTTACAGATAGAATATGAGTTTGCTTTATGCGTTAGCATCTCAATCATCTGCGATACTTCAGTGGAGAGACATCAGTGGCAAAGCTGAAGTTATCTCCCACCGAGGATCTAATGACGAGCAACAGACACTAATATCCCTCTTCTGTTCTTCTCTTTTTCTATACGCAGACTGTCTACAAACACTGGCTCTGTGGCCAGTTCTTCCACACAACACAGATGCACTGCAGCAACCGGATCCCCTGCAGGAGGTACTGCCAGGAGGTCCAGCAGCGATGTCCCTTCATATTGCCTGACAACGATGAGCTCATCTACGGAGGAAGCCCCAGTTTTATATGCACAGGTGACCTTTCTGCAGGAGTTCTCTGCTTTTCTCCGCTAGAGTTCGCTGAATCCCTCGCTGTACTCAATATGAAATGGAACCCCATCAGACTTGTGAATTCAACATTGGGTAACTTCATTAAATAATAAACCATGCAGGCCATCTATGCAAACTTATAATACACTGCTTAAAAAACCCAAAGACCTTAAAGGGGCCACATTATGAAAAATCTTTTCGTGTCGTTCCCTCATCAAAAACATGCCTCAGGTTTTATTCTGAATGTTTCATGCATGTTTGTGTAATCTTGTGTTCCTTTGCTGTTAGCTGAAGTTCTTTGCAACGCCCATATTTCTTAGCTCCGCCCACTGACCATCAGATTAATCACTAGTACAGCTCATTGGGTGTGACCCGGAAGTGCTGAAGAACAATAAGAGAAAGTGTGTTTTCTGTTGATTATAATGTATTAGGCGCTAGGGTTGGGGGCGTCATGCAATTCGGGCATCGACGATGACCAATGTTAAACAACGCGATGGACGATGACATCATCGCAAATCAACTTCGATTTAAGCATTGCTGCCTAAGAAATGGTGAGCGTCACTTTTCATGTGAAATACATAGAGATGTTCTGGCTTTCTGCTGTGTGAGAGATCCATCTTTTTCCCTCAGAAAATATTCTCTTGGCTTACTGACGCAGCTCAAGTGTTTTGAGGCCAAATGTCTCTGCAGCATTGACAGCTCCCGAGCTTCATTTATTAAATTCTTTGGTGTGGCCTCAGAAACCAAATTTAATGTATTCAGCATCATATTTTCCCACCACACACTTAGAAGCTTTTGCTCAAATTTTCTCTTCAGTAAACGCTGCATTTTCCTCCTGTAGAGTAACGCATCGGACTGAATTCATTTAAATCTGACGTTGTGCTGCGATTGCTCTATTGATATTTTAATATAAATGAGATAATGAGAAATTACTTTTTGGAATAATTATTATAAAATGATTAGTCGGTAAAAAATATTATATAAAATATTAAATATTACTGACTAGTATTAAAAAGAATAGTGTAGATGCCACGGCCCACTGGTTTCAGAGTTTCTTGCGTCAGAATTTTTTCCGATTTCCCTTTATTACAGAAAGCAGAAACCAAATCATTCATTCATCTTCTTACCTTCTTGTTCCCTTCTGACCGACTGGCCACCAGTTATATAAATTGTCTGTTTGTATAAATTCTTCCAGGTTATTTGAGCCAGAAAGCTTGCTCATTTCTTCCCAACAATTTCTGATCACTAGACCAAATCTCTCCACCGTGTATTTCAAATGGCATCAGTGGGTATTAACTTTCAAAATATTTCTGTTGATTATTCCCCACTAACACTGGGGTTATCAGTTATTCATCTACAGCATGTAAAGATCTGTGCGTGAGAATTCACACAAGGGGAAATTCCACACACATATTATTGCGCTGCATCTACATTTCTAGGATACAAACTGTTTATTTCTGTATCTATGAAACAGAAAGAAATAGTGTTCTTGTTACAGTAAATTGTGCTGCTACATAGACGCAGAGACATTCGAGCAATATTCTCTTTTTTTCTTCTTGGTATCTGTTGCCATCTAATGGCGAAAAAACAAATTGCAGTTATTCACCAGTTCAGGTGCGCCTCACTATTGGTGATTATTGATTAACAATAATTATTTGCTATTTGACCAATTTATTTACTCTTCATCTTCATCCTCTATTTCAGCGAAATAATAAAATGCTCTGGTTGAATTGAAGACTTTGTTGTTGAGCCCAGTTTTGATTTAAAAGCAAAAATTAGAGCCAATGATAATACGCCTTTGAATAATAAGTTTCAAGGAATGCGTCCCTGTCCAGCAACAATGAAAGTACATGAGCAAAAAACAAAGCTCCGGGATCTAGATTTAAAGGTCTTTGAGCTGCAGTGACGGCACACAACACACAGGATGACGACAGAATATGAAACCAGTTCATTGTGTAATCACAGGAGACCTCAGATGCAGCGGTGAACTGTCCAAACTCATACCCCACCACATCCTTGTCTCAGTGAAGTGAATGCTTGAATAGTTCTCTCCGGGAGTGAGGAGCAGCAGCATCGAAGTAAGTGGAACGCAGAGGGGTGAGGAACCAAAGGTGAGCACATGGTACCAGAGTGTTACCCGGCTAGCTCTTGCACCTGCAGGAACACACACTAGCGAGATGGTAAGCAGACACAGGTAAGACACTGCATGCTGGGAAATTAATGGAGGAGTGTCACTTTCTCTGGCAGCCATAGTGCACATATATACGGTATATAATATACCAAAATATAACAAATGTGTTTGTATCTGCAGATCTTGAATTTGATGGTAGGGATAAGCAGCCAATCAGGGGAAAGAGAAATGCTGCATGTACACGCACGCTGACATTCCAGACAGTCTAGAGTCTATTAACAGAGCTATTGCTATGGATGGTAACGCATCGAAACTGTGACTCAAGGCCCTGGGCACAAACCAGTCCCTTAACAGCATTAAAAAAATATTTTTAAGATATTTCCATGCTATCATTTATCTATGCCACAATAGCAATTATTAAAATACAATAAAGACAATTTTGCATCAAAATTGACACATCAAAAGATGCATGCAGTCGTATTTAAAGTCATCCGTGCATGTTTTGAAATCCTATATTGATTTTTGGGGAGGTGTGTCGATGATTTCCCGCTCACTAACCAATCAAATTTACTGCAGATGCTTCCCATTTCCATGTAGAGCAAACGCAACAGGGTGAAAATATATGACGGGTCAGACACTGAGTGGTTGGGACTGCTACATCACGTGTAGCTATTTTAAAGAATATAGGTGCAGTTCTCGTCTAGAGGGGTCCCAACTTTAGACCCGGTACTCCCTGCTACCAACCACTCTTGATAGTGACTATTAATAAATTATGATATAGCGAATAAAAAATACAGAAATACATTTTATACTATAGTATATTTATAGTATATTTCTCACCAAGAAAATGTATTATAATATATATAAAAAATATTATAAATAATGATATTGTTGGGCACGTTGCCATGTTCTCTTTGAAACGCTAAACACTAATGCGATGGATGTTCTTGGGAAGAGGCAGAGAGCTCTTCGATGTTTGGTTCGCTTTGGGAAAGGCTTTGTATTTGGTTTTCATGTTTGAGCACCGATTGGAAAAAGTCCTCTTTTCAGCCTAGAAACGGCATTGTTTTAAGTAAGAGCATGTCATTTCAAATGATTCTTGAACGGTTTAAATTACAAACTATCAACATAGACTGTAAAATATCGAGTATACACAGTCGCCTGCAGACATGAATACTTTCACTAGATAGAGTTTTTAAGTTTGGACTGTTTCCGAACATAGGTGCGGCGTTGTTTTCGGACCACTTTTAGGAGGTAAGCACATAGGTGGTAAATCAACTGGATTGGGGATTGTTGATGTGTTCTCCGCAGTATAGTGCGGTAAAATGGGCGGAGGTGAGATAAGTGGTGGAGGACCGCATTGATACACAGAGTGAATAAACTGACCTGGAGCTACCTGTGCAGTTATTCAAAAACACCTGCCAACCAATCAGAATCAAGTATTCAGACAGACCATGGCACAATGGGGTGATATCTCACTCCATAAAAAACACAAAGCTGCAGAGAAAAACACTCTTTTCTGCCGGTTCTCGAGCAGCCTCTGAAGGACATGTTGAGTGTGAATGGACAGATCGGGTGAGAAAATTGAAAAATTGACATTTTTGACTCCAGGTCATAATGGAATTGGTCTCCAAAGTAATTTGAGGATGACAGGAGGTCGAACAGGAATAGGGGTTTTCTTGTAGCTCCATGAGAGACTCACCATGCCAGTAGATAACCCACTGCTGGATAGAACACGTCCATCCATGGTGTCCACAGTTGATGTTCCAGATGGCTCATCTATTCACGGCAAAACTCCTCGTCCAGGAAATTGCCCTCTGCACCGGGTTGTAGAAAAAGAAGAGGTGCTCACAAGAGATGGTTGCAAATACGGTGCTATCTCTCTTTTTCCGTGGAGAGATGGGTGATGAGAGATGGTGCCCAACTCTGGGTCACAGCAGGATTAACCCTCGCAGTGCCACGGTGGGGGGTGGTGGACTCAGCAGCAGAGCGAGGGAGCAGCGCTTCTCATGGTGCAGGGCCAGCTCAACCCGATCATCGAACGAGTGAGTGAGTGTCTTGGGCATAGATGTCCTCCATAGTAGGGCTGGAACCTTGATCCAGAGAAACCAGGGACCTGAAAGCCTTGCAGCCATGAAGGTAATGATCAAAGACTTTCATCATATTGGCCCTGAAGGTGTTGAAGGACTGGGAGTGGAGTACTTCTGCTTCCCAGAGCGTAGGTGCCCTACCCTCTCGCTCTTCCATGAAGAATCGATAGCACGAAAGCTACGCGGTATCTCTCAGAGGCATAAGACTGTCAGCTGGGTGGTGAGCTCCGCGACTTGGGCATGGAGGCTTTTCACAGTGTGAAGGGTTGAAGTGAGTTCCTTGTCATGGCGACCAAGAAAGCACTCCTTCTCACTTCAGTGTATTTTGAAACAGGCTTTTTATTGCCGGGCCAATACCCGTCAGACTATTCTGTTAAGTGTGAGGTAGGCACAGAGGACCCTCGTGAATAAACAGAGGACACTCATGTTTATTCAATACTCAGAGAATTCTCCATCCAAAGAAGCCTGAATAATTACTAATCCAGTCTTGTGAGCAGCCTTTAAAGCCAGCACATGCTGAGAGCCAGCAGTGTCCTTTGGGTCCTTCACTGCTACGGACGGAAGCTGGAGAAAAAAAGAAATACATTTTACATTTTTACTGTCCCACAGGTGTCTACTTCAGACACCTACTATTAACTCTTGTGGAGGCGAGAGGAAGCTCGCTGACCCTCGAACGTAGAATATATAAGTGCACAAATACAGAAAAGGAGCTCAGGATACACCTAGACTGGAAAAAGACTGGAAAGGGCTTGAATACACAGGGAAACAGCAGGTGGAAATAGTTGACGAGAAACATGGGGACACACGCGACACACGGAATGGGAGTGTGACAGCTGTACAGTCACTAGAAATTAAGAGAATAGATATTTTCAAATTAATTCAAATGAGAATTTTTTTCTCAACAGTTTTTTTTAATTAAAAACTTTTGAAAAACAATTTAGTGTGTTAATGTTAGCCAGTGCTTAATGTTTTGAGCGGCAAGGTAGGCCTTGGAGGCCCAGTCGTATCACCACTGGTACAAACCTGTGACTGTAGGAAAAGACTGTGGGAACATTAAGTTTGAAGTCCTGATCACTCTCATGAATTACTGAGGTTACCTTGTGATGTCTGTTTCAGGGCTTCAAGAGGACAACCCATTAGATGGAGAGACGGAGTGCTGTGATGTCCAGTGGGACAACAGGGTGGACAACAGCTCGAAAGGAACTCTCAAAAGAACTCACCCGTCATGTCAGCACGGGACGTCCCTGACTTCTGCGGCAGCTTCCAGACTGTGTAACAGCAGACTCAAACTCTGCCTTCTGGTCCTAGTCCTCCTACACACTGTTGCCACTCTTACAGCATCCCACAATCCCACAGGGTTCAATCTCACGTCCAGCTCCTCCAACGAGGAATGATGGAAATTAGCCTCTTGCTAACAGTGAAGTGGCGGACCCTGGAAAACTCGCTGAGATCGGAGACTGTGGACATGCAATCCCAGCCAATGGATGAAGCTACAGAAACACAAGAAGAATCTAATCAAGCAACAAGAACAAGGGACAACAGCATAGCCTTTGATACAAGAGGCTAGGGGGCGGAGTTCTCTCGCACCATGTTTTTTACACTGTGTCTATGATTTAGATTCCTGTCGCACTGGATGACTACAGGATCTACTTCATGATTTTTTTTTTCTGTTCATTTGGGTCTTTGTTTATGAAGGATTCGAGATATATGTACAGTAATGAAGCGAACATTCAAAGCGTGTGTGCGTGAGTGATTGGACGAGAGCATGCGCATGTGTGCCAGTGCTTGCATCTGTTTGTTCAATTAGATGTTCTTCTTTCTCCTCCTAATCACTAACTCTCTGAATGCTGCTTTTATTCATTACGAGGGTTTTCTATCGCAGTTTAATCAATCCTCAACAAATGCCCCACACAGTGCCCAGTCGGAAGGTCTGAATCTTTCATCGAGATCCTGAAACCCTGATGTTTTTTTTTTTGTTTGTTTCTGGTATGATGTCATTTCCTGCAGGGAACGCTCTGGATGCTGTTGCTGCATTACTAGCTCAAACGTGTTTTACAGTACACAGACATCTTCCCAGTCTGCAAAAATGACATCGCGAATCGGTTATACTGCTATAGGTGTTCTATGATATATTAAGATAGTATATTCTCTACCCTATATTCTCTAAGTGCATGTTAGAACCAGAGTTTAGGCTGTGCTGCTTACGTTTTAAAGAGATGAGCCAATCCGAAGACAAGGAGTTCTCAATTCAAGTACAATTTTGAGTGCTATTTGGCAGCATTACTGCAGTCAGCCAGAACTCCTGACAAATTCCCCCATTCGCACAGAGAGGATCCTTCATTTCTTTTTAAAGTAAAGGGCTTTTCCTATCATCTACACGCACTCCTGCATGTGGAGAGTGACGTGGCATGAACAACTCTGTTATAGCGTGGTTCATTTATTCCAAACAATAGTCAAGAGAGAGACATCAAGAGAGACGAGAACAAACACCCATCTCAGGTGGCTATGCTGAGGTTTTTGATTCGTTGAGAGGTAGAGAGGCAATGCTTAAGGGCTGATTTATTATTTACTTTATTTTTATATAGGTATGCTATGATGAGGATGTGTCTGAGTGGCACACCGCAAAACAAAGCCTTGCGTTAAACCAAGTTCTCTAGACAGCCTCAATGTGAAACTGTTAACTCGACAGTTTTGTCTCATAGAACACGGCTAAAGTCAGTGGTGGATTCCTAAACATCGTTCCTTTCAGTTTTAGGAGTGCCGTGGCCATATTTACATTAAGTGTGCAGGCAACATAACAGTGCATGTCATAAAAGGCAAATAGAGTGCACCGACTTCTTTGAGAAAGTTGGGGAGGGTGGGGGTGTAGATTATTACATTTTGAAGTTCTTCAGTGAAACATAGATGGTCAGCATCCTGCATTTTATCATCCCAACTTTGCTCTAGTCCTAAAGATTTCTTAAGACACAATTTATTCATTTCAACAGTGAGAAGTGGAATAACACCAAACAAAAAAAATATGTATTTAACCCCCTATTACTCAATATTTCTGGCTTTCACACTGCCCTTACCAGTATAAAACATACCTGTAGATTAGATTTCGGAATCTCCAAGAACACAGAGCTGTCCAAGGAAATCAGAAACATTGCTATTAGAAAAACTATTGGCAGCACACTGTGCAGTGAAACCAATTCACTCAATGGTTTAAACTTAGAAATAAATACCATGCAATATAAACAATACAACATCGGAAGGATCAGATGGAGAATGTAGAATGGAGCCTTTTAACCCCAAATTCAACGGTTTAACAATTACTTGAATTCAGTTTAAAAGTTTTTTGAAAAATGAATTAGCCTAGTTTTAAACATGTGAGCAAACCAGAGCTACCAGAAGAAAAACCCACACTAGTAATTCCATTTCATGTGGGGAGCTACACAGGGAAGCTTCTAGACCCAAAGAGACGCGGCCAGTGTGGAATCAAGCCAGGAAAAACCTAGGGCTAATCCATTTGTCTCTATGCACTTAATTATAGAGATCCCAGACAAACTGATCACCAGCCACAACAGGGAAAACAGACTAAAACCACAGAGAAACAGTTCGAGCAGTAGAAAAGTTGTTAAAACTCGAAGCCCAAGTGTCTTGAGCATGGAACCATAAGTCACAAATATTTACTCCCTCATGTACGTCCAAATCTTTTTTACTGGATTATGCCGTCTCGCTGTTGAAATGAACCAACAGTTCCATTTGTGAATTGATCGTTTTCTGCTGCAAATATTCAATATGGGTCAAATACTTCTCAGTTCAGCACTGTTTGAGTCCTTCCCTTTGAACTGGCACATATTAATAACTTTCTTTTGGAGTTTAAGCTTCAATTAGATATGGCCCACTGAGTGCTTCTGAAAGCAGCCAGAAAGAGACGGTTTATTGCTTTCAGTTATGCTGACACAAAGGCCTCTGAAGTGAACAGACAGACGAATCTCAGTTCAGATTCCTAAAACAGAACGTTTGAATGCTCAAAGCTTCATATGTCCATGTGAACTCAGGATCAGGGGTGAAAATGGCTAAAAAGCACATGCGGGAAAAATTAAATGCATGGGTGGCGCTTTCTGAAATTCAAAATAGAAAAAGTTTTTTGTGATATTCTGAAACTATGATACTCATATTTTCCCAAACTGCTTTATTTCAAATGAATAAATCTAAAAATGTATGACTTATAAACATTTTATAGAACATTTTGGGTGAAATGAACATTTTTCAACAACTACTTGCTGTTGGAAAAAAAAGTAATGAATCTAAGCATTTTATCCTTTTCATTTTTGCTATTTTTAATAGTTTATTTTCAATCATGTATTTCTACGGTCAAACATGATTAACGAAAACTTGTCCCAACTTGAACCTCACTCCAGTCTCCATCCCCTGGGTACCACCCATTTTCATCCCTGATAATGATAATTTCTAATCATAAAATTATTAAAAGATTACGTTTACTTTTTCAGTTTCGATGCAATGCTGTCGTTCCATCTGTTTCAATACTGAGTTTAAAGGCTATAAAAGAAGAACGCTGTGTATTTATTCATTCAAATGAAACATTTCAGTGAGGTTTTAATAGGCTCATAACGGTACCTTAGGTTGAGCTTAAACCCCGGCCAGTTCTGGAATTATCACATTATTATTATTTGTGTTTCATGACCATCATCTGATGCTTACCCTCTGTTCAAACTCACCTGGTGGACTGGAGATTATCAAGTAGGCTAGAAAAAGTTAGCAGTAATGGCAAGCCTTTTTTACACGTTTAAAGAAACGTGTTCAGCTTAACATGACAGATCTACTGCCCATGCCTTTTAAATAATTAGTTTGACCGACAATAATCAGTATTTGTTTTAAAGGAGTCATGAACTGGAACGCAACATTAGCGTTATTTGAAAACTCACAATCACATTCAGTCTGCACACTCAGGTCAAATAACATAGCATCTAACAAAACAACCAACACAACAATGACAAATGTGCAGAAAAGACTTACTTACAGGATTTCTTGTGCCATTTGCTCCAAGTTTCATTTTGTTGGTGGAGCTTTGTTCCACGCCAATTTCGAGCAAAACTGTGTCCAGTTTTCTTTAAACAGATCTTCGTTCGAATGGAGATGAAGGCGGATGTGCTCGTTCAAACACTGGCTCAGTGTACACTTTTAGCAGCTATACAACCGGGAATAGTCCTTTGGTGATGCGTCTCTGTGACTCTGGTCTTATTAAACAAACATTTTGAATTTTGAAACGTTGGCTGTAGCTTTTTTCTACAATCAGCTCTCCTTTTGTCAAAAGATGCAGCACTTTTTGGTTTCTCAGCACATGACTCCTTTAATGCAATAAAACTTCCCGACTCAGAGATCAATACATCGGAAGGGAACAGATGCCTGCTGAAATTGCTAAACACGACCAAATTAACACTGTACTTTATGCTAGCAAATATCATTTCCAAGTACCGATCCATTTGTGTAAGTAGCTATCAACTCGTCAGAAAAACTTAGCCGGCAGAAATGCTTTCTTTTCTCTTTCTGAATCCTGTGGACCTATGCAGCCCTCAATCTCAGTTATTTTGTTCTGTTGTAAATATGTTACGAGAATGCTAAACAATCTATGTGTTTGTTTGATTTGGAGCTTTTCTTGTGTTTTACGTTGCTGTCCTTTTTTTCTTTAAGTTCTCCTTTTTTAAGTGAAGGGGATCTTTGCTGAGATCGTTTTTGATAACGGGTGGTTTCATCACAAGAACTGTCTCTACCCAGGCACCTGCAGGCTGTGATGCCATGTGGTGGGATGTGCAAAGCAATGACTTTTAGAAAAAAATAAAGGTTTAAAGGCATATAGAGATAACATGATGACTATGAAAAAAAATATTATATACTACTAGTATATTGAAATATTATAGATGATTTAGTTGAGTAAACAATTTAGTTTTTTTACAAGCAACTTTGATGAAATAATTTATAAAACAATCTCACAAGTTATGATCTTTTCAAAGGTATAATTATACTGCTAAAACGATTAAAGTTGTGTTCTGATGAAACAACAAATACAGTCTCTTTCTTTATGTCCGATGTATGCTTGACTTTCAGGTGAATCTATGTTATATTATTGGCTTTGTGCATCCATAACTTAGTAAATGCCACGGTAACGATAAACAATGTTCCTCTGACATGTTATCAACCTTTAAACTTTAACATTACAATTCTTTTGAAATATTCCCTTGAGGTAGAATATAATGAAAGATGTCTCACGTTACTCACATGTTCTCTATATACAGCTGCAGTGGGTATGATGCTATTGCGCTCGTCAGCAGGGCGTGCACATGAGTTTCCAATCGTTTTCTTTTTGTACAGGGCAAAGAATTATGCAGACCATCGTCTACTGAGCAGCGTTCAAAGTGAGTGGGTTAATGAGAAAAAAAACCTGTGTTGCTGTGCACCCATGTGCACTAATTCATCTTGACTTAATGTACAGAGAAGCTTCTGTTTGTTTTCAGTAGATCCTGAAGAGACAGTTAGATGTTTAGCAACAATCCGACTCGAGAAACACGTCCAGCTGGAAGATTTAGATGTTACTTCCAAAAGCCTGAGGAGGGACCAGACGGATAGATCCTAACACGTTGCATTTTAGTGAATGGATTTTGCAGTAACGTTATACGTTACGTTAAACAGCCATGAACACTAATTTATGCACTTTAAATGAAAGCTTTGTGTGAATACTTCAGTTGTTCATTTTCCATTATGCACATATAAAGACGCCAAAAGGGAATATGCAGGAAATAAAATTAATGAATTAAAGATATCGCTATTCTTCCTACTTTTCTCACTCCTGAACCTTTCCCCCTCACCTTCTCCAGTCCCTTGTAGGGGATATATTATATGTATTATTTATGCGCGCATTCTACACCCTTATATGTAGGGAATATATGCTATAACTGTTTATGCGCACATTCTCCACCAATATATGTAAGATATTTTATATATGCGCGTTCTTTTCACCAAAATATGTAGGAAATATATATGTCCACTTTCTTTTCCACCAATATATGTAAAGAATATTGAGCTTATTGTTCACCAATATATAGAATATATGGCGCAATAGCTATTAAGGAATTGATTATACCTAAGGGTATAATCGGTGATTCAAATGAGTCGACTCAGTGTCTCGGACATTGCTTCGGAATTATTTGAACACACGTGACTGTTGTCCAAAATACGTAACGTAGTAGTTACTGTATACTAAGGAAAACTCATCAGTTTAACTCAAATGGAATTATCTAAATGTTTTAGATAATTTAGAAGGTTTGAATGTTTATAATCTCCACCAACTGTACTATAGATACTGTAAAATCAATCCTAAGAGCACGGTAGCAAAAGATCTACAGAATAATACAACAACTTGCAAATATATTTATTGGAAAATATTTATTGGAAACTATCTAAGACAAACAAATACTATTCTAACAAGTAGCTAGCACACACACACACACACACACACGCACGCACACACACACACACACACACACATTCATAGAGATAGAGAGAGATAGAAGTGTATGGATAGAGTGCGGCCTTGAGACACAACAAACAAAGTAGTACTGTAGTATTGTGCTCCAAGCACTGGTCAATTTACATATACGCATGATGGAAAAGAGTGAACGCTGGACATTTTCGTGAATTCATAAAACCCACCCGGACGCCCCGGACTGGACATAAAAAGTGGACATGTTTAGGTAAAAGAGGACGCTTGGTTACCCTATGTTACGTAAACTTGTATTCATAATTGACCAACTCTAAATATGGCCATGTCATGGAGACCATCAGCAAGTTCCAACTGGGATTCTCAATGATTCCTCAGGACGATACAGCAGAGCTATGTGATTCAGTTCCCAGGCCAACGAGATGGCAGCAATACTGTTAGGCTTTCCCCTCGAAACAGGATTCCAGAAAGGGTCTTTGATGGAGGACCACCACATAAAAAAATCTTATCTGACTGAAGTCTTGGAGTGATATGCGATGGGAAAGCGAATCATTACAGCAATGTTTCAACATGTTTAAACAAAATGTTGCATCGTTGTGTAGCTCTTGAAAAGAATTTAAAGAGTTCTTGCACAAAACTAAAGCAGCCAACCGCATCCCTCTGCTGCATCTGCAATCACAAGGTTTGAGTGAAGGTGCTCCACAAGATCCCTGAGATGGAAGATTTTACCCTTCAGGCAAGTATTTGAAGCTTTTACAGTATGATATTTGGCAGATTTAAGCAAATGGTTTCAAAGACCTTCACAAAGGCTGTGTCCCAATCTAGAATGTGCATCCTCCCGAGTGCGCATTTTAAGGTCACTTACATCACAACGTCTCATTTCGGCAAAACTCAAAGGATCCTTAAAATGCACCTTTGAAATGCATCCTACTTTCCCCTGAATTTGTATGTATTCAAAATAAAAAAAGACAAAAAAATAAATAGAACTATTAAAAATAAACCCTAGAAAATAAGAAAAATATTAATAATACAAGGACGTTTTATTCATTCAATTCGAGATCCAAACTGCTGATCCAGCTGGTGGTGCTAATGCACCATAAGCAAACTGCCAAATAAGAAGAAGAGGCTAAACAGTCCCATTTACCAAGTGTTTTTCAGACCTTGGAGGATCCTCCTAAGCGGGAGCCTTAAAGGCTGGGTAGGAAGGACCCTCCGGAGGCTTTTAGAACCAGGATTGGGACACAGCCAAAGACTTAAAAGTATTCTTTAACCTCAGCTTTGGCTCCTAGTCTGAAGTTGTTTCTTATGACTTGCTTCGGGGGTAATATATGAAGTGCCTCTATATGCAAGGTTTCAGCATGCAAAAGATATTGTAATGCTGACCAATCATGTGAAGACACTGTTTCCTCTTTGCCCCTAAGAGCATTAATTCTTCATGGTTTATGGCTTTCTTACTCTTTAGGTAAAGCTCAAGTTCTCTCCATTTCAACATAGACTGTGTTGTCAAAGGCCTTGCAGAGGTTTGATCAGCAACTAAAACCATCCCTTGATAGGTTCGTTTCTTAGGTATCTGAAGTGTTTACAAGCAAAACAAAACATACATTTTTCTGCTTTGAATAATCAGCCTACTTACCAGCACTTTTTCTCAATTTGTGAGTATGCGATAATAAAACATCAGCCGCCATTGTTTGGGGAAAGAAAAATCAGATTCTGCTTTAAATGGCCCTCTCTGTACAATTTCATGGAGAGCAGAATCTGCTAAGTGTGGTGGCCAGAGAGAGGGAGCAGCTTTCAGAGAGGGCACACCACATCAGTAATTACTTCTTTAAGTTCTAGTTCAACTGTGTTCACAGAATTCTGCCAGACTGTAGAACATTTGTTACATCTGCATCTACACAACTGAGTGATGGACCTGTTACAGAGCTGGATCCCACTGGAGCAGTGTTAGTTTCTGTTTCATCATCTTTTGTAGCATATTTCAACATTGACGGTGTACTGAATGAGGTATATGGTAGTATGGCCACCTCGTCTGTAGCGGAAGTGATCTCTTCAGTTACAGTTCTAAAACGGCTACTTGTTCGTGAGAGCCAGGAGGACACTGGTATAAAAACAATGAAAAACACTCTTCTTGAAGCCGTCAAGAAACGATTCGCAACCATTAAGGAAGAGCCCTTGTATGTAGTTGCCACTCTCTTGTATCCGCATTTCAAAGATAGGGTATGTCTATTAAATTTTTTTTCATGTCCATATTGATTATTGTCTTAATATTGCCATATTAAGTATATCTGAAGCACAGCATAAAATAATTTATTTTAAATTATAAAATGCATAAAATGCCAATTAATACAGGGCTAGTAGTATCTACAGCTAGTAGTATACACACCCAGGTATCGGATCGGTACTCTGTATCGGCCGATACCCTGAGCCCAAGTATCGGGATCGGTATCGGGAGGGGAAAAATGGTATCGGAACATCTCTAAAGAGAATTCATATAATGAAGGCTAACCATAGCCTCGTTGGAGTGAATTACTGCTTATATCAAATCAAGTATAACAGTCAGCAATTCTCCCAGGGATCTGGTCATGTTAGGAGTAAACCAAAAGAGTATTCTGGTGAGTCTTCTGCCTGTAATGTGTTCCTTCTTCAAATGAGGCTGGTTTTTGAAAGGGGTAAAATAGCGTTTCTCATCTTACAGGTTTTGTATTGGCATACGAAACCCCCATCTGGCCTGCTGAAAGTATCCTACTGGACCCATATGATAACTTTCATGCAAACCTCAGAGAAGAAAGATCTCTTCATGAACAAGTCACCAGATGTACCCTTAGACAAGACTCTATGGCTGATTACCGGTACATAATTCACTTTCGCTCCTATTGGGATACCCGGAGGATGCCATTAGCCCTAAATTACTGCTCATGAAAACACTGCACATCAGTAAACGCATATCAGGGACCCCTGTGAAGCAGCTGCATCCCTAAAACCCTGTGGGAAGTCCCTCACCAGGTATGAGGTACAAATTCCTTTCACTGGATTTAACTGTTAATTCTCAAACAATGAGGAGAAAATGCCCTGTGACTTAAATGGGTTATAATTGAAATGTTTTGCAATAACGTTATACATCATCTGTCGATGCTATTTTGTTTATTAAGCCACAATCCCTCAATTAAGTGCTTACCAGCAAAAAGCGGATTGAATCTGTAACAAAACTTTAATATTAGTGAAAAATGTTCTGCTGCAGTTCCACGGGAAGAAAAATTAGCTGAACATCCCTAAATAAACATTTTCATTTAATCAATATTTACAGCAGGGAAATGAAAAACAATGTTTGGAAGCAAGTCTTTGTAACAAAATATTTACAGAATTTACAGTCTGTACAAACTGTTCTGTGGAGGTAATGGACTGCTCTCGCTACCACATCTCTTCCATCTCTCTTCTCACTTGAAGCAGCAGAAGTGTGGATCACTTTAGAGAAGACACTGGATGCCCTTGGGAACACACTGGAAACACCTGGGGGGTATTCCAGAAAGCAGGTTATGTGACATACCTGGGTATGTTTAAGGATAAGTTCGTGGATAACCTCAACTTTCGGTTCCAAAAACGGAAGTAACTTTCTGGGTATGTATGTAACCATAGCAACTGACTCTCTGAAGATAACCTGCTCGGGAGCAGGTTATGTTTCAGTGTAACTTCGTTTCAGAAGGTTGGTGAGCATGGCGTGCCCTTTTGATGAGGATCTTGTGGACGTAGAAGCACAAATTATACGAGGTTTTTTTTTCGTCGGGAGAGGGTTATAAGACCGCGTATTGATGTGTTTGCATACCATAATGAATATTTGAAAGAGCGTTATCGTTTTTCAAAAGATTCGTTAGTTTATTTAAAGCGTCTTTTAAAACCGCATATCGCGAATGTGACAAACTTAGGTTTTTTGCGTCTGGACTTTTTTGTACAGTGTGGGCGATTCAGAGCATGTGAGAAAGGCAACTGTGTGTAGAGCCGTTCGTACAGTATGTCTGGCACTTAAAAACAGTTCTTACCCACGTTTGTACAGTTCCCTGGCCATAAACCTCTGCTTGTTATTAAAGACGAATTCCACAGAGTGGCAGGTTTGTCCTTTGTAGTAAAATCTATGACGCATATTTAATATTTAGTCATATTATGTATATCTATACATGTATTGATTATTTTCGTAGTGATATAACATATTCAAAAGGCTGTATAAGTCATACTTCATTATTTTGTATTATAATAAAACGGGAGCCAATACCAAATTTGTAATTTAATACACTCACGCATTTACTCTGTCCGTTATTTTTTGCCAAGCCAACTCTCTTGCTTTAGCTGATGCAGCTGTATTGCTTCTTTTTAATATTATTGGCTTAAACTCCTCATAAGCGTGCATTAAAACCTCCAACTCCGCCTCTGTGAAATACGCCGCTCTCTTTTTTTCGCTTTGACTTTCCATGGTGACTCGTGAAATCGGCGATCCATTGAAAATGTCTTTATATATGCACCGTGCACGCGCATTAACTCTGGGTAACCAGTTGGAGGTTGATTAAACTAACTCTTCTCAGGTGTTTTGGAACCGACATACTCATGGTATGCCTGTTTGGGGTAAATCAACCCAGAGGTTATGATTTATCATATGGTAAGTTAACCAAGCTTTCTGGAATACCCCCCAGTTAAAGTTTGCTAAGCCAGTGTTTTGGGTAAAAGCAAGAAGATGAACTGTGTCATCAAAAAAAGTTCCTTGGACCTTCATATCATCCACATGATGGAATTGTCTATTAAGAATTCAAATGAATGACCTTAATAGACATTAGTAGTAATATTTTTTGTTTTTTACATAACTACTAGTTATGTAACTAATTACTTGACAAATAAAGTAATCAAAAGAGTAATTTATTTACATTTCTGAAGTAACTTGCTCAACACTGTACCTTGACAACCCTGTGGGCACATGGACCAAGTGAGGCACTGGTGTCATCAGTAAAGTTGACAAAAAAAATGAACCCTCAGAGTAGCTTACTCACCATTTCCTTAGCAATTGTTTTTGTCTTTTGTTTTTCTTTACTTTCACCATTTTTTGCATATACAAACTGTAGCATAGGAAAAGAGCACAAAAATATTACTAACTTGTCTTTACTTATAAATGAAGCCCAGGGGGCGCTCCTGAAGAAAATAATTGATAACTTGTTTGTGGAAGTCTTCCTTTGAAAATTGTTTCTTCTGAAAAATTCTTGAGTTTAGGTACGTAATCCTTCATTATTAAACTGCTGTTGAGCAAAACAGCTGAACATGACTAACCATTTACTGTTGCTTGTTAATTCTATTATTACTAACTGAGATGTCATAATCTCAAAAAAAAAACACTGTACAACATACGCATCAGCTATACTGTGTAAATTCAGCTTCTATTGTACAAGTGGCTGGACATTTTATATACAAAGAGACAACAATACTTTCTGACTGCACAGTGCAGATGCTATATCCACTCTAATAATATTATCAAAAACAAATAGTGTCATTTTTAGTCTTTAGTGTTATTGACGTTCGACATTGGCAACATTGTTCCTGGAAATTGATCATAAAGCAGCAGTTCTGCCAAATCTGATTCCCAATGAGCTCAGCAGTGCAGCAGAATTGAAGATATGCCTCTCTTTATTCCGATCATCACTAATGCATACACTGGAATAAGAGTCAAATGTGGAATTTGCCTAGGGCCAATTGGTCAGTAGTCATGTAGTCCATATTTTACACTCTATATTTTTCATTATTTACACGGTTTGTATTTATAATTTTGTTATCTATATTGTGAACAAACTTTTTTTTGTTTTAAGTTTTTTTCGTGTGGCTCATGATGTACCTAAAACTAGGCGGGGCATGTAAGTTCAGTAAAGTTATCTGCAGATTCACAGATTCGGTTTTCTCTCCTCAATAGCTCGAGACCAGAATGTTCTTAGTAAACAAATAAAACCTATTTTTAATCTGTGTTATGTAGCGGACAAACAACAAAACGTCTTTTATCAAAACAAGTTTCCCTCGGCATTCGCAGAAACACATTACCGTCTATGAGCAACCCGCTGACATGGAATCGCTTAGGGACCGTCTGCAAATTACCAGATCCAAAATATGTTTTACCCAGAATATGCTTCATAACTTCATTCTAAATTGTTCTATCACAACCAAAATCAAGCAACACACCACTCCTCACCTGCATATTGTATTGCATGACTCAGTTTCAATAAAAAAAATTGAAAAATGTTATTAGAGCATCATTTTTATTCTTGATTTTTTGCATCAAAGCTCAATAGCTCCCATAAAAATCACTCATTCACCACCAACTTCAGGTCACAAACAACTGTTCTAATGCTTAACCGACTACAACACTCTTTTTGCTAAAATTCAGAAATTTTTATTTTTGCAGAATTTCTACTATTGATTATTTGGATCAAAGCTCAATAGCTCCCATAAAAATCACTCTATTATCACCAAATTCAGGTCACACACAACTGTTCTAATGCTTAACTGACTACAACCAAAATTTTGTGAACATGCACATTTTTTTTCTTACCTAACTTTGAAAATGTATATTTAAGAAAGGTTTGTTTTGTTTTTAAAATAGCACTCTATATCTTCAAAACAAACTTTATTGCAGAATTCCAATGTCAAAATAAAATTGTGAATGTACAATACTACACTTTATAAATTTGTAAATACAAAATTAACATAAATACACTTAAACCAAAAATTGCCTAAAGCACTCTATGTTTTCGTTACACACATCACACAAAACCAATGAACGTCTTTGTTTGGTATTTGTCCTGATGTCATTCCAAGGCACTGTATGTGAAACCATCTTGCACAACTTCCACACTGAATCTGGGTAAAAACATATTAAAGTTTAGACAGTAAAATAGCCGTATTTTTATATTAGTAATTGGGTAATTTAAAGTGCTTAGAGTTTAATTTAAATGTTTTCTAAGATTCTTTTCAGTCATCTTAATTTAATATCTGTCAAGCATAAAGTCTAGTGTACACAAATCAATGTCAAACCTTACCCAAACAGCATCTGTGTTGTTGGGAAGTTCCTTATTCCCACAGAAAGAGCAGTTTCAAAGTCATTCTTTGAAACTGAAAAAAAAAAACTGAAATGGGCTCAATATGAGATTAATAATGGCACCTGATTCTTTCAGAATTTCATCAGCCATCTGTCTTCTGAGATTCTGAAGAGCTTGCTTTGACGGGTCAATATCAAAGATTTGTGGAATGTTTGGAAATTCCATTACCGTCATCTTGGCCATCTGTATGAATATGAAAAGAAATCAGGTATTATGCCATTAACCAGAGTGCACATGGTTGCACTATTTTCATCATTATTAGGTGCTA
This sequence comes from Danionella cerebrum, assembly GCA_007224835.1. Taxonomy (NCBI): domain Eukaryota; kingdom Metazoa; phylum Chordata; class Actinopteri; order Cypriniformes; family Danionidae; genus Danionella; species Danionella cerebrum. The sequence goes on along the minus strand of SRMA01026829.1, from coordinate 31,322 downwards.
CCATTCAATGACCTGCATCACAAAGATGCCACAACTGCTTCCATCGTTTGGGAAGGTGTGGGTTATCATTCCAGGCTGCCATTTGATGTTAATCCAGTCCTCTTTTGAAAGTTGATTTAGACGCATCTTGAAGTACTGTCTAAAACAATAAACATGAATGTACCAATATATTACCAATATTGCTAATGAATTGATAATTTTTTGTGAGTTTTTTTGCTTGTTTCTAATAAAGAGATGGAAGATCATTTTGAACACATATTGTTTGTCAATTATCTTAAGCTTATAATATATCTATTGTTTGCCTTTGTGTTGAATGGTGTAGTGTGTATTACATAAAATTTGTAGGCAGCTATTTTGGAGTCCTCAACTTCCTTTGAAGTTCTTACATTCCTTAATCCTTGCCTGGCCAACTAAATGAAAAACATACCTCCCCCATGATCAGTTCATCACATCTCAAACTCTGGAACTCTCTGTGCCGCAGGGTGAAGTTCAGCCCATTTGGTTGCCTCACAACAGCAGCTACAATTTCAGTAGGCTTACTTTTCCAAAGGTTTTCAACCTTTATGGGTTTATTGAAAATTAAATAATCAAAATCAGCCATCACTTTTGAATTGTTGATTAACATAATTATTTTAAAAACAACAACAAAAGAAATAGGGCTGGACAAAAATGATGGTACCCATAACTCAATATTTTGTTGCACAACCTTTTGAGGTAATCACTGCATTTAAACGATTTCTGTATTAGTCGATGAGCGTTCTGCAGCTGTCGACAGGGATTTTGGCCCACTCCTCATGAACAAACTGCTCCAGTTGTCTCAGGTTTGATGGTGTTCAAATGGCATGTTTCAGCTCCTTCCACAGATGTTCAATGGGATTCAGATCTGGGCTCATGGAAGGCCACTTTAGAACAATCCACCGCTTTTCTCTCAGCGGTTCTTGGGTGTTTTTGGCTGTGTGTTTTGGATCATTGTCCTGTTGGAAGACCCATGACCTGCGACTGAGACCAAGCTTTCTGACACTAGGCAGCACATTTCTCTCCAGAATGCCTTGATAGTCTTCACATTTCATTCTACATTGCATACATTCAAGACACCCTGTGCCAGATGCAGCAAAGCAGCCCCAAAACATTACTGAGCCTCCTCCATGTTTCACCATAGTGACAGTTTTCTTTTCTTCGTATGCTTGGTTTTTGAGTCTATGAACATAGAGTTGATGTGCCTTACCAAAAAGCTCCAGTTTGGTCTCATCTGTCCAAAGGACATCCTCCCAGAAGCTTTGTGGCTTGTCAACATGCATTTTTGCAAATTCTAGTCTCGCTTTTTTATGATTTCTTTTCAGCAGCGGTGTCCTCCTTAGTCGTCTCCCATGAAGTTTACTTTGGCTGGACTTCATGCAACCAACAACCAACAACGACGAATGATGTGATCTGACACTGATGTACCTTGGACTTGGAGTTCACTTTTAATTTCTTTGGAGGTTGTTCTGGGCTCTTTGGAAACAATTTGAATGATCCGTCTCTTCAATTTGTCATCAATGTTCATCTTGCGGCCACGTCCAGGGAGGTTGGTTACTGTCCCGTGGGTCTTGAACTTCTGAATAATATGAGCCACTGTTGTCACAGGAACTTCAAGCTGTTTAGAGATGGTCGTATAGCCTTTACCTTTAAGATATTTTTCTATAATTTTTACAATGTCCTGGGACAATTCTCTCCTTTGCTTTCTGTTGTCCATGTTCAGTGTGCTACTCACCTTTTCACCAAACAGCAGAGTAACTACTTGTCTTCCTTTAAATAGGCAGACTGACTGATTATGAGTTTGGAAACACCTGTGATGTTGACACACCTGAGTTAATCATGTCACTCTGGTCAAATAGTTTTCAATCTTTTATAGAGGTGCCATCATTTTTGTCCAGGCCTGTTTCATTAGTTTTTTTTTTACATATATATTTATGTTAATCATCTATTCAAAAGTGATGGTTGATTTTTATTGTTTAATTTTCAATACGCCCTGCGATGGACTGGCAACCTGTCCAGGGTGTACCCCTGCCTCTCGCCCAATGTGTGCTGGAGATAGGCACCGGCAGACCCCCGTGACCCCGAAAGGGAAGAAGCGGGTATGAAAATGAATGAATGAACGAATGAATTTTCAATATATTTTTATTTATTTCTATTTTTGTACGTTTCGAGTGATTTCAGTGAGAATTGTGGTTTTGTCCTTCTTTAACTGAGGGGTAACAACAATTTTTGTCCACGTGTGTATATACAAGAGAGAGAGTTTCACAATTCAAACTATTACCTCTGTTGCAGCTTCCGACAACTTTTGTGGAACATCAGTATTGATACTGCAGTCTTTGACATTCTTGTTCTCATCTTCTACATCTTTGGCATACCTTTTCAAATCTCCCAACAGCAGACCACTCCAAAGGGGAAAGATACCAAGGTGGTTTGCAAAAAGCACATCAATGATGCCTGGGCAGGAGTATGTGTTGTTTTCATTTTCTGTGGTCTTATAATTTTTCTTTTCCAGCTCTGCCTGAACTTCATTAAAAACCCTCCTAAATGTGGATGTGAATGGGGATCTTCCAACAATAGTGTCTGCATAATTTCTGTCCTCGCTGTTTTCTTCCCTAACCAAGGAGCTGTCCTTTACTTGGTCAATTTCTTCCATGTCAGGAATTTTGCAGTCTTTAATTAACTCCTGCAATACCTTTAGATTTTAAGGACAGTTCTGTGGTTGTATTTGCCCATCAAAACAATGCAGAGTGACCAGAATTCGCAAATGCAAATGTTGCAAACTCTTTTAACCCTTTGTCTTCTGTTTTTCTCCCGATTGCCTGCGTAACTGCTTTCAATATATGTGCAGAACAAATGTCCTGATGTCCTTCCAATCTTTCAGTTTTGAACATTTATCAAAAACCCTGGTCAAGTAGTTGACAATGCTCTCCCTGTTAAATGAAAGATGAACACTTTGCATAAGTGCCCAGCTGTAATCAGTTTCTACCTGATGCACTCTCAGTTTTGTGTACTGGGACAACTTTCGGAGGAACTGCATCAGCCAGAAGGTTATCTGTGGCACAGAGTGGTCATTTGTCAACATTTCACTGGCAGGCAGGGGTGGGGCATTCTGACCTCCTCCAGGCAGAGTAAGTGAGTAGTACAAAACTCTTTTGGGCTGATCAGGTATTTTTGAAGATACACTACCAGTAGCATCCAAGTAAAGTGTCATGAGAGTCTTCTTTCTTAGATGCTGAACAACGATACTTACTGCAGTTTCTGTGTACATTTGAACACAAAAAGGGTCAACCTGAAAATTCTGTATGTATCCTGGCATGTTGTGAAATTGAACATCACATTCTTTTATTATATTCTGAGTGAGATACATCTCCATGATCACATCCGCATGAATTCCCTGTCGTTTTGTAATTTCTGAACTTATCACTTTAAGAACATTTTTGTTTAGGCTCCATGTGCTGTTTTCAGAGATTAATTCAGGAACTGGTGTTTTTTTTTTAGTTTTTGGTAGTACAATTGGCTGACTCCCATGTGCAGAGCCCTTGCAATATTTCCTCTTCTGATGTTTGACGCGTGTTTGAATTTCTGTTCATTTTTTTTGTGTGTGATTTTTCCTTTTTGTACAACAGATATCTTCACTGCTGTGTCTACCAATGGCTCCTGTTTTTTTGTTAAGACATACTGTGCGTTGCACGATGGAAAAGTGTAAACTGCACGAATGTTTAAATAACAAGAGTGAATTTTGCGGCTGTGTGGACTTTTTATGTGTTGACTTTTGAAGTCAAGCGTACAGCAGGGATTTTTCTCACGGAAACGGTTGTACAGTATGTGTGTCCATGGTTGTCTCAGCTTTGTTGAACCATAGAGTGGTTTTATGGTTTTCCATTTTTTTCTGTCCACTGTAATTGTACTTTTTTTGCAAACTTCAGGCACTTTTCTCCACTCCTTTTGCACAGAACCAGTTTTAAGCGTTCGTTCTCTATTTTTTGATAACATGTCACCTACTGTAGCTGACTTTGTTGGGTCTGTTGGTGGTTCCTTTACTTTAGCCAATCTCTGTATTGACGGCGTCTTTACATTATCTTCTGCCTCAGACTGTTCAGTATTCTCACTGGAAGCTGATTCAGTAAGATCCTCCTTTTCTCCTTCCCATAAAGATGTCTCTTCAGTTGTAAATTCTTTAGATTTTGGTTCAGTTGTCTCTCTGCCAATCAAATTCCTGACTCCATTTCGATTTTTGGTCCACATGACCCATAGCCAAAGTTCAGAGAAAGTTCAGACCAGACATCTGAGGAATAGTTGGTTTCTCTGATTGAAATGTCTGACAAGCAAATAAAATCCACCCGCAGCAACACACAAGTCTTTCCTTTGAACAGTTGTTCCTTTTTAAAATCTACCCATGGTGCAAAAATGTTACCTGAAATTTAGGAAAAGGACAACAGAGAAAATTAGCAATTACAGAATACATTATTTTAAATGTTATGTATACGTTCACAAATATGGTGATCATAAGTGAGGTTATTATAAGTAGACATTAATTAAAAGATATGTATGTATAGATGCATGTTAATCAAATTGTAAAATATTTGAATTAAGATAGTACTTTTCATAAACTGCAATTATATTGTAATTAATGATGAAATTTTGCTATGTTTAAAATTGTAAGTCAGGTTTACAAGCATGCACTCAATCGGACACACACACACACTCTCTCCATGTCACAAAAGTAAGTACACAAATCACAATTTTGCAAATATTTATTTATATATTTTCATAGGACGGCACTGTAGAAAGAACTCTTTGAAATAGTGCAAAGGAGTTTGTATAGCAGTATAAATTTATTTTCCTATAAAAAAATGTAAAAATACAGCCAAAAATACTTGAACCCTGACAACAAAAATGAGCATTCCCTTAAATAGAAATTGAAGTGAAAATCGCAATAGTATTTTGTGTGACCAACATCTTTTTCCAGCACTGCTTTAATTCTCTTGGGCATGGAGTACACCTGAGCTATAGGTTGCCAATAGAATTCATTCCCCATTACACCACAGAAGTGTTGGACATTTGACTCCATGTGCTCCTTTCAGGGTGCCCCAGAGGTGTTTTCTGTGTGTTTGGGGTTAGCATGCTGCAACATGCATCATGTTCTGCTGCCCAGGTTCTCGAGAGAGGGGATAATGCTCTGCTTCAGTATGTTACAGATCATGTTTTAATTATTGTTTCCCTCAAGGAATCCCAGCACACCCCCATGCAGCTCTAGATCATGACACTTCTATCACCATGTTTGACGACAGGGAAGGCACACTGTACTCCTCACCTGGTTACCCCCAAACGTGCTTGACATCATCTGAACCAGAAAAGCTTATTTTGGTCTAATCAGACCACATGACTCGGTTGAGGTGATGGTGGTCCCTTCCGGTGCATCATCTTTAGAAGAGGCTTTCTCCTAGCACAACCACACAGAGCTATGCAATGCAGTGTGCGTCATATGGTCTGAGGATTGACAGCAGACCTCCCAACCATTTGATCTCTGCAGCAATGCTAGAAGCATTCACCTGTGTGTTTTTCAAAGCCAATCTTTGGATGTGACACTCAGCTTTTTCAGCCTGCCCTGGTGAGGCCTGTTCTGGATGGTCTACAGCATAATTTGTGTGGCTCATAGCCTTTGGCCATTTTTATTAAGCAACAACTAATTTTTTCAGGTAATCTGAGAGATGTTATGGCATGTTTATTTTTATTGGCCAAATTCATAGAGTGGAAGAGCTTTTATCCCAATTTTAACTCACCTGCTATCTGGAGACACCAGAGACAGTTTAATACTATTGTGTTACATAACAAAGGGGGAGAAAAATGATTTTCAATTTGTAGATTTTCACTTAAGGGAATTCTTACTTTATTAGCTCTGATATCATTGGCTGTATCTTTAGGTTTTTTTTTTCGTTGGGACAAGAAAAATCACACTGACTACTTTTCTTTGTGTCAATGCAGGCATTTATGAGTTGTGGTCCTATAAAAGATATAAATAAGTATTTGCTGAATTGTGAGGCGTGTACTCATTTTTGTGACACTATATTTTATAATATGTGTCTATGAAGAATATACCGGTATTATATCATTATTTAAGTACAAACTTACTTTATATTATTTTAATTCGTATCCATATTGACAATATTTAATAGATGGCTATTCATGATATTTAAAGTATACAAGATTTTAAAGATACACTCCTCATAAGATCATACATAAATTTACAGCAACATTGTTACTCCTTGCTTATACTGAACATATTGTCGATGCAAAGCAATATATGGGTTGGTTTCATTCACGCATATTAAAGATACAATGATATAAATACCTTAGTAATGTAAAAATACAATAAATAACAAATGTATACTTACATTCAGTAGTGGTGGAGGAGAATTTCAGGATGACAAATGCACAAAAAATTGTAAAGCTTTTTCTTGAATTCGTTTTCTTGAACAAGCCAACATGTGAGGCATTTCTCTACCAAATCTGAATACCTGAGAAGTCTTGAAACTGTCTTGCAACTGGCAAATGTCTGTCACCTCACTAGCCAATCAGGGGCCTCTAATAAGTAAATTGATAGGTGCTCCTGATTGGCTACAGAGTAGGCAGTGGAAAGTTACCCCTGAAAATTCCTCTAGTCTTCAGTTCACAAGCAAACAGTGAACAAAAAATTGTAAAAAAAATAAAACAAGGAATTTGGTTTGATGTTGCTTTGAGTTTCATGCACGCAAAAGTTAACGTGCAAGAACACATTTATAACCAATAATAAGTATAGAACAAAACTCCATGAAATAGTTGTATTAAAAATTTACAAATGTAAGACAGATAAAGTGTAAATTTTTACACCAGAATCTTTCATTACATATGGTTAGGTTTGCCAAATGCTATTGAAGAGTAAAGGGTAGTTTAGAATAACAAAGTACTTTTTTCCACAAGAATGTTATCGATCTGCAAACTACACACCAGTCTGATCGTTATGATCACAAAATGCATATAGAGAGAAATAAGTATGATTTATTAAATATTTGTTTATATTTGTGTCACAGAGACAAACCCCGTAACTCCCTCCTCTGACCAACAGAGGGAACCATCTTTCCACTAACGTCTGCCCTCTACCCACACCACTCTACATTTCTCACTATCCCCAGGTCCACCTTGATTACTCACCCAGCTGAGGATCAAAATTTCTGAATTTTGACAAAATGAGTGTTTTAGTAGGTTAAGCATTAGAACAGTTGTGTGTGACCTGAATTTGGTGATAATAGAGTGATTTTTATGGGAGCTATTGAGCTTTGATCCAAATAATCAATAGTAGAAATTCTGCAAAATAAAAAAATTCTCAATTTTAGCAAAATGAGTGTTGTAGTAGGTTAAGCATTAGAACAGTTTTGTGTGAACTGAATTTGGTGACAATAGAGTGATTTTTATGGGAGCTAACTGGGCAAGTATTGGATTCATGGATAGAGATGAATGGCAGCTAGTACACTGCACTGAGCAGACTGATCGCTGATAGCACGTCGTGCACAGGGATCTTTTACGCTGTAAACAATTTAAATGTATTTTATTTAAAAATCTTCCTATGTAGGTAATAAAAAATGGTTTATGTACAATAACATTTGCAAACATGAACGCTGACCAAGAAGAACGTTTCGTCTTAATCGAAGGTTCTGTAGTTTCCAGCCGGAGCTTAATTGAAGTAACACAAGTGTCACCATCATTGGCGGTCCGGTCGGATTTGCTGTTAGCCAGGGTGCATCAACTGGTGTTTGATGGAATGTTCGTTCTTATGACCGTATGAAATCGCCGTCAAGTCAGAAGATTTCTGAAGAATGCAATAGATGTGAGTAGTTCTGCATCAGACTGCCAGCAAGTGTGTGGTAGACAATGCTAGCAGCTTTACTAACGTTAGCTCAGCTGTGCTCTAGCTACAAGTCCTGAGGGAAATCTGCTGTCAACATGAATCAGCTACTGACGTTTTTTTGATTTGATTTGATTTATTGATTTATAAAGCACCTTCCACCACCAGTCAAGAAGGCCCAAGGTGCTGTACACAAGGAGAACAAAAACAGAGCACTGTGTAATAGTAAGGCATAAGAAGAATAAAAGACATAAAACCAAGCAAAACAATTTTAAAACAAGGATGAACACCATTAAAACAAATTTAAAACAGAGATAAAAAAGCAACATAAAATAGAATAAAAAGCTAGGCTGATGCTAAAATACTGTAGTGGAGGAACAATTCTTTTTTAAAACACTCCAAAAGCGTGATCTCCCTAATAGCTGGTGGCAGCTGATTCCATAGTTTGGGAGCCAACACAGCAAAAGCACGGTCCCCCCTGCACTTACGTTTGGTTCTGGGCACCAGTAGCATACACTGATCTGTGGAGCGCAAGGACTTAGTGGGAGAGTATTTTAAAACCAAACTGGAGAGGTAAGGAGGAGCCGTCCCTGCCAGTGACTTAAAAGTAAAAACAAGAATTTTGATAAAAATCAAATATTGCACTGGGAGCCAGTTCAAAGAAGCCAAGATCGGAGTTATGTGATCAAACTTTTTTGCCCCACAAATAAATCTAGCTGCTGCATTTTGGACCAGCTGCAGCCTGTCTACTGAAGCTTTAGGTAGGCCAGCATATAGAGAGCTGCAGTAATACAGTCTGGACAGCACAAAGGCATGAGTCAGAATCTCAAGGTTCTTTTTTGAAATAAAAGACTTGATCCTAGCTAGTCGCCGCATCTGAAAAAAGCAGGACCTGGTCACTGCATTTATTTGTACATCAAGTTTTAAAGCAGCATCAATTTTAACACCCAGGCTTGTGACCACAGACTGCTCAAAAGGGGCAAGAGAGAGGAGATCGATGTTATGATCCTTTCTATCACTAGAAGAAAACACAATCACCTCAGTTTTGTTTTCATTTAGGCCAAGAAAGTTTTCCGACATCCACAGCTTGACTTCAGCAAGGCAGTCGATTAATGCTTTAGTGGTGCGGTCTGGTCCCTTACATATAGGGACATAGATCTGACAATCATCAGCGTAGAGGTGGAAATCCACCTTATGCTTCCGAAACAACACTCCCAATGGCAGCAAATAAATAGAAAAAAGCAAAGGGCCCAGGACTGACCCCTGGGGGACGCCCCACTTAAGGGGATAACACTTGGATGAGTGAGAGCCCATTTTTACACAAAAGGACCGGTCTGTAAGATATGACCGCATCCACTGTAGAGCTTCCCCCGAAAGCCCCGCCCATTGCTCCAGACGACCAATCAGGATCTCGTGATCAACTGTGTCGAAGGCCGCCGAAAGATCTAATAATAAAAGAACAACCAGATTCCCTGCATCTGTTGCTATTAAAACATCGTTAAAAATTTTTAAAAGTGCAGTTTCTGTGCTATGCCCGGACCTGAAGCCTGACTGTAAAGGTTCCAAGACCTCATGTGCATTTAAAAAAGTGATCATCTGTTTATATACAATGTTCTCCAGGACTTTAGCACAAAAAGGTAGGTGGGAAATTGGCCTGTAGTTGGAGAACAATGCAATGTCGAGCCCTTGTTTTTTAAGTAGAGGTCTCACTTCTGCTTTTTGGGACATGAGTGGACTCAAGGCTAGTGTTTAAAATGGTTAAAACTGCAGGTCCCAACACTGAAAAGATTTTTTTAAAGAACCAAGCTGGCAGAACATCATGAGAGGACCCAGCTGGTTTAAGTCTTGATACCACTCTTTCTAATTCAATCAGGGACACCAGTGAGAATGATTCAAGTTTGGCTACTGGTGTCGATGGAGTTGGTGGAGAGTAAGTGGAACATTGTGCAAGAGAGGACCTGATGTCAGCAACCTTATCCATAAAGAATACACAAAACTTTTCACAGTTTTCCACAGAACTCTCCATAGAATTTCCACTCCCACCTGAGTCCAATAAAGAACCCACAGTGTTAAAAAGGATCCGTTGATCACCCGCGGCAGAGGAGATAATATTGGAGTAAAATTGTCTCCTAGCTTTCATGACAGCATCATTGTACATGTACAGTTTATCCCTCAAAAGATCCTGGGAAATTTGGAGTCTGTCCTTCTTAAATTTTCTCTCAGCTTTTCTGCAGTCCCGTCGCAAACCTCTGATTTCTTCAGAGATCCAGCGTTCAGATGTATGCCTTGGTTTTCTGATGGTGAGGGGGGCAATCTCATCCAAGATTTTAGAGCACAGCAGATCAAACTGAGAGAGGAAAGTATCTGTGGTGATCGGGGATGAGAATAAAGTCGGCCACTCCAGCGAAAATAAATTAGAGAATTCAGCAGCTTTTCCTTCGTTCAAGCCCCGCACCCATCTGACAGGAGCAGGCTTAGGGACAGTCATCAATGGCAGAACAAAGTCAAATAACACTGCTGAATGATCCGAGAAAGCAGTCTCCACCGTCTCAACAGAGGTGAGAGGAAACCCAAAAGAGAGAGCCAAGTCCAGTGTATGTCCATGAACATGTGTTGGGTCAGAAACCCACTGCACAAGATTAAAAGAATCTAAAACATTAAAAAAGTCCTTGACAAGTGGTTTGTCAGGACAACATACATGCAAATTAAAATCACCCAGGATTAACACATGCTCATATTTAGGCATAAAAGTGTACAGCAGTTCAGAAAAATCTGTTAAAAATTTTGCGTTAAACTTAGGAGGACGATATATTAAAATTCCTAAGAAAGAGCCTGCATCAAAAAGACAAAACTCAAAAGAGTTAAAAAGTAAAGGTGGCGTAAGGTGTCTAAGATTAAAATAGGACTTAAAAACACACAAAAGACCTCCTCCTCTGCCCACAGAGCGCGGCACATTAAAACACAGACAGTTTTCTGGCAAAAGTTCCAGCAGAACACCTGTCTGAGCAGGAGGGATCCAGCTCTCAACAATGCCCAGAAAATCCAACTTCTGTGCGTCAAAGAAGTCTTTTAACATAAAAGTTTTGTTCATAACAGATCGAGCATTGATTAAGCCAAACCTCCTAGGTGTCGACGGCGGGTCCGCTGTCTCTGGTGATGACTCAGCAGCGGGGCGCGTCACCCTCAGAACTTCCAACAGATTCGAAGAATCGCTTTTCCTCCAGCAAACTTTCCTGATTCCTGTCGGCTCCGTTTGGTCTTGATCTGAATGTTTCGTGGTCTCAATGTCAGCACATAGTTGCAAAGCAGATCGAGATGTTTAATGGAGAAGGGTTTAAGAATAATGGTGGGGTCGTCGTGCTAATTCAGTCTCTAATACTTCACGTTCGGTGAAACGAACCAATAAAATAAACTCGTCAACAAAATACACGAATCAAAGGGGTTTTTCAATATTAAATATGTGAGGGAACAAGTCTAGACTAAGTCCTAACTTAAACAAAGCCTACTCTTCAAAAAAAGTTATGCATCCACTTAATTTTACCCAAGTGGCAAGAAACAACTAAAATCAGAAGATGAATTGAAGATTTCCACATGGATTTTGAATAATGCAACTTTGCTTCCCTAAGAACATCTAAAAATTTAATCAAACATAATATAGTTGAAGAAATCCCATCCTTTTATGCTTTTATAAACTGAGAGTGAAATAAACATTTAACATGAAAAGAGACATTGACAAAAGAAAACAGATTTTGTTTTGCTCTGGGTGATCTTGGGTCTTTGGTGGTCTTATTATAACTTATTTAAAATCATGAAAATGTTTCACATTTATTTATATTTATTGAACAAGTAATCTAAATTATTAATTAATGGAGTCTGTATTTGACAAAAGCATTCATTGTCAAACTAACAAAATACAAAGGGGAAAATGGTTTTATTATGCAAAGCAAATTAGCCAAATTCCTCACCAAATGTATAAGTGAAGCTGTATTTTAATTTTTTTTTTGTCTGGGAGCTCAAAATAAACTGATCCTCACCTCTATAGCCTTGCCACTGAACACTGATCAGATTAAGCTCTTCTATTAATCTTCATGAAGATCTACCACAGAAATGCAGAAAATGTAGTGTATTACTGAACAGAAGTGTTTTTGTTTTTTCTTCATTCAGTTTCATTGTTTTATTTTCTCTAAATACAGTTTTTAAAGCCATATAATATTGAGTTCATGTCCATCTTGCTCCCATTGTTTATTTTTATTGTTTTCATTTAAAGTGAACATTTTTGTGGATGTGTCGCAATGTTTGATGCCTTTTCTTTATTAAAAATGTTTAAGGCATCAGAACGGAACCAAAAGCCGTGATACATACAGAACCCCTGAGCTTTGTTGCATCCCTAGTGCTGAGAAGTTTACAAAACGTTTTTGTGTTTTGTGTTTCCGCAGCTCACGACTGCAGTGAGTTTGGGGACTTTTATCACCGTGGCTGTCATGGAGAAGCCATGGAGGTTATGGGGGACTCTGGAAGCGTGTTTGCTGACCGTGTGCACGTGGTCTTGGGGAGTCTGTCGCGTCTCTCTGCTGGCCTTGATCCTGACTTTTCACCTTTATGGTGGCTTCATCCTGCTGGCACTCATATTGGCTTCACTGGCTGGCATTCTCTATAAGTTCCAGGACGTCCTCCTCTACTTCCCTGATCAGCCCTCCTCTTCTCGGCTTTATGTTCCTATGCCGACAGGAATCCCACACGAGAATGTATACATCCGCACCAAAGATGGTATCCGGCTCAATCTCATCCTGCTCCGTTACACTGGAGAGAACCCTGCTGCTGCCCCCACCATACTGTACTTCCATGGAAATGCAGGGAACATTGGTCATCGTGTCCCGAATGCCTTGCTCATGCTGGTCAACCTGAAGGCCAACGTGGTTCTGGTGGACTACAGAGGTTATGGGAAAAGCGACGGAGATCCTAGCGAGGAAGGACTCTACCGGGATTCCGAAGCCACTTTGGACTACATCATGACCCGTCCGGACGTTGACAAGACAAAAGTTGTGCTGTTCGGCCGCTCCTTGGGTGGTGCAGTGGCCATCCGCTTGGCATCATGCAACCCACATAGAGTGGCTGCTGTCATGGTGGAGAACACATTCCTGAGCATCCCGCACATGGCGGCCACACTCTTCTCTTTCTTCCCCATGCGTTACTTGCCACTCTGGTGCTACAAGAACAAGTTTCTGTCGTATAGACACGTGGCACTGAATCGAATGCCCTCGCTCTTTATCTCAGGCTTATCAGATCAGCTCATTCCTCCAGTCATGATGAAGCAGCTGTACGAGCTGTCTCCATCTCGGACTAAACGCATTGCTATATTCCCAGAAGGTACACACAATGACACCTGGCAGTGCCAAGGTTATTTTGCTGCCCTGGAGCAATTCATGAAGGAGCTGCTTAAGAGCCACGCACGTGAAGAGACGACCCAGGGGACAGCCAGTGTCACCATCATCTAGAACTGGAAATACTCTAGATCTGGACCTTTGGATGTAATGTACAATTCGTTTTTTTTTTCTTTTTACAAAGACCACCCTCTCCATAGGCATTGATCAGTCATCAGAATTAATCATTTATGTAATTACTATGTATTTTATTTACAATGTGCCCTACAAAACACTCTTTATTTCCCACGTTTTCAAGCACCCTCAGTCTACTGTTGCAGAACCTCCTGAAAGTCATGTTTACTCCAATCATACATAGAGATCGCAACTAATTTAAGTTCTATTTATTTTATTGTTGTTATTTTGAAACTTTCCACGAGCAATGGCATTTTTTCTTGGTTTATTCTACCTCATCAAGTGCACACATTAAAATCTTTGGATTGGTTAAAAGTTGCCGAGCTTAATTTAGAATTGAGCTCATTCAAGATTCGAAGCAAAACAAAAACAGCTTTTAATAAAATCATGGCTGAACAATGATACGAAATAGAACTCCACCCTGTAAAAAGAAAAGAAACAGTGGTTTATCTTCTAAGAACTTCTTTAAACGATACTTTTGCAAGAGTCATCTTTACGTCCTTGATTTCGGTTTCTTGCAGAAGTGATTACACTCCTCACATTTCTTACATTTCTTCTAAAAGAAGAAATATAATAAATTCTAAATTATACTACTATTTAAATATCTAAAATGTTTATTAGTTGAACAAGAAATTAAGATTTCATCCAAAGTATCACCTAAAGCGTTTTACCGGGTGGCAGGCAGCTCAATGTGAAGTCACGTTTTATGTTGTTTGTAAGTGTGTCCTGGAAATACAGAACAGGGGTCTAAGTGAAAACCGTATGCCTTTTCCTAAAGAGTGGCAGATTACATCCGGCATCATCTCACGCACTTCTGTGTAACTGTGTTACCGTACTACCTTTTACAAAAGGGTTAAATCCACTCAGGAAAGCAGCTTGTTGTGCTTCTGTTTAACACGTGGAGCAGAGTGAGAGGTGCAGGTTTCTTTACTGGTTTTCATCTGGCCTGCACTGCACTCTGCAGGTCTCTCTCATTCTCTCTCTCTCTCTCAGGCTTCGACGTGAGTGTGAAACCGCTGTTTGCAAGAGTTCAAGTGCAGTTCATGTCCATATTTTGTACATATTACCTCTGACGTCTTCGCTGGTGACTGATACAATTGCTTCTTGCTTTTTTTTCCTCTCCATTGATATCATGCTTTACTTGAATGTCTTTAAGGAATCCACATGGGGAATGCATAAAGAAATTAAACATAAAGATAACATTATTGTTCCAAAGATGTTGGAATTTAAGAGCATCAGGTCACATTAATTTTAGATGGTAGTTTTGCAATTACGTTTTTTACAAACTGCAGCTTTGTTTTATCACCAATTTTTTAACAGTGCAATTGTTAAGTTGTCTTAGTTTGATTATAGATCACTCTGCACATCTAAACGTGTATCTGGTCGGTTTATGCACTCAAACATGAGAATTCTAATGAAATATTTGAAATGGTTTTCATATCATTTAAAATGTATTAAAACAATCTTTGTAAAAAATGTAACACTCAAAAAATGCAACTTTGGCATTTGTTGATCGTTTAATCATTAGTGCCAAACAAGAGGTCGTGGATTCAAAGCTTGATTGTTGAGTTTCTTGTAAAGACTTTCTCCTTACATGATATTAATGTGTTCTCAGAAGGCTCATGCTTTAGAAACAAGTAGCAAAATGGAGATGGATGTTGAAAAATCAACATGAGTGAACTAATACGTCTAATATTATTATGGAGGTGGTTTTCAAGTCTGGGAGCAAAGCATGTATTAAATTTTGGTCTTGGACGATGGGTTTCAGTTTGAGAAAGCGTCCGAGTTTGTAATTGTTGCATGCCTAGTTGCCTTTGCACCTCTCCCCCAACACTGATGCACTTTCCCCCTCACACCAGGTTCTTTAGAACAGCTTTGAATATTTCAATTTCTATGTCTTTTCCTTGGTCGGTTGGCATGTACATCTGGGAGCTTGGGTTTAGATGCTATATTACTGTTTTAAGAAATCTTTAAATTTGGGGAGTTTTATTTATCAATGGTTGTATTTTTATTTGATTTCTAGAAGTGACACTGGAGCCAGAAAATGATCCAAAGACAATATTTGAGTATGTCCATTATATATTATTTGAAAATAAATAATTATTATCAGTAATGATCTGCATCAAGATCATTCCTGTGTCATTTAGTTGAACTCGCAGTGATGTGCCATAAAACCTTGTTGAATGTCTGTGTGTTTGAGGGTCACGATAACCCTGAAACAATGATGATGTTTACCAGATTTGACTATTGCGCCTTGGCATGTTCTTCTCTGGGACGAATTTGTTTTATTGGAATTTCATCCACCAACTAAATATGTGACATAACATCGAATGCTGCTCATGTTTTATATCCACCTTTGACATCAGTCTGAGTGAACAGATTCCCTTCTGAATGTGCACCGAGGGATTTCCTACTTTCAGCATCCGTCTGTGGAGCTCTACATTTTCTATTTGAACCATGTCTTTATGTACATACAGCCAACTCACAATTTCTGTGTGGTGACTTGCAATAAAGTAATCAAACCCATCTCATGACTTTGCGTTGGTCAGTTTTTGTTTTAAAACCACAACTTCCTGTTTGTGACATTCACTTCGGAAACTCAACATCGAATGCAAAGTAACGGTTCTTATTGTGGTTTTGGTTTCCATTCACTGCTAAGAAATCATCCATTTTTGTTATTGTGGTCAGTGTTTTTGTCGTTATCTGCAGTTTAGAACGTTAGCATTTTTTTATGAAGTCGCATTCTTTCATCGACCTTTTATAGTTTATTGAAACAATATCAAAGCAAGTCACGGGTGCTCTGCACTTTCAATTCAGTGGGTGTGGACAGCCAGGCAGGAAAGGGACCCTGAACCCAGAGCATTCTCAAAAGCAGGCGAGAGTGTTTTCACTTTTCTTGCGTCAAGGAGAAAGTATTTCTGGTTAAGTTCTGATCCAGATGTCCTGAATGAAATCCCTCCGAGGAGCATCCGAGCATTTTACCATCCATCCTAACAAAGTAATGCACGAGATCGTGTTCTAAGGTGGGTCTGGGCTTCTAAAGGTGAGCGTTTTACTTTCACTTCTTAGTGTTGTCTTCTTTCCGAATACTAGGTTTCCACCATGCCTGCTGGTCCAGTTGATGGGAGGAGGATGGCATCGTGGCAAATGTTAGTGCTGGTCATTGCAGTGATCACCTCCTCTTTGCTCTCTGTGATCTGTCTGTACCATGTGCTGGCTCTACAAGCAGAAGTGGAGGGTTTGCGAGCAGAGGTGAAAGGAAAGGGAGAAGAAACCATGAGTGGAGCACTGATGCAAACCTTTGATGAAGGAGATCAAGAAAGAACAGAGGTTTGGATCACTTCATTCACTCAAATAATGTTTGATATTGTGCTCAACTTTTAAGGACTTTTTTTCCATCAGTGGATTTGATATAAATGGCTAAATAAAACCAAAGTGGTAGATTGAAAAGATACTGGAGGAAATGGCAACGCAGAAGTCTGTTTAAAGGTACCCTTCAGACATTAGTTTTTAACTAGAAACATGTCAGAATTAAGTAGGACACGTGGAAGTTGTTTTACTCCCATTTCTCATCAAGAAACCGTACGACAGAGAAGAATGGTTTATTTTATCTCTTGTCATCTATGAATCTTTTTCTATGACTTGTTTCCAAGCCCCGCAACATGCTGCCTTGCAAATTGACACGGGATTGCTTGTTTGACCTTTTTGAAGCTCAGGCTACACAAGTTCTTTTGGTATGAATGAATGCTTTTCATGTCTCGCAGAAACCAATAATAACCAATTTAATTGGATACACTAGATCTATAGTTCACGTTAAACCATCGCTGGAACAACTGGACATCAACTTCCTGGAGCTGAATAATTACTTGACTAATTTGGAAAGGATGAGAGGTTTCTGTCCAAATAGAAATACTGCTTTAGGTAGTTTAGGGAGCAACATTTGCTACTGAAGTAAACAGGTGCCTGCAGCAGCAGATACTGGATACCAGCAGCACGTCATATTCAAGTGACAATTCAGTTGCATAGAAACAATTGTATTTGTTGTTCTAATATAAATCCTTTTGATTTTTGTCAGCTTATAAAAACCCACATAACTCCATTAATGAAGGATCAAACTGTCCAAGCGAATAAAGAAAAATAGCATTTGTGTAATTTGTTTAGCGAAAATAAGAAAAAGAACCCTCACAGACTGAAGACGATGCATATCGATCATCATCTTTTATCATCAGGCTCAAGAAACAGATCAAAGATAAACTATTAGCTCCGCCCATTTCACATCTTTAAATTTATTTTAGCATGAGAAACCGGAGGTGTGGTGTGAGAGATCACTGAAATGCGTGATTCTTACGTTCAATGTGAGTATGGATGCGGAAACACCGTTGCGGCTACCTGGCCCACGGGCCTTGAGTTTGAGACATGTGCTCTACAGCATGCATAAGTACGGTAAATAAATGCTGAACAAGTTTCTAAATGAATCATTTTTGAATAAGAAAATGGTTTCTAAATTACTATTTTGTCGAGCATGTTGCCATTAGTGAAACTAATTAATCTTTTTTTCTCCTATGGTATTGGATGTGTCCCACCTGCTTCCTTTTCACAGCTTCATTCCACTTTCTTTTGTCTTTGTTTAAATCAATGGGGGGCCTTTCCAAAACATAAAAATACTGAAAAATAGGCAAATAATTTTTAAGATTGTTTTTTAGGCCATTTTTGCCTTTATTTGGAACCGATGGCACAGTATGGAGACAGGAAGAGGTGTGGGTTGGGAAATGTCGACAGGTTCAGGATTGGAACCTGCGTCACCCTGTGCTGAATATTTATTGCAGTCTGTGTTTTGGTGGCTATTTCTACAGCTGTGGGTAATTTGTTCCTTTCCTCTCGCGCTCTGGTTTCCAAAAGTGATAACAGTGTAACGACAAAGCGTCATGAGACTGAATCCAGTTTCATGGTTCTAAAATGTGATAAAAAATAAAGATAATAAATGAAAGTACCGGTACTCGTGTTCCCCTTGTGGCCTTTCCCAATTTGGGAACCTATGCTGTTATATTTAGTAGGGCTGGGTATTGGGATCAATTTGATTCTTATTTTCATGGTTTCGATATCGATTAGTTTTAAATATTTCACTTAAAATGTTAGTTTTGCAGACATTAGATCTATATTTTGGTATAAATGCTGGTAACTGAAACTGCACACGTATCAAGAATCGATTCAGGGATTTTCTGAATCAATATTGTTGCGTTTAACTGAACATCACTTAAAATCAGAAAATCGATATTGCATTTACCCAGCCCGAATATTTTGCTGGTTTCCTGGACATACTGTTGGAAATGAAGTAGCTGATCGAACAGCGGCCTCAGTCAATGTTGCCCCTCAGAATTAAAACTACCGACTGTTAAACTCCAGGAAATAAACCCTGCAGCTGGATCTACACCACACATCACCTTGTCAAGAACTGACCAAATCATCAGATTGGACTCAATCCTTCAGGTCTCTCCACAAATGCTCTTTGGGATTACAGTCTGTAGACAAGGGCACTCCACAACAAAAATGTTCTTCTTCATTCAAGGCTTTTTTTCTTAGTTGTGTTTTTGGATTTCTAGATTTTAGAGGTTTTTCCTGTCTGTCACAGTTCAAATAAACCTATATCGGATTCAGCAGGCGGTCAAATACTTTGATGCTAAATGTACTGATGAACAAAAAGTGACTGGCTACGGAGAATCTTGAAAATCTGAGCATCTGTTTATTTTTCCATCCCTTAACAGGAATTACAGCAGCTTGGGATGGACGACATTACAACCAAACATACTGTAATGTCAAAAAGAAGTTTGGGTCACATGTCAAGCAAAGCAGGTACGGCTTCACTTTCACTTATGTTTTCCTCTCTGTTCAATAAGACGAGCTTTAGATGTGTTCACTTACTGTTTGTTTTTTTATATATATGTATAAAGAAGGCAAGGGAAGATGGAAAAATCTCCTAAAAGCATCAAATTACTGTTTAGACATTCTTTTAAATATCTCAGAAAAAGTTTGATTTAATTTACACTTTCAAAATAACAGAAAACAAAAAAAAAAGGCCTCTGCAAAAGTTTGAGCACCCTGCAGAGTTTATCGCATGCACTGCTCCCTTTGGACACCTGACGGAAATGAACATATAGACGAACATGATGCATTTTGGAAACAAGTTCTGTGGGAAAAATAGAAATTTTTGGTCGGAATGAGCAAAGGTACATTTGGAGAAGAAAAGGCACAGAATTTAAAAACGATAACCTTTGTCCAAAGGTGGTGCATGGGGTGGATCAATCATGTTTCAGAGTTGTATTGCAGGCAGTGACGCAGGGAATATTTCACGAATAGAAGGAACAATGGATTGATTAAAATTTTGGACAGTAACTTGACCTGTGGAAAAGTAGATGTTAAATTAGGTTGGATTAGTTCAAGAGGCATAAACTAAATGGATATAATCAACGGCTGACGGCTATGCACCAGATGTTTGATAAAAGGGGGAGACTGGTGATGGACAGTAAAAATGTACAGTTTTTGACCCAAAACCAACTTCTTTTCCATCTGGCTGTCCCTCACGGAGTCAAAATACTTCCTAGAGTGTGCAAGATAGTGAAACACTCTGCATTCCTCCCTCTATCTTCAGTGTCCTTCAAGGACACTACGGCTTCCTAAGCTTCTCCTGCTGTAATCTTAAGGGCCATGAGTACAGCACCTATCATGGCAGCAGGAAAATGTCAGACGTTGACAGCAGTGGTCCCACATACTTTCCCTGACCCTACTCCCTCCTGCAGGTTTATTTTCCCTGTATTATGTCTGTATGTGCTTGGGTTGGAATGGCTTTTTTTTACCTGCTCCACACTGCCCTCTGAAGTACAGGGTGGAGAGGCTCTTGCTTAAGCCACCTTACCCACTGTATACCCATTTCTCTGTTTCTTTATTAAACCCTACCTCTCAACATTGGCCTGTCCTCATACGTTGTCTATGTCTGTGGCCAGAGGCGTTCGATTTCACGGCATATAACAGTGTATGTGACAAATAAAAGCTTGATTGATTGATTGATATCCTGTTTCTAATGTTTCTATGATCTGCTGTCTCTTAACTGGAAGTAATGACGAATCATAATGTTTTTTTTTCTCTCTCTCCCAGAACCTCCGGCTTGCTTACAGATGATTGCAGACAATAGGAGGAAGACCTTCCAGAAAGGTACTACAGGAGCCGTTGACATTATCTAAACACTTTAATAACAGTCTTTGGGGGCTTAACCAAGAGCTTGTTTCTGAAAAACTAACAAGTGTTACTGCAGTAACTCTGATGGTTAGTAGCAATACCCTAGTATTTAACCAAACATCCAACTCTCCGGAAACCTGTGCAGTTAACCATGAGTAACTTTTCACACGCTGGCCTTGTGATTCAACCATGTTCAGAAAGGCTGAAGACCACTGTTCAGAGACCAGCTCTAGTCAGAACACTCTCTTGGAACAAAAAAACTCAAATCTAGATAAACTTTTCCTACAGCCAGCAAAAATCTGGGTCGAGAGCAAATTTGACATGGCACGCTTTCTTAAAATTGGCAAAAATTTCTAGGTGACAACAAACGCTGACTGAGCATAAAATAATCTACACCCTAAAATTCTAAACCAGATACATTTTAAAATAAGAACAACGTTCTTCTGACGCGTACATGTTTTGATTGCTGCATGTAATTTGTCACATGTGTAGTTCAGATTGTAGGTGAGTTTGGACCCACTAAAACAATATTTTGCTGTTTTTTTGCCAACTGTGTCATGGAAAAAGTTTGATGGCCCCTGTGAGCTCATGGTTTCATACATTCAAAAGGTTTGAGATCTCCCTTGAGAGAACTCTGATGGGGTTTGGATGTGAAAAGGTGAAAGTACACAAGTGAAACGTGTTTGGAGGCGCTAGAGAGCCGTGTAACCACACCCACTTTAGATGTCAGTTTTCATCAGGCTTAAATTCTGTGGCATAATGAGCGCCTTGAATACATATAGGTGCGGCTGATGCAATTATTGTAAATAATCGTTTCAGAGTTTGCTTTGGAGTTATACACAGCCATTCCATGGCATGTGGGTCTACAGCGGGGCTCGGCTCTGGAGGAACAGGACGGTATTGTTTTAGTGAAAGCTGAAGGATTCTTCTTCATCTACAGCCAGGTATGACCAGTCCGAGCCCTCCAGATATCAGCTCTAAAGATCTTTGAACATTTCACCTGCATGATCAGTGTTTTCCCCTCGTTATTTCTAGCTTTCCTTTTCCCAGGTCTATTATGCAGATTCTACGTTTGCGATGGGCCACATAGTGATTCGTACAAAGAAGAATGTGGTCGGAGATGAGAGTCAGCATGTGGTTCTTTTCCGCTGCATTCAAAGCATGAATCGAGTCAATCACTTCAACACTTGCTTCACTGGAGGTGAGCCCGGCGACTCCTTTTTCAGTGAGTCAGAATGACGGTCTCTCAAGTCAAAATATTTCAACCGCTCGTGTGGACTTTTGCCATATAGTTCAATATCAAACTGTATAATAATATAAGAGAACTCCATGACTTTGATCGGCCTATTTGTGTTTGGGGCAAATGCCAAGGCAACGTCTCATGTTTCCATTCACACTTCAATAAATCCACAAGTCGTTCCTGAGAGATCAAGTGAAGCGCTAGGAGATCCAATGAAAGTGCAAATAGTCCAAAAGTTTGTGTGGTATTGGGCCTGAATATGAAGATATTCAGCAGGAAGCAGTGGTCGAAGGGGAAGGAGGGTTGGGAATGGGTTTTTCACGATGGTGAATCAGGCAAGAAATGACACACACACACAAAAAAAAAACTATTAAAAGTCAAAAACTAACATGTAAATTTGAAATGTGTACCCTCATGTTAGATTCATAATTTCACTAACGACCTGCAGAGTTTCTTGCTATGCTGTGTCCTGTCGAAGCACCAAAACACCTGCTCTTTAAAGCTGAACATGATCTGGGATTTTGATGCATCGTGTTATTTGTGTTGTGCAGGTGTAGTGAAGCTGGACACTGGAGACAAACTGGAACTTCTGATTCCTCGTAGCCATGCAAACATCTCTCTGGATGGAGATTCCACCTACTTCGGAGCAATACAACTCTTCTGATTGTGAAACCTCACAATGAATAAGTGAGGTTGAACTTATTCATTGGATTTCTACAAGTCCTCTATATAGTGTCCTCTGGAGATCTTTGATCTTCCACATGGATGACTCATTTTGAAGGGGAGCTCGGGCTTTAACGTATTCAACTTGGGCAAAAACCCCACCCACAGTGATTTAACGGTTCTAATCGTGGCTCACATTTAACAGTGTTTCGCAAGTTTTGTGGCAGATGTGGTTCTAGTCCTTGATGTTGCATTGACTGCTCTGAAAGAGCCAGGTACTAAATAGGAACTGCAGAGGGAACAGAAATTATTACTGGACCTCGTTTTCCACTAATTGTTGGACTCCTTTATATAATCTTACAGTCACTCAAACGCTAGAACACATTGTTCGGCCACAGCATCGATTTAACTTGCATTAACACTTAACTTTACAATTCTACATAAAATTGGAAAATAATCAAATATAATTGTATTATTATTATTACAAAAACCTCTACGTCTGGTAACTTCCTCGCAGTGAAACATGCTGGTGGCAGCATCATGCTGTGGGGTTTTTCTTCAGCGGCAGGACTAATCATGAATACAGCGGTGCACAGGAAGTTCCTGACCTCAGATTGGGGAGAAGAATCAGGTTTCAGTCAAACAATAACTTTAAGAGCACAAGATTTCGAAGGAATAGCTTCAAGACAACCTAATGAATGAATTTGAATGTTCTCACCGTTCATCTTTTGACCAAATACACATTTTACTGCATTTACATTTTACATTTATGCGTTTAGCAGATGCTTTTATCCAAAGTGACTTTATTTTTAATGAATGAACACATTTTTTGTCAGTTCTTGCTTTCCCTGGAATTTGAGCCCACAACGTTGTGTTCCACGAAGCCATTGCGTTGGAGAGTGCATTGAGCCACAGGGAAGCCTGAGGAATTAACCAGTTGTCATTAAAATGTCATAATTTTTAAATGGTCTTCCTCATATTGTATCTCATCTATAATGAACAAATACAGGCCTCTCTCATAAGTTTACATGGCAGAGCTTGCTCAACTCACGGCTTACTAAATACTGTACAACTGATGAATAAGCCCAGCCTTTTGCACAAAGCTGCCTTTAACTTGTGTGTTTTTAGAGTTAAAGTGTATTTCCCAGTGGGTTGACATGCTCATCAGCATTTATAAAAATGATTAAGTCTATAAATATTAAGTGAATGCTGTCAGGTACAGGACGCACATCAGACTGTAATGATGTAATTGTTTCAGTAAAAAATGATCTTTCTGATTTACATTTTTAACATCCAAGTCAATTTAAACAATTTTTTAACATATAAACATACAACAGAAAGAGATACATTTCTTGCTTGAATGCTCTTATAATTCATTAGGAGGGTTGAAGACAACTATTTTGGTTTCACAATCTGCTCCTTAATAAATGAGCCCTCGGGTATTGCCATCTTCTGCCAT
Organism: Danionella cerebrum; assembly: GCA_007224835.1. Classification (NCBI taxonomy): domain Eukaryota; kingdom Metazoa; phylum Chordata; class Actinopteri; order Cypriniformes; family Danionidae; genus Danionella; species Danionella cerebrum. The sequence goes on along the minus strand of SRMA01026829.1, from coordinate 7,278 downwards.
CTATCACTCCATAGAAATAAATGTTATTCAAATTATATAAACATAAAGTGAATCTATTTAAACAATACAATGTAAATCACACTTAGAATAGACAACAATTACCAAGACTGGAGGTTTCTGCAGGAAGTGACCACAGACCATCTTTGATGAATTCTGCCTGATGTTTTGCTCTCTATTGAAAGCTGGTGGTGCTTCCAGCCACATGCACGACGAGGTCACCTGGATGTTGTAGTAGTGGAACTGGTAAAGAGGGTAAATATGCTAATGATCGCTCTTCGCTGTGCAACATTCGCTAACTTTAAATAAAAGCATTTTCCTTCTCTGTGTTTAACCATTTGTTGTGATTTAGAGCTGTTGTGCTTCCCAGGTGACGTCTGAAACGTAAATCATGTGGGTCACGTGGGCTGCTTTTGTCTGACCCCTGCTCTTTATAATCCTCTTTGAATGCAAAGTCTACTTACAACTGCTCTTCAAAAACATTGAACTCACACAGATGCTCTCCATCTTCTCTCCATGCTTTCACTCTACCAGCAGATGGAGACAGAGGCTTAAAGTGAAAATAGTTGCACGTATCACAACTTCTGCTCAGTGATGAAGGTAGTCACGCATTTTCAATAGTGCCGTGTGTTAAAAATCTTGTACAAGGCTTTAAATGCACACCCTGAAGAGTTGAATTGTTGTGCGTGTTGAAATAATCAGAGGGCAATATTCAGCAGTTACCTTCATATATCAGTCAGAAAAAGGTTGATCTGATGGAAGCCAAAAACAGCAAGCAATAAATCTGGTGCTACTGGGGGAGTACACTGACTTTACAATTCAATATGTATCTCGATACATGCTGCACAATATGATATGCAACACAATAATAAACTGTTTAATTAGAACCACGTTCATTTCAAGAAACAATCTCTCACTCCAGTAAAACTGCTCTAAAACTTTAACATAAATGGGGTTCTTTATGTTTAAGGTGGCACCTAAGACGGAACCTGTGCTCTGTGGAAGGGAGTTTATCTGTACTCCACTGGGTCTGTTTTGTGTTGTTCTCTGACTCTACATGTTTAGCTAAAGCATTTACAAAATCCCCAGCTGTTAAAAAAACACATCCGCTGGGCACAGATGTTGCTGGGATTGAGAAGAAAGAAGATGATGCTTTTCATCATTTTCTTTCCTCCATTTGAGTGGACGCCATGTAATGGGAATCAAAAGTGATTCATGGTCATATCAATCTCCACTTTTACTTTGGATTCGAAAGATGCTGTTTTAGCACAGGTGGCACCAAAGAGATCTTCCAGGGCTGCATCAATGTCATCTCCATCAGTGGCACCTTTCTCCAACTGTTGGGTTTTCCCCTCCGTATCAGCCTCGAAACAAATACACATATTAAGATGAATTTAATGTATATTTTTGGTTTTGCATCTCCATAGACACATAATGTAAAACATTTTAAGAGGCTTCTGATTCAGTTAGACACAGAATTTTAAAAAGGACCAAAATATAGTTTTTGTCTTTATTTAAGCACGGAACACACCTGATGAACTTTGTTCTGCAGCTGACCCCCTTGACGTTGATCAGGGTTTAAGGTAGGGCCAACGACCAAAATCTGGTCAAGGCAGTACTCTTGATCAAATTCAGAGTCTGCAAAAGAGTATTTTTCGTGTGGCATCAAAAAAAGTGGTGGCTCTTTTTTTTGAGCGGTTTGGAAAGATTTACTATTTCTTCAGCGCTACTCATCATTTCTTTAATTTGAATAACTGCACAGGTAGCTCCAGGTCCGTTTATTCACTCTGTGTATCAATGCGCTCTTTGTTTTGGATTTATTTATGAATTTCTCAAGTGGGATGACAAACATGACAACACAAATCTTGTAATTAGAATGGCAATAATCGAAGCGGGGATTGGCACCACCACAATTCTCATGTTTTTTTTTATACAATGATAATTTTGGTTATTGGTCGGTCAACATACTGTAAAATACTGTAAATTTTGGGCAAAATTGCCTCAAACGTTTTACTTTCTTTGCCAGTTTTTAATTTTTTAGTATTAATTTGTAATTTTTCCCTCCTCCTCCTCCTCCACCACCACCACCACCACCACCATCACAATTCTCATGTTTTTTTTTATACAATGATAATTTTGGATATTGGTCTGTCAACAAATTCCAATTCATATGAGAGTCCCTAAACTTTTAACCTCTTAAGCCCGAGAGCCCCCTTGTGCGTTACATTTTCGCTCATAGCTCACGAATCCTGAGAATAACCCACACATATTAAATACTGTTGTGCTCAGCGGAAACTCTAAAGACGTATCTAATTCAATTTCATATTCGTGAACCACAGCTCGAACGCCATGCAAATAAACAACAACATGTCCGGAGTATAATTCATGACCACGTTTTTGTTTATGTGCGATATGTATCCACAATATAAACGGAAACACCAAAACCATGGCATAAAATGAAAGCTAACAACCAGCTGAATCCAGTGATATGCAACTCATTAACATTGCATGAAGTATTTCAGAGCAGGGAGCGAAAGTTCCACGAAAAAACGCCAGCGAAAACCAAGCAAGCATGTAAATCTTGTCTTACCTTTGCCGTTTTTTCAACAAAAAGTTATTTCCATAGCGATAAAAGTCCGTTTGTTGTTATGTCCGGTCGATAGCTTCGCGAAAAGTCCATTTTGTGTTTTTTCTGTTGCTCCTTGGTCTCATGACGTCACCAAATATGGAATGACTCCCCGTGCGTAAGAGGTGGTCTCTCCACGCTGCGCGTCGTGTGATTCGTCGGCGATCCGTCAGTCTCAAAATGGTTGAGCTGATTGGTTTCCATAGAATCAGAGCTTTCCAGCGATATATAGAGCTCCCGGATTGGACAGATGGTCGGGGGGTAGGGACACGCAGAAGCTCGACGTCGAAAGCGTTTGTGAATGAAAAGTTCCCAAAAGCGCAGCAAGATGGGTAAATGAGCTTCTACCCCCCTTTTGCAGCGTTTCTTTAGGAGTTTTTTTTGCTGAAATCATGTCCCATAAGCAACAAAAGAAGACCATTAACGAAGCTGAAGCTTTGGACAAGATTTTTTCCATATTTCAATTATTGTGCCAAATTGTGCCAAACTGTGCCAACATGGATTAAGCCTGAACTTTGTTCAATCAAAACCTTTACAGAATATTAGTTTCTTGTAGTATAAACACCAAACTTGCTACAGATGTCCTTGACATGTAGTGGTTACAATTGATTGTGTTTATTTGCTTCGTTATAAGTAAAATAAGGAGATATTGGAGGAAACATGTGTTTTTTTTTTAGGCGGAGTTCATTTTTTGGCCATTCCAACATCAATTACTCTTACCCAGTGTTCTTGACTGTCAAATTAACTCATCCACACCACTCCCCAAGAACCTATCTTCATTTTGATACCAAGATTTGCAGTTTAGGCCTTGTAAAAGCTGAGAAATGCCTTAAAAAGTAAAAGTATAGGATTTTGGGAAAATAGGCCTCAGGGCTTAAGAGGTTAAAGACAAAAACAGTCACTTACCTTTGATTACTTGAAAGTTTTCTTATAAATACCTGTGTAGAAGGAATTTTGGTTAAAATAGTGTGACTCTCGTCATGTTTTTCATTTTTCAGTATCTTCCATTTCGTCTATTTACCTTTCTCTTTTTTTGGTCATACATAGGACGTCAAACCTGGTAATATGTTGGTAATTACAATCCACTGACAACTTTTAGTGTATAATGGAGTCCCTAAAAAAGAAGAAGACAAAAAAAAACACGCCGCAACTCACGGCAGTTAATTCGCCCCATTTGTCGCCTCTTACGAACAGCAAGGGGGTGCTAGGGACCTATTCTACCCCGGGTCCCCACGGGGACAGATGATGGGAGATAGATGGAGCATAGTAAAAATAAAAAACAGACACTGGATAAAACATTTCTACAACGACTAAAACATGTCTAGGAATTTGCTGCCAAGACCATTAAAATACTGTAAATTTTGGGCAAAATTGCCTCAAACGTTTTACTTTCTTTGCCAGTTTTTAATTTTTTAGTATTAAATTGTAATTTTCCCCTCCTCCTCCTCCTCCACCACCACCACCACCACCACCACCACCACCACCACAATTCTTATGTTTTTTTTTTATATAATGATAATTTTGGTTATTGGTCGGTCAACATACTGTAAAATACAGTAAATTTTTGGCAAAATTGCCTCAAACGTTTTACTTTCTTTGCCAGTTTTAAATTTTTTTGTATTAAATTGTAGTTTTCCCCTCCTCCTCCTCCTCCTTTACCACCACCACCAACACCACCTCCACCACAATTCTCATGTGTTTTTTTTTATACAATGATAATTTTGGATATTGGTCTGTCAACAAATTCCAATTCATATTAGAGTCCCTAAATCTTTTATGGACAAAAACAGTCACTTACCTTTGATTACTTGAAAGTTTTCTTATAAATACCTGTGTAGAAGGAATTTTGGTTAAAATAGTGTGACTCTCGTCATGTTTTTCATTTTCAGTATCTTCCATTTCGTCTATTTACCTTTCTCTTTTTTTGGTCATACATAGGACGTCAAACCTGGTAATATATCGGTAATTACAATCCACTGACAACTTTTTGTGTATAATGGAGTCCCTAAAAAGAAGAAGACAAAAAAAAAACAAGCCGCAACTCACGGCAGTTAATTCGCCCCATTTGTCGCCTCTTACGAACAGCAAGGGGGTGCTAGGGACCTATTCTACCCCGGGTCCCCACGGGGACAGATGATGGGAGATAGATGGAGCATAGTAAAAATAAAAAACAGACTCTGGATAAAACATTTCTACAACGACTAAAACATGTCTAGGAATTTGCTGCCAAGACCATTAAAATACTGTAAATTTTGGGCAAAATTGCCTCAAACGTTTTACTTTCTTTGCCAGTTTTTAATTTTTTAGTATTAAATTGTAATTTTCCCCTCCTTCTCCTCCTCCACCACCACCACCACAATTCTTATGTTTTTTTTTTTATATAATGATAATTTTGTTATTGGTCTGTCAACATACTGTAAAATACAGTAAATTTTGAGCAAAATTGCCTCAAACGTTTTACTTTCTTTGCCAGTTTTAATTTTTTTGTATTAAATTGTAATTTTCCCCTCCTCCTCCTCCTCCTCCTCCACCACCACCACCACAATTCTCATGTTTTTTTTTATACAATGATAATTTTGGTTATTGGTCTGTCAACATACTGTAAAATACTGTACATTTTGGGCAAAATTGCCTCAAACGTTTTACTTTCTTTGCCAGTTTTTAATTTTTTTGTATTAAATTGTAATTTTACCCTCCTCCTCCTTCTCCTCCTCCTCCACCACCACCACCACAATTCTCATGTTTTTTTTATACAATGATAATTTTGGTTATTGGTCTGTCAACAAATTCCAATTCATATTAGAGTCCCTAAATCTTTTAAAGACAAAACAGTCACTTACCTTTGATTACTTGTAAGTTTGCTTGTAAATACCTGTGTAGAAGGAATTTTGGTTAAAATAGTTTGACTCTCGTCATGTCTTTCATTTTTCAGTATCTTTTATTTTGTCTATTTACCTTTCTCTTTTATTGGTCATACATAGGACGTCAAACCTGGTAATATGTCGGTAATTACAATCCACTGACAACTTTTTTGTGTATAATGGAGTCTCTAAAATAGAAGAAGACAAAAAACACACGCCGCAACTCACGGCAGTTAATTCTCCCCATTTGTCGCCTCTTACGAACAGCAAGGGGGTGCTAGGGACCTATTCTACCCCGGGTCCCCACGGGGACAGATGATGGGGGATAGATGGAGCATAGTAAAAATAAAAAACAGTCACTGGATAAAAAACTTCTACAACGACTAAAACATGTCTAGGAAGTTGCTGCCAAGACCATTAAAATACTGTACATTTTGGGCAAAATTGCCTCAAACTTTTTACTTCTTTGCCAGTTTTTAATTTTTTAGTATTAAATTGTAATTTTCCCCTCCTCCTCCTCCTCCTCCTCCACCACCACCACCACAATTCTTATGTTTTTTTTTTACACAATGATAATTTTGGTTATTGGTCTGTCAACATACTGTAAAATACTGTAAATTTTGGGCAAAATTGCCTCAAACGTTTTACTTTCTTTGCCAGTTTTTAATTTTTTTGTGTTAAATTGTCATTTTTCCCTCCTCCTCCTCCTCCTCCTCCACCACCACCACCACCACCACCACCACCACCACCATTCTCATGTTTTTTTTTTATACAATGATAATTTTGGTTATTGGTCTGTCAACATACTGTAAAATACTGTAAATTTTGGGCAAAATTGCCTCAAACGTTTTACTTTCTTTGCCAGTTTTAATTTTTTAGTATTAAATTGTAATTTTTCCCTCCTCCTCCTCCTCCTCCTCCACCACCACCACCACCACAATTCTCATGTTTTTATTTTTATACAATGATAATTTTGGTTATTGGTCTGTCAACATACTGTAAAATACAGTAAATTTTGGGCAAAATTGCCTCAAACGTTTTACTTTCTTTGCCAGTTTTTATTTTTTAGTATTAAATTGTAATTTTCCCCTCCTCCTCCTCCTCCACCACCACCACTACCACAATTCTCATGTTTTTATTTTTATACAATGATAATTTTTGTTATTGGTCTGTCAACAAATTCCAATTCATATTAGAGTCCCTAAATCTTTTAAAGACAAAAACAGTCACTTACCTTTGATTACTTGTAAGTTTGCTTGTAAATACCTGTGTAAAAGGAATTTTGGTTAAAATAGTTTGACTCTCGTCATGTCTTTCATTTTTCAGTATCTTTCATTTTGTCTATTTACCTTTCTCTTTTATTGGTCATACATAGGACGTCAAACCTGGTAATATGTCGGTAATTACAATCCACTGACAACTTTTTGTGTATAATGGAGTCTCTAAAATAGAAGAAGACAAAAAACACACGCCGCAACTCACGGCAGTTAATTCGCCCCATTTGTCGCCTCTTACGAACAGCAAGGGGGTGCTAGGGACCTATTCTACCCCGGGTGCCCACGGGGACAGATGATGGGAGATAGATGGAGCATAGTAAAAATAAAAAACAGACACTGGATAAAACATTTCTACGACAACTAAAACATGTCTAGGAATTTGCTGCCAAAGACCATTAAAATACTGTAAATTTTGGGCAAAATTGCCTCAAACGTTTTACTTTCTTTGCCAGTTTTAAATTTTTTAGTATTAAATTGTAATTTTCCCCTCCTCCTCCTCCTCCACCACCACCATGAC
>SRMA01026828.1:172276-227324 GCA_007224835.1 Danionella cerebrum | reverse complement strand
CTAGGTTATTCAACAGGATTTTAGAAAGTGAGAAGATGCCTGAGGAATGGAGGAGAAGTGTCCTAGTACCAATCTTTCAGACCAAGGGTGATGTGCAGAGTTGTGACAACTACAGAGGCATAAAAGTTGATGAGCCACACAATGAAACTTTGGGAAAGAGTAGTGGAAGCTAGGTTAAGAAAGGAAGTGGATATTTGTGAGCAGCAGTATGGCTTCATGCCCAGGAAGAGCACTACTGATGCAATTTTGCTCTGAGATTGTTAATGGAGAAGTACAGAGATGGTCAGAAGGAGCTTCACTGCGTCTTTGTGGATTTAGAAAAAGCGTATGACAGGGTGCCAAGAGAAGAGCTATGATCCTGTATGAGGAGGTCAGGAGTGGCAGAGAAGTACGTCAGAGTAGTTCAGGATATGTATGAGAGAAGTAAGACAGCAGTGAGATGTGCTGTAGGTCAGACAAAAGAGTTCAAAGTGGAGGTGGGGCTACATCAAGGATCAGCTTTGAGTCCCTCCTTATTTGCTATGGTGATGGACAGGTTGACAGATGAGGTCAGACAGGAATCTCCGTGGACAATGATGTTTGCAGATGACATTGTGATTTGTAGTGAGAGCAGAGAGCAGGTGGAGGGAAACCTGGAAAGTTGGAGGTCAGCTCTAGAAAGAAGAGGAATGAAAGTCAGTCGTAGCAAGACAGAATACATGTGTTTGAACGAGAGGGAGGGAAATAGAACAGTGAGGTTACAGGGGGCTGAGGTGAAGAAGGTGCAGGAGTTTGGGTATTTGGGGTCAACAGTCCAGTGCGACGGGGAGTGTGGAAAAGAGGTGAAGAGACGAGTGCAGGCAGGTTGGAGTGGGTGGAGAAAGTGTCAGGGGTGTTGTGTGACAGAAGAGTGTCAGCAAGAATCAAAGGAAAGGTGTACAGAACAGTAGTGAGACCAGCTATGATGTATGGGTTGGAGACTGTGGCAGTAAAGAAGAGACAAGAGGCAGAGCTGGAAGTAGCAGAGATGAGGATGTTGAGGTTCAGTTTAGGAGTGACGAGGATGGACAAGATTAGGAACGAGCACATCAGAGGGACAGCTCAGGTTGGTTGTTTTGGAGACAAAGTCAGAGAGGCCAGGTTGAGATGGTTTGGACATGTGCAGAGGAGGGATAGTGGTTATATTGGTAGAAGGATGCTGGAGATGGAGATGCCAGGCAAGAGGTCAAGAGGAAGACCAAAGAGGAGATATATGGATGTGCTGAAAGAGGACATGAAGGTTGTTGGTGCAAGAGTAGAGGATACTGAGGACAGAGTTAGGTGGAAAAGGATGATTCGCTGTGGCGACCCCTAAACTGGGAACAGCCGAAAGTAAAAGAAGATTTAATTAAGGTATTTAATTTTCCTAAGATATTTCTGTTCTGTATTTTTCCAGACCTATTTGTTACAATGATATCCTCTGAGGCAAGAATAAATAACATTTTTATCAATGATCACAATAGTGATTACTAATCTGTTGAATTTTCAGACTGAACTTGAAATGACTACACATACAAAAATGAAATAGCTACACTTACTACTACAAAATAACAAGTTCCCAAACAAAAATGTTAAAGTAATACACTACAAGCAACTATATTGTGTTATTACCACATTTAAATAATTCATAATTAAGAGAATTTATAACATTGTTTCTATTTAAAGGACTTTGGACCAAAGGTGAATTTCAAGAAGCACCGCGTTCGTATGGGAGGCTTCACTGGATTGCCTGCAGAAAGTCGTATTCTTGTGGACAGGATGTCCGAGGTTCCTGAACTGGCCTCATTCCGACCTGTGGAGCAGTGTAACCTAGACTACGATTCTCTGCGCGGCTCTGCCATCGATGCACACTTTGATGATAGCTGGCTGTGGGGCGAGCGTCTGGTTACTATCAACCTACTCTCACACACTGTGCTCACCTTGACTTTAGATCAGGGATGTGCAGACATGGACCAAAGGATGCTAAGAGTAGCTGTGCATCTACCGCGCAGGTCTCTGGTTGTAGTCTATGGTGAAGCTCGACATCGCTGGAAGCATGCCATCCATAGAAAAGACATTCATGGACGCAGAGTGTGCAGCACCTACCGGGAGCTTTCTGCTGAGTTTCTGCCAGGTGGAGAGCAGGAGAATCTGGGCTCTGAGCTGCTGGCCATAGCCCTGAGCTTCAATGGTGTTCCTTTATAAGTTGACTGCTTTTTTTATTTTTGTTTTTTAAATGCTCATTTTTTTAAATTAATTCCTTATTTAAATAAATTCTTTTTGTTTTGAGAGTGATTCAAAAAGATTGATTTTTTTTTTCCAAGAAAAGATCCCTCGTGTTTAGAGCTTGGCATGCAAAATTGTATGTAAATATCCTTGTTATAGTTTATGAATTGTTTTGTTAGGGGTGTAACAATGTATTTTGGAGAAATAGATTGGAATACAAAAATATCACAACAATATATTGTGGATCTACTCTGAGATATCGTCTGGGAGCTGAAGTGTAGTTGCTTCTTGGAATGATTGTATTTCTAGTACCTTGTCTTCTTGATTTTAATAATATTTACTAGGAGACATGTATCCTTTATTCACATTTTAAATGAGAAACATTATAAAATTAGCTTTTGTCATTGCTGAAGGTAAAAAAAAAGATGACTTAACAAAACATTAATACAGTACTGCTCCTAGCGGAAGGTATCAAAGGCTCTTTCAAACTCAACTCGAACTAGATTTATGGTCTGAAAACTTTAAATTCAATTTTCCATTATCATGAAGGTTAGATATGTGTTCTACGATATCGTAGTCTTAAAATATTTTGAAAAATACCTATATTGGTTTTATTTGTATGATAACTTGGTATCAATTTCTAGTGACTGACATTTTATGTATGAAGGTTTTATTCTCACATAGTATCTCCGAATTCTGAATTTATTTATCAAAATTGCGTCTCAGAATTATACCATCGCAAAAGTGCGTTTCTAATCACAGAATTCTTACATTGTTCCTCAGAAATGCGACTTCATGTCAGACTTTTATACCGTTAAGAGTCTATTGTTTGTATTTCATTGTGAAAGTGCACGTTTGATCAGAGTTTCGCCTTCGGCGCCACACTTAAGATGGCGGAAAGAGGATCCCGGTCCCCGGAGCAGCCGCGTCACAGCTGGTCAAAGTTCATTTTTGTTTTACCGGGAAAGTAACGAATTTCAGAGATTAGACTCGTGAAGATTTTAAGCATTTTGTGTACTATTTGTAGGTAGGCTATGCAAAGTTTTTTATGTTATGCTTAAGGTGGATTACCCACTACCATGCGCGTTATTGTTTATTAAGCATGTTATTACAATATAAACTAAGTACTAACGTTGTAGCTATCGGTATTCAGCTATCCTTAATAACGTTCCTAACTTGTTTACTTTCTGGGTTAATCCAACTTTGTGTATTTACAACAAATGTTCCATGTTCTAGATGGAAATTACTTGTCTGTCTGGTTGACGGATGTTTCAGGACCATCTCCTGTGCCCAAGTTCCTATTCGAAGGTGTGAAGAGGCCTATTGAGAAGAATTGCATATCAATATCAGATACTTTTGGGTTCACCCAATAGAACGACCTGAATTCATTCCAGTTTCTTTAAAATCCCTGTAGAAAACCACAGTCACACTTTCGTCTTTTGCAGCCATGGAGAAGATAACAGAGAAGATCCTACTGGAGAGAGGCACTCCCAAGACAAACAAACTGGAGCAGATCAAGACCCTCAAGTAAGAAAGCCACCTTAAGATTTCACATAATGCAGTGGCTTGTTTTCCTACATAAGTGCAGTTTGGTAGAAATGCTAAATGTTTAGATCTCGTACCTATTCTCTGTTGGGTGCAGTCTGTCCCGCATGGCTCTGAAGAGTGAAGATCTGCCCGTGCTTCTGTTGTCCAAGCTCTGCAGTCTGGAGCAGCTGGATTTGTCTGGAAACATGTTGCAGAAGATTCCCAAAGGCCTGCATCTTCCTGGTTTGAAGACCCTTAACTGCTCAGACAATGAAATGGAAGATGTGTTGTCACTGGAAGCCCTTTCCAACATAGAAGAGCTCAAACTAGAGGACAACATGTACCTCACAGTAAGAATTGTATACAGTGTATCAAGTACATTTTTTTAATTTAGACTGTTTTTGCAGAGGATCTGCTATTACAAATCAAAATAATGTTGAGGGGGTGCTAAAAAAAGAACATTTACGTTTAATTAAGTTAACTTTTCAGGGTCTTTAATAATTTTTCACAGGTCTTAATTTCCGATGCACTTCAGATCTAGTGTGCTCAACGTATCCCAGCATGCACTGTGGAAACGATTTGGTTGTTTAAGAAAGATGGCTTCCATAGCACCCACAAAAAAGTAATTTTTGTCTTTAACAATGGTTTTAAAATTCTGATAACAATTGTTTCATGTTAGTTTTCATGTATGAAAATATAATTGAAATCACAAAATTGCCTGTTTTACACCAAAATGTGCCGTTGTATCACAATGGATTAGCTCACGGGACTAAACTTTTTATGAAATGCACCATTTTGTGTTAGATTAGCTAATTTTGACAAATTACATTAACAATTCACACTATAGCCTTGTGTATGACACATATTTATTTGTTTAAGAATATACAAAGTTCTGCATTTGCTAGTGCTTCATTTGGTTGCTAATCTGAACTTCTTTTCAAGTATCATGACTTGAAAATGATTCATAACTAAAAATGTTCACATGTCAAATTTATTCTATTAATTTTATCTGTGACTGGCACTTTTTATCTTTATAAGATGTTGTTGGAGAAAATATTCAAGCTGCAGGTACTGCTTACGTTTTCAGATATATTGTATACATATTTTTTTGTACAATTCTTTATATTTTATTGATATTGTAGTTCATTTATGGCACTTTGTTAGATAAACATAAGTATGATATAGGTATTAAAATTGAATCATAATGTTCTTAAATAGGTCTTAAAAAGTCTTAAATTTGACATTGTGAAACCTGTAGAAACTCTGTTTAATTTGATTACGGTAATTAAAAACAGTTTTGCTTGAAATGTGGCCTATTATTATCCAAAAGTGCCATGTAATGATCACAATCCACGCAGTCAAAACCTTAGGATCCTGCCTTTTACTCTTTACCAGGGATTTCCTAAAAGCATCACCACACTCCTATGCTAACAATACATATTGTAGGATTGACTTGATGTATCGTCTAGGAGCTTCCTGTTTAAAAAAGCAAGTGAAACAGCTTTATGTTTTTTTCTGAGATACTTCATAGAACTGTGGATAAAAAGAGCTCTCATTGACACTTTAAACATTGAAAGACGTTTGTAATATTGTTTTATTAAAGCAAGCAGTTTCATTTCCTGTTGAGGATTAATATCATACATATTGTATCATTGACATGCTATCATGAAGTGTATCGTATTGTTAGTCCACTCATGGTGAGAAAATCTGCTATAATCGTAGCACAATCTATTGTGTATTTTAATCACGTTGTGCCTTAGTTTGGTGTAAAGCTGATGCAGTGTACACCTTCCACGTGACGAGCGGACCGGGTCTGCATGATTTATGTTTGCCTTTACTGCCAACTGCTCACCTTTGGTTGGCAGTGAAAATATTCTGCACTTTGGAGTCAATAGTACACTACAGGTTGATGATTATTATTTGTGGTGATGAAAGCGCACCAATTATCACTTCTGTTCAATAACTATTAGAATATATAAGTATGTATGGTTGCTTTACTGTTAAATTTTCTTAAGCGTTGCATCAGAGGTAGACGATGAAGGCTTTTTATGTTGAGATTTCTTGTTTTGCTTTGAAAAGAGCACTGGTAATGGTAATGACTGGAAAAAAGACTGGTATTTGTACCTGAAACAAACTAAGGGCATGGTAGTGTGCTTAGATTGCGGTTGGTTTAAAAGAGGTTTAACTTTTACAAAATGTTCAAAAATAACATTGGTACACTATGTAACATTTAACCACTAGAAGTTATATTTTCACTACAAACAAACACTATTGTTTGCATGAGCAAATGCTACATAATTACATCACAAGTCACATGACCAGCTAGAATCGTGTTTTTTGGTGTAGTCATTCAACTAAGTTGATTGAAGAGATCGCCTCTTACATATTACAGCTTGTAATGTATGGTTAATATATTTTTCAGGTCAACGATGAACACAAAGTGATCTTCCTCTTGCCCAAGCTGAGAAAGTTCAATGGGAAGGACATCCGCTCGACGGCCAATCACATTCGTCACGGCAGCACGGAGATCCTCAGCAAGAGGGTGAGAACTGACTCTTAACTCTTCTCCAGTTTGTCTCTGTAATGTCAAATATTTCTTTAATTGTATTTATACTTTAATAATATTTTTGGTTGTCCGTTAGGTGATTGGTGTGTGGGAGCAAAGCTTTAATCTTCCTAACACCGTCGAAGCTAAAGGTCTTGCTGCTGTCGAGAAGAGCTTTGTTGAAGCCGCCTGCACACAAATCAAATACGGCCCTAGTTCCCTCAGTGACTACACTCGATGGAGGGTCAGTACTACACCTGGAATGTTGCGTTGCGATGTCTTTGGAATTTCTAATGAAATGTCTGCTTTTCCAGGTTGAGATGATAGCAAAGGAATATGTAAAATCACTGGTGGGCGAAGAAGAAGACACACCCCCAGCTAAGATCAGCAAGGTAAAGCTGCCAGCACGCACCTCACGCTAACATTTAAAAAGTAAAAAAATCTGGGAAATATACATTTTTGTTATTAAAGGTTATCAAAAAAGGATCTAAGTTTGCAGGTGTATTTATGAAGAGTTTTTTGCCAACGAAAGGGTTTCATGAAAATAATTTCGGTTTCAAACTGAAATGGATCATAATGATCTAAAAACATTTAAAAAAATGTAATCTACATTTAAAAAACTTTATTAAGCAAATTTCCTGAGAAATGGCATACGTTCATTCCATCAATATAAAGTTTCCGCTAGAGCTGCACAGAACATTGCTTTACAGACAGTTCAGAAATCCAAAAGCTTTTCTCTTGGGAGAGCAGTAGGAGATCTTCAATATATCTCTTACAGCGGAACTTCTTTTTACTTAAGCCCTAAGTAAACTGATGTGACTAGTTTTCCAAATGAAGTTTGTATTATTTGTTTTGCGTAATTCTTTTCAAACAAAAAAAAATTACATGACGTGTGTCATGTACTGATTCGTAAGGGCCTAACAAGGCCATGATTTTTACAGAGATATAAGTGCCTGAGATTGGCTTGGGCTTGAGTTTGGTGTTCATACGATCAAATATATGTGATCAGAGTTCAGTCACATTAATTATTAACGATTTACATTACATACTTTAATTGCATGAATCGAAATTTATTGCAAACAATGTGCAATCAATTACATTTTTTACTCGATTGAAAGCACTAGTTTCAAGAGATTCCTATTAGAAATATCAGTAACTTGTTACAAACAGGCCCTGCGATGGACTGGCGACCTGTCCAGGGTGTTCCCCTGCCTCTCGCCCAATGTGTGCTGGAGACAGGCACCGTTCAGACCCCCGTGACCCCGAAAGGGAAGAAGCGGGTATGAAATGAATGAATGAATGAATGAATGTTACAAACAGAACATAACGGAAATTTGGAAATTTACCTTTGTGCTTTTAACATTTAGCTTGAAATCAGGATTTAGCCTCCTTTTAGAACCAGGGGGATGCCTACTCATATTTAATATTAGCCATCTATTATTCTACCTGGTAATTCTTGAACAGGTCTGAATTCTTTAGTAAATTTTAATTTCAGCAATAACTGACTTGTTTTTAATTCCAAGCTCTGTAAAAAACAGTTTTAAAAGTATATTTTACAATAAATTTGTGGATTGTTGGATTTGTTGTTGATACTCATTTCCACATCTTAAAATGAAGTTATACATAAACATATTTGCTAATCAGTTTTCATCTTGATTAATAAAATTAATTAGTCTGTAACATGCATAAGTTGAATTTGTCTGTTAATATAAAGCAGCAGTAATTATCTCAACACCATTAAAATGATTATTATATAGAATTCTGTGCTGAGGTATGGGCGGAATCCTATAGATTGTGATGTTAGAACCATGGCACATTTTTCAAGGGCATTAAAGTTGTGTAATGAATCATGATCATTATAGAGCTGAGTTTAACGAATAAATGAATTAATGAATTTTTTAAACATACACAGGTGACTGCAGAGACAAAAACAAACAATTTTGCTGCTAAAAGAATCACAAGTCCTCAAAAAAGAATCAGAAATGACACCGAGTTGAACGCAGAGGCAAGTCCACAGAAGTCAAGTTGTTTGGCGAGTCGGGTCCTGACCGAAACCATTCCTCGAAAATCCACTCGCATACAACCCACTCCGCAGAAGGATACCACTGCAGTGTCCAGTCCCAGAACATACTCACGGATGAGAGGGAGTACACCTGAGGCCAGTCCAGGGAAATCCTCTTGCCAGGAAACGGTATCTGCTGCTAGTAAACCCAAATCCACACCGGCTCGATGTGAGAACTCGCGGAAACCAGGAAAAAACAGCTCTTGCGAAGCAGAGAATGACACGCCACGGAAATCTGGCAGAGCCAAACTGCAAACTTCTCAAGTCAGCCACTAGATTAACCCATTATACTGGTTTCCATGTGCACTACTGTTCAGAAGGTTTCACATTTGTTTCCATAAAGAGCAATCTGAGCAATGTCAAAAAGCTCATGTATGCCAGGTGTCTGTACATACACCACATTGATGCATGAGGCTCGTGGTGTCTGTGATGTAATGAGAAGGTTAGGATGCTCTAATCAGGTGTAATCTAATAACCGACGCATTACTTAGTTATTTGTTTTCTTGTTATTTTGGAAACGCAGTAATGAAACAATAGTAATTAAATTATACTTACAATCCTATGCATTACCACCACAATACAGTGTTGCTGAGAGAAAGCTCATACAGTGGTACCCCGAGATACGAAATTAATCCATTCCAGGATGGCATTCGTATGTCGAACATTTAGTATCTCACGGACGTTTTACATGTAAAACGCCTAATCCATGCAACGGCTCTCAGAAACTACAGTATAAGTAGATAAAAAAATGGAAAACCAGAGAAAAAAATCAAGTAACGTTTCTTCGATCCTTAAATCTATACATTGTTAATGTAATAAATGATAATAAAACAGAATAAAACACAAGCAAAATACATAATACATGTGTACATAAATGTGAAACCTTACCTTGAGTGGCTTAGCACTTTGGACACTGATGTCATGACTGGCAGCTTTAATTTTATAAATAATTTTTTATAACTTTTTCCATTTTCATGTTTTTACTCACAAAATAAAACAAAACCCTGTTTCATTGATAATTTAGTTGTTAATTAAACTTGTGCATTACATGGAGGAATCAGCACAAACAATTCAGATCAGTACTAGTTGTATAAGTTTGATATTATAAGTTCGGTCATTATAAGTTCGGTTTTATAAGTTTGGAGTTTTCACCAAACTCCATTACAGCTTCTATCCATGTTGCTTTATGAGACGCTGAGCGCTCAATATTGAAGATGCTTGTAATTAATCACTCGAACCTCCCGTAAGTGTCACACAGTACCTTTCCAAACACATCAGGAATATGCAAATCAGTAACTAAAAGGTGAGTAACTGGGGAGTAGTTGCAAACTTTTCCAAATGAAAATCTCAGCCCATCTACGGAATAAGCCTGGGCTTGTCTTTGACAAGTGACTTGTCTTTACACAACAGTACAATCATTTGGTGTCTAGTTTGTTTCTTGTTGTGGCAGACGATGGGATTAGCATGTGAAGTGCTAGTTTTAAGGCAATCTCGGAGCTTCCTTTATATTCTGTGTCCTGCTGATGGATGCTAACGATGAATCATTAACATGTGTCTCAATGCAGGAGCCGGTTAGTCTCAAACCACTCCACGTCTTGCAGTGTCACAGTCGTCAGGACAATCCAGATGACTTCAAAACTCAGCTCTGGTCATGTGCTTTCGAACCCCCGCTGGCTGAATGTGCTGATGGTGAGCATCGTAGCAGAATCAGAAAATTAAATCAGTGATCAGTTCATGCATTCCTGATCTTATCTGACTTCCTGTGGGTTTCGTTTCTTAGATAGTAGGTGGGCTCGGACTGTGGCCACGTGTGGAGGAGAAAGCTTATGTGTGATCAACTGTGAGTCTGGACACGTGCTGAAGAAATACAAAGTTCCTGAAGAGGTAAGAGCGGTATCTTCCATTAGGGGGCAGTGATGTAAACATGACCAGTCCTGTTTTGAAACTAGGAGTAAAGTGGCTCCTCAGCATTAAGCCATTTACGGCGTATGTTTGCACATATTTAACATTTTTGCAAACCTGGCCTAAGAGCAACAGAACATATTGTAATATATCTTTTTTGAAAGCCTTTTTGTGAGATATTCTTACAGAGATGTATACTTCAGTCTCTCTGTGCTGAAGATTGTAACCTGAACCATCACTTTATTTTTAACAATAGAGGTACTCATTTTCTGGCATTTTGGCACGTCCTGTTTTAAAAGCAAGTCACTGTACAGAGGTCCCAAAGATGACAAAACACACGATCTGATCACTTTGCAGTTTTGTGAATGTGTTAAAACAGCACGAAAGTATTGTTTCATTTGTATGCGGCACGCACAGCGACTGGGATCTGGCTGAATAAATGTTTAAAAGATTTTTCATATGGTTTGTGCATTTGAAAGATTTGTTCCAATACCTCTTAATGTAAATATTTCTATTAAATAATTTTGATGAGATGGCTCCTTCCTGCTGTGTATTGCTCTGTTGCTACCAGACAATTCTCTCAAATCTGCCTTTTGTGGCAGTGATATGAAAGTATTGATTTTAATATTGATACTGCAGATTTGGCGATCGACACGATACCAAGAAAATACATAATCTACATTAAATAAATAATTAGTACGGTAATTTACATGAGTAATAAATAGTTTACATGAAATATTTATGCTTCAAAAGCATTGAATTTAAAATATTTTATTAAGAAATTGCCATACAAGTCCCAGTCCATTAAGACAGCAATTGGATTAAAAAAGTATATGCATACACTTTAATAAAGAAGGGGAATTAAAAGTAAGTAAAAGTAAAATACCAGAATTATTTCCATTGTTGACCCTTGTGTGTAAACAAGAGTAAAAAAAATGGGAAGAGAATGAAAATTACTTTATTAATCCTTTAAGGACTTTATACGTCCTTAAAACCCTCTTAACTGTCAGAACATTTATACTCAATAGTATTACATCACAGAATATTATAACCTAATATTCAAATAAATTTAGTCACAGAGATTTAACTTGGTAAACAAAAAGAAAACTGGTTGAAGTTGACGAGTGACATCAGTTGAAAGGTACAAAGAAACTTTTGGGTTTAAGTCTCAAAATAAAAATCACAAAATTGTTTAATAATGAAAGCAAGAATAGAATAATAGTAAATAAATATGCATTAAATAAAGATTCCTTCATTATCCTTTCTGAAATATTTATAAAAGTGTGTTACCACCCACAGTAACAAATAGATTTTCGAACTCGAAATAGCGCTCTACTCTCCGTCTGTCGTCTTTAGTTCTGATTTGAATCAGAGCAAACTGTTTGAGTTTGCATTCACTTGGGTTGTTGAGACCCTGCTCTTAAGCAACCATTGACTGTTTACATTAAAACAACAGAGAGGGAGGAGGGGCGATGTGTACAGATCAGACCAATCGAGTCAAAAGGGGAAGAATGGAGCAGAGGGTTTTAAAAGATATCAACTTTGTAATAAAACATTCTTTCTATTACAAAACAACAGCCTAAATATTGATCTTGATGGTCTATTATCAATTAGATACCTATACTGATGTTAGTATCTATACTTTTGATATTAGGATCGATCCGTCCACTCCTAGCTGTGAGTAAAGGCAGTAAATTGATTAAAATCTAGTAAATACAACTGAGGCTGATAAGTTAGTCTTAATCATTTCATCATTAGACTGAAAATATACGTGATGTTGTGCCTTTTTTCGGGACCACAATATCTGCATCTGTTTGATTGTGCTCCTACTGTTAACAATGATCACCAGAGACAGTAAATAAAAAAAGTCAAGAAGCGTAATTTCAATTACATGTGAGTGAAACCGAGTAGTGGTTAGCCATGGCCTAGCATCTCATTGATTCATGGCTGACCTTACCCCTTTTTACAGAGAGTGAAGTTTGCAAGTACCTTTTCAGTTTCACAGCAAAAGAAAGCAAAGATTCTTTAAAACAGCAGGAGGTTCCTATCTGTGTCTGCTGCTTTCCTCGCAGGAGTTCTTCACTTTAGCCTGGTCCACGGTGCAGATGTCCAGATCTTCTGGCTTGACCCGACCATGCAACATCCTGGCAGCTGGAGGAAAGAGGGGTCTGGTAAAGCTCATCCATCCCAGAGCCAACCTGGCTTTTGGCGAGTTTCGCGCCAGCCGGCGTGCCATTTCCATCCTGTGCTTCAGCTCGAGCAACACTAGCTTCCTCTTCAGTGAGTAACGCTGAACAGCTTATAACTCAAGATCAGAATAGAGTGAAGAGTAATGTATCACTGTGCTTTTGTTCACAGCTGGAACTTATGAAAACAAGATCATTTTATGGGACATTGGTGCTCTGGATGAAGATTACAACTTTACAGTCAGGTATTTGTTCTGTGGTCATTCATAGACTGGTCACTGTTAAGAATGGTTCGAGCTGCTCCATGACTCTGGTGTTTTTGTTGCTGACAGTAAGCTGCTGATCTTGGAGACAAGCTCCACACCTCTTCATCTCTCTCTGCTGCCCTCTTCTCCTGACAAACATCTGTTCTCGGGCTGTGATAATGGTCTGCTGGTTTATGATGTCCAGCTTAGTAAAAACAAGCTCAAGAGGTTAGATTTTGTTTAGATTTGTTATCATCTCTGCAGATAAAGAGTGTCATTTGCATCATTTTCTAGGAACGAGGAGATGGAGATTGTGTTTCCAGTTTACAAGAAAAAGGACAAGAAGAACAGCTACCGGACGATTGATGGAATGAGCTTTCTCTCTGAAGAAATAGTTGGTGAGTAACTAGAACAAAATGTCTAGGTGCCCCAACTCCGTTTCTGTTTCATTAATTTATCATTTATTATTCATTCAACAAATTCTGACAGTTAACGTCTAAATGAACAATAATTTACACTAAATATATTTGGAAAACCCAGTAGCAGTCCAATTTAACAATTTTTTTTTTCAATCAATGTGCTTTTGAAGTCAAGAAATTACAAATATAATAAATAATGAAAACCACTTCTCAAAGTGTCATGACCCTCAGGGGATTGTAATGAGTCTAATATTTTCCGGTATAGTTTTGGCTAATATTCTTGTTGCATATTACAAAATTGGTAAAACTATCTTATCAGTGTTACATGTTGTAATACATTTGGCCACCTGATGGCGCTATAACCAAGAGTGTACATTGTAGAAGTGTTCAGACATGGGACGTTATTCTATTTGGTAAACTTAGGTCCAGTCAGACAATGTTTGGCTGAGTTATAACAGCTTCATCTTTATGGCATTTGACAGCCGCTGTGCGTACATAGTTTAATGAAGTCAAAAAAGCTTCGCAATTTAACATAAGTGGAATAAAACTTATGAACAGATAAGATGTCCAAGAGATGTGCCTATTTTTAGGAGAGACTTTGTAAAATAACTGACTTCTAGGCGATTTTGGAAATGCAATCCATATTACTTATATTTATGTCTTGGTACCTTACACCAAATTTCATTTACGGACAACAAAACTGAGAGCGCAACCTAATCTGAAACATGTTCTTGGCTTTGGGTGGCCAGGAAGAGCTTCCAGATGACTGGGAAACTACAGCAGAAGTGATCAGGGAGACAGGAAGGAAAGTGCTAGGTGTGTCAGCTGGAAAGAGGAAAGAAGATAAGGAAACATGGTGGTGGAATGAGGAAGTACAGGACGTCATCCAGAGGAAGAGGCTAGCTAAAAAGATGTGGGACAATGAAAGGACTGAAGAAAGTAGACAGGACTATAAGAAATCACAGCGCAGAGTGAAGAGGGAGGTGGCAAAGGCCAAACAGAAAGCATATGATGAGTTGTATGCCAGGTTAGACACTAGGGAAGGCGAGAAGGAATTGTATAGATTAGCGAGACAGAGAGACAGAGATGGGAAGGATGTGCAACAGATAAGGGTGATTAAAGATAGAGATGGAAAGGTGCTAACAAGTGAGGAGAGTGTGCTGAGAAGATGGAAGGAGTATTTTGAGGAGTTGAACGAGGAGAAAGAGAGGGGGTAAGAGGTGAATATTGTAGAACTAGATGTTGAAAATATTAGAAAGGATGTGGTGAGGAAGGCAATGAGGAGAATTAAGAGTCGAAAGGCTAGCCATACTTGTATTTCAAGTTTAGTTTATCACGATTTTTCCTTCATGGGAATAATATTCAGAATTTCGCACTTGAGTTCTCCCCCTTTTGCAAAATCTTACTGGTATCTTTCATGACATTTTGTTACTGTTTTGCCCATTGCAATTCTCTCGCTATCATCATTATGGGAAAACCAAAATTTAGTTTTGTACATGACAATAGATGGAGAGTGTCATGGCCTCTCCACATCGATTCAAAGAGATTCTCACAAATCTTTGGGATGGCTTCTCAGCAGAGTGCTCTTCATCTGCATCAAGTAAACATTGATGCAATGACACTCCCTGCCTGATGATGCCGTTTGTTGTACCGTATATGCTCACAGCTTCGAACTGGTAAATGGAAAAGAAGAGAGAAGTAAGAGAAGAAATCACAGAATGTTGAGCGGTTTATACAGTAGGTGGATTACAAAAATGTGGGGAAAAGGAGGTGTACATTTGAGTGCCAACAAAGCTTTTTTTAATGACCTACTTTTTACGTCATCAAAAGAGCCAGCTTTCATTGGTTGTTCTATTTGTGAAAAAAGGATCTGATTTTTTTTTTGTTGGCACGATTCGTTCGGTCCGATATGTGATGTCCTGTTAGCGTTCATGGTTTTAGATTGAGTTACGTTCTCGCACAAAATTTTGCGACAAAATTCGGGTCGATGTTTTTAGGCCTAAAAAAACTACCGTATTTTTCGGCTCATAAGACACACTTTTTATTCCCCAAAACTGAGGGGGAAAAGTTGGTGCGTCTTATAGACCGAATGCAGAGCACCGCGAAGTCCGGTCACGGCCGTATGAGAGGCGTAAGAGCTCCGGAGCTCTGGAGCAAGGCCAAAGCCGCGCCATATTTGTACACCCGGCGCTGACGTCATCGCCCATCTCTGCCATAGCGCGGTCGTAACGAAAATAAAAAAAAACTACATTTCCCACAATGCCTTTGGCCGCAGCGGTGCAGTGCTTCCGCATCCATACTCACGAGCGAAACTACAGAGCACACATTGAACGTTAGACTCTCACATTTGAGTGATCTCTCACGCTACAAACCCGATTTCTCACGCTAAAATACATTTCAAGATGTGAAATGGGCACAGCTAATAGTTTATCTGCGATGTTTCTTGAGCCTGATGATAAGATGATGATCGATCTGCATCGTCTTCAGTCTGTGAGGGTTTTTTTCCCGCTAAACATTCACTTGGACAGTTTCACAAACTTGGACAGTTTGATCCTTCATTAATGGAGTTATGTGGGTTTTCATAAGCTGACAAAAATCAAGGTGCACAGATGCACAGCGCTCTCTCTCTCTCTCTCTCTCTCTCTCTCTCTTGCTCGCGTGAGGAAAACAAAACGCTCTCAATGACTGAAACTCTTCTTTAATAAACTCAAATCATCTCTCAACGGTACATCTCACATGCAACCAAATTGTCACTTGAATAAGCTATAAATAATGAGTTATTTAACATTAAGGAGTAGTTACATTTATTTTACATTAAAATAATTATTAATTAAATATTAAATAGGTATTATTTTACATCTGGGGGTGCCCAGATTCTTTTAAAGGGGGGCTCGACTAAAAAAGTTTGAGAACCACTGTATTATTACTAATGTGGTGACAATGTTACTGGCTATTATTAGTAATGTAGTGACAATGTTACTGGCTATTATTGGTGATGTGGTGACAATGTTACTGGCTATTATTAGTAATGTAGTGACAATGTTACTGGCTATTTTTAGTAATGTAGTGACATTGTTACTGGCTATTATTAGTAATGTAGTGACAATGTTACTGGCTATTATTAGTAATGTAGTGACAATGTTACTCACTATTATTAGTAATGTAGTGACAATGTTACTGGCTATTATTAGTAATGTAGTAACAATGTTACTGTATATTATTAGTAATGTAGTGACAATGTTACTGGCTATTATTAGTAATGTAGTGACAATGTTACTAGCTATTATTAGTAATGTAGTGACAATGTTACTAGCTATTATTAGTAATGTAGTGACAATGTTACTAGCTATTATTAGTAATGTAGTGACAATGTACTAGCTATTATTAGTAATGTAGTGACAATGTTACTGGCTATTATTAGTAATGTAGTGACAATGTTACTGGCTATTATTAGTAATGTAGTGACAATGTTACTGGCTATTATTAGTAATGTGGTGACAATGTTACTGGCTATTATTAGTAATGTAGTGACAATGTTACTGGCTATTATTAGTAATGTAATGACAATGTTACTGGCTATTAGTAATGTAGTGACAATGTTACTGGCTATTATTAGTAATGTAGTGACAATGTTACTGGCTATTATTAGTAATGTAGTGACAATGTTGGCTATTATTAGTAATGTAGTGACAATGTTACTGGCTATTATTAGTAATGTAGTGACAATTTTACTAGCTATTATTAGCAATGTAGTGACAATGTTACTAGCTATTATTAGTAATGTAGTGACAATGTTACTGGCTATTATTAGTAATGTGGTGACAATGTTACTAGCTATTATTAGTAATGTAGTGACAATGTTACTGGCTATTATTAGTAATGTAGTGACAATGTTACTGTATATTATTAGTAATGTAGTGACAATTTTACTGGCTATTATTAGTAATGTAGTGACAATGTTACTGGCTATTATTAGTAATGTGGTGACAATGTTACTGGCTATTATTAGTAATGTAGTGACAATGTTACCAGCTATTATTAGTAATGTAGTGACAATGTTACTAGCTATTATTAGTAATGTAGCAACAATGTTACTGGCTATTATTAGTAATGTAGTGACAATGTTACTGGCTATTATTAGTAATGTAGTGACACTGTTACTGGCTATTATTAGTAATGTAGTGACACTGTTACTGGCTATTATTAGTAATGTAGTGACATTGTTACTGGCTATTATTAGTAATGTAGTGACAATGTTACTAGCTATTATTAGTAATGTAGTGACAATGTTACTGGCTATTATTAGTAATGTAGTCAAAATGTTACTAGCTATTATTAGTAATGTAGTGACAATGTTACTAGCTATTATTAGTAATGTAGTGACAATGTTACTGGCTATTATTAGTAATGAAGTGACAATGTAACTGGCTATTATTAGTAATGTAGTGACAATGTTACTGGCTATTATTAGTAATGTGGGGGCAATCTTACTAGCTATTAGTAATGTAGTGACAAAGTTACTGCCTATTATTAGTAATGTAGTGACAATGTTACTGGCTATTATTAGTAATGTAGTGACAATGTTACTGGCTATTATTAGTAATGTAGTGACAATGTTACTAGTTATTGTTAGTAATGTAGTGACAATGTTACTGGCTATTATTAGTAATGTAGTGACAATGTTACTGGCTATTATTAGTAATGTAGTGACAATGTTACTGGCTATTATTAGTAATGTAGTGACAATGTTACTAGCTATTATTAGTAATGTAGTGCAATGTTACTAGCTATTATTAGTAATGTAGTGACAATGTTACTGGCTATTATTAGTAATGTAGTGACAATGTTACTAGCTATTATTAGTAATGTAGTGACAATGTTACTAGCTATTATTAGAAATGTAGTGACAATGTTACTAGCTATTATTAGTAATGTAGTGACAATGTTACTGGCTATTATTAGTAATGTAGTGACAATTTCACTGGCTATTATTAGTAATGTAGTGACAATGTTACTGGCTATTATTAGTAATGTAGTGACAATGTTACTGGCTATTATTAGTAATGTAGTGACAATGTTACTGGCTATTATTAGTAATGTAGTGAGAATGTTACCGGCTATTATTAGTAATGTAGTGACAATGTTACTGGCTATTATTAGTAATGTAGTGACAATGTTACTGGCTATTATTAGTAATGTAGTGACAATGTTACTGGCTACTATTAGTAGTGTAGTGACAATGTTACTGGCTATTATTAGTAATGTAGTGACAATGTTACTGGCTATTATTAGTAATGTAGTGACAATGTACTGGCTATTATTAGTAATGTAGTGACAATGTACTGGCTATTATTAGTAATGTAGTGACAATGTTACTGGCTATTATTAGTAATGTAGTGACAATGTCACTGGCTATTATTAGTAATGTAGTGACAATGTTACTGGCTATTATTAGTAATGTAGTGACAATGTTACTGGCTATTATTAGTAATGTAGTGACAATGTTACTGGCTATTATTAGTAATGTGGTGACAATGTTACTGGCTATTATTAGTAATGTGTGACAATGTTACTGGCTATTATTAGTAATGTAGTGACAATGTTACCGGCTATTATTAGTAATGTAGTGACAATGTTACTGCTATTATTAGTGATGTGACAATGTTACTGGCTATTATTAGTAATGTAGTGACAATGTTACTGGCTATTATTAGTAATGTAGTGACAATGTTACTGGCTATTATTAGTAATGTAGTGACAATGTTACTGGCTATTATTAGTAATGTAGTGACAATGTTACTGGCTATTATTAGTAATGTGGTGACAATGTTACTGGCTATTAGTAATGTGGTGACAATGTTACTGGCTATTATTAGTAATGTAGTGACAATGTTACTAGCATTAATAGTAATGTAGTGACAATGTTACTAGCTATTATTAGTAATGTAGTGACAATGTTACTGGCTATTATTAGTAATGTGGTGACAATGTTACTGGCTATTATTAGTAATGTTGACTATGCTATTATTAGTAATGTAGTGACAATGTTACTGGCCATTATTAGTAATGTAGTGACAATGTTACTGGCTATTATTAGTAATGTAGTGACAATGTTACTGGCTATTATTAGTAATGTAGTGACAATGTTACTAGCTATTATTAGTAATGTAGTGACAATGTTACTGGCTATTATTAGTAATGTAGTGACAATGTTACTGCTATTATTAGTAATGTAGTGACAATGTTACTGGCTATTATTAGTAATGTAGTGACAATGTTACTAGCTATTATTAGTAATGAAGTGACAATGTTACTGGCTATTATTAGTAATGTAGTGACAATGTTATTAGCTATTATTAGTAATGTGGTGACAATGTTACTGGCTATTATGGTATTACTAATGTGGGGGCAATGTTGCACTGGAACAGTGATGGTGATAACGAATGGTGGACTTTAGAATGATGAGTGGGGGCAAAGAAAAACATTACAGCTTTTTTTTTGTTACTTTTACTGTTTACTGTCTGTTCATGTTACATGTTTGGCTGTTAACTTTTACACAGTTTATATAAAATATTTTACAAAAGTATTTGGTTCAGAATCTTTTTTTTCTAGATCTTCCTCTTTTAAAATTGGGTGCGTCTTATGAGCCGAAAAATACGGTACATTGATGCTCAAAGGTATTCTAAGAGTGTGCTAATTAGTTAGCAGTGGATTAGCGGAGTTGCTTTTCCAGATGAATGTAAATCACATTTTGATGTGTTTTTCAGCATGTTTATTTCTTTTAAAATACTAAAGAAAGTCTCATTTGATTGCAACAGGCACTTAATCACAAAAATGGTTGTTAAAGGGGTCCCTAACAAGTATTTGATTGTTTTGCAATTAAAAAGTGCCTGATGTGTCAAAGGGCTGAAAGTTCACTATGAATCAGGAGCTATCACACCAATGATGCTGTATATGTCAGACCCATGATTGTGAAGCATCCGCAGATGGATCACTTCTGGTAGTTCTTACTCTTTTAAACAGATTAATAAAACAAATGTTCCTGTCTGCAGACTGCAGATGAGTTAAGCCCCACCGACTGAATCCTAAACTCCCAAACCCTATTCTGGATTTTTAATTCTTGATGTTGAAAAATGGGCTGTAAATAAATGTTGAATTGGCGGTCTGTTTTAGTGCAGGCTACACATATAGTATAAAAAGTAATGTTAAATATATTACATACCATAAATGGTCAGATAATGACTACAATGCACTCCAGTGTCGTACACAACCATCTTGTAAGTTTTAATAAAACAGTTTAAGCGCTTTAATAAAATTAACATGTTTATTGCCCTCTTGTTTTTTAACCAGCATCCAAGAGCCACATGCAGGGCTCAATCTACCTGTGGAGCTGGAGAGAGACACGGGGATCCTGGAACAGCAGGAAGAAGGAGGTCCCCGCTGTGATTCTGGCTGAGCTGCAGTGGTCCAGTACCGATGTCCCATACCTGTCCCTTGGGACCTGCCCAGGTATCAATAATCACACTTTAAATGGCACTTTATTATTTAAAGGTTGTAACTAGAGGTCGACAGATATTAGTTTTCTTTAGCCGATGTCGATGTTTAGAGCTCAGTGTCAACCGATGGCCGATAAGTGCTGCCGATTTCTTTGTTTGTTTGTTTTCGCCTATTTTTAGTACTGATATCAGGAGGATTTCCCCTTCATTTTCTGCTGAAATATCATACAAATAAGTGGATGCACAACACTTTTAAACAAACAACATCATTTATTAAACTGCACAAAATAAATAAGAACAACTTAATCCGTCAAAATAAATTAAACTGAAATAAATAAAAATGATAAAATTATTAACTATTGAAATTACAACAGCCATCTGACAGCATTTACTAAACAGAAGAAATATTAAACATTTCAGTAGTTTACCTTTCCCTTCATTCTATAATCCAAATAATACAAAAACCATTAAAAATGAAAAAAAAAAACATTCACTAATATGTTGTTTTTGTTGTTAACAGATTGCTTCAAGTTACAAACCAAATCACCATACACTAGTAATTAAAATAAATGAATAAAACACGTCATGCTGCACAGCTTTGTATGCAAGGACAGTGCTAAACCCTCAGACAGGTTTACTGTGGTAACATATACATATAGTCAAAACACATCACTTCATTATTTATTTCTTATTATTCACATCATTTCCAGATCACTACAGAAGTTGTTGCTATAGAGCAGGTCTATACCTTGGTATTGAACAAACTATATATGTGTAATAATAATAATAATACTACAGTTTGATGCAAGCACATGCCCACGCGGGCACACATGTGCCTGTATGTTCTCCTGTGAGAGAAACGGCACCTATTGCGCGCATACACGTGGCTGCATGTGTTTGTGTGTTTAATGCTATTTGTTTTCATCTTTCACTACGTGAAGCAATTCTTCGTAGTTTACTAGTAATATATAGTAAATATATGGCCATATGTTTATCTCCCGGGACTTTTAGCCAAAGCAGATGTGATATTAGCCAAATAGCAAATATCGCTGTGATATATTGGCCGGCCGATAAATCGGTCGACCTCTAAATGTAACATTATTCTTAAGTGCTAATTTCATTATACATTATTATTGTGTGTTAAAAGTGTAATTTTGGTTACTATTGACTCTGTTTTAAGGGTATGTTGATTAACAATGTTGTTTACTTCGCCACAACGTCCAACTCTAGAAGGGGACAAGACAAGGCACCACTTGCTCTGTGTTCAGTAAGACAGGAGAATATGACCGAGAAGTATTTCAACCTCTCTCTTAGCCCTATGCCACCCCTACAATTATGCTTCCCCGTCATAAATCCAAAATGATGTGCACCTCCCAAAAATGTTAACTTTAGGCATGTAAACAGGGACTGTAGGCTCTGTGATTGGTCAGTTTAGTATCTTGTGTTTGTTATGGGAGTAGCGTCGTGTCTGGTTGTCGTTTTCACCAACATGGGACAGAAGAAGAGGTTAAAGAAAAAAATACAACAAATATCTTCCTTCTTTAAGTTATTTGATTCACAATAATTGTTTTTCCACATCAAATTCAGCACAGTACGCTAAGTTTTAGTTGTCATTGTTGTTTTATGCAACAAAAACAAAATGTGAGTGAAGACAACACAAGAAACTACATCGCCGACTAGTGTTTATGATGTGCTATCCCAGGCCAATTACACAGGGAGGAACGTGAAATGCTTGACTTAGAGTAAAGACACCTTTAGGGGCCTTCATTCACATTTCTATTGTAGGCAAATGTAATGTCAACCACTGGAATTCACCAGAAACTAGTTTGGCAGAAACCTTGAGAGCTTGTGTGTGGCAGGTTATGGTTACGTGGCGTGCGGCGACGAGCAAGGCAGGCTCTGGATGTACCACATAACAGACTCCATGAAGGAACACTTCAAGAGCGGAAGAACTGTTTCAGCCACTGAGGTCAGTGAAGCACTGCTCCCTGTGCGAGTGCAAGATCTTTATTCTTTTTTCTCTCTTCTCTAATTAGTACATAATTATCTCCTGATCTAGCTGAAATGACAACTAAAGTGAGCCACTGACTTGAAATTCCTTCAACCAATGGCTTCACTTGAACGTTCCTGTTGAACGAATCGTGTCAGAGAGGGATTTGCTCAGTGGTGCATGTGCAATATCATTATGGTTTTTCGAATGTATGAGTAAAACAAACAAACAAACAAACATACCTTGCTGCTCTCACCAAGGAATGCAAATGTCTAATACGATGATGATCCTTTTCTTCTGTTACTAAACAGGCGTCAAAGTTTTCTTCTATTGTACAAGTGAGACTTAAAACTTGGAGACAGATTCAAACAACCCAGGTCCAAACAAAGCAGCTTCCTCATGATCACACCTGCTGGTTGCACTTGAAGCTCTCCACCTGTGCAAGCTACGGTGTCACACACAGGCCAAAATTCAATACTACAGACACACACACACACACAATTCAGGCAAATACAATATCTAGTCACACATTTGCACACCAACCACATTAAAGGATGTACATAAACAAAATATTTGCAAATAAATCAAATTTAGAAATTAGACATTTATAATTTGCTCAAAATTCAAACATACAGGGACTAGTGTGGTCCTTTACACAGACTAAAGAGCCAGGTAGTTCTTAAGTTGTTTTTTTTTTGCTGAACAAGACTCAAAGATCTGATTATTCGTAAACTCAGTAAAATGATTTGAAAATGATCTGACCCACCACTTGTGTCTTTTCCTTCACTTATGTGCCCGCATACATATAAATGTACTTGATCGCCTTCTGGTGGTCACTGTATGTTACAATCCACCACAGACACATCTTGTGAAAAAATCGCCTGGATAAAGATTTTCCACTTGCTAATTGCTTTTGGTATATACACTTCCAAATGTGATTCCGATACCTATCCTCTTTTCACAATGTTGCTTAGAGGAATCTTCTTCTGCAGAC
The DNA here is from genome assembly GCA_007224835.1 of Danionella cerebrum. Taxonomy (NCBI): domain Eukaryota; kingdom Metazoa; phylum Chordata; class Actinopteri; order Cypriniformes; family Danionidae; genus Danionella; species Danionella cerebrum. The sequence goes on along the minus strand of SRMA01026828.1, from coordinate 203,735 downwards.
AACCACGCCCCTGAAAATGATGCTCCAGTTTGTATCATCCTGTAAATAAGCAGCTCAAATCGTTCAAGGGTAGCCTTTCTGAAAAAGAAAAAAAAAAACTCTGATAGGATCTTAAAAAGAATAGAATGTTAATGGCAGTTTGAGCATTTTTATTATGTGATTTTTAATTACTCGCAATAAGAATATTGGGTCAAATTTTCAACTCTGAATAAAAAATTTAATGAATGTGGAGCAGACTGATGGGATTTTTGACCATTTTTGTTTCCAGCCTTTTGTCTAAATAATTATAGAAATTAGCTTTTAAGAAGTGTATTGGGGTTACTGGTTATAATGGGACGCAGGAATCCTGGATCACACGTTCCTCTCTCGGTGTTATTTCAGGTGCTGCAGTGGCCATCACCAGTCAGAGCTGGTAAGGGGGCGCTCCAGGGGTCTTCCATCAACAGCATTGCCATGGATCCTGACCTGCAGTATCTGGTGGCTCTAACAGAGAAGAATATGGCTGTGATCTGGAAAAGACAGTGTCGCTGAGGATCATGGGAAATGTGATCAGAGACTTGATTTATTTTTTAAAGCTATTGTCTCAAAGAGACATTAAAAGGTTTTTTATGTTCATTTTTAAACAGTTGAAAGGTAATGTGTGCAGATTCAAATTCTTATGCAAATTCAGACGGTGTTAAAAACAAAACATCTTTTAGTGATTAAATAATCCTTTCTGAAACAAATGCTTGATGCTTCGTTTGTCAATAATATTTGTGTTTGTATACAGTGCTCAGCATAAATTTAATCACTATCTCAATGAACAAAAGAACAATATTCAAACTTTTCAAATGGCTGAGTTTTACTGAACACTTGTGTAGGCGATATGAATGTATCAGTTATTAATTAAGAATTATTTTAGTTTAGATTGACTAGAGTTGGTCAGATGTACACAAAGACTGTTATTTCGGTGAACTTGAGGGCAGGGATGAATGAACCCATATTGTAGCCTAGCTCACGCAAAGAAGCATGACATTGGGAGAGCCCCAGGAGCACTTGTGCCCAGAGAAATTGGAAAAAGGCACGAAATTATTCTGTTTATGACTCAAATTCTAACTCTAAGGAAAGCTGACAAAGCTTAAATTTTGATTTAAAAACTGTTTTATTTCAAGCTATTATACTGTATGCAGTTTTAAGATTCCTTTTTATTATGTATTAAGCTCAAACATTCTTGAGTGCTGTTTTGTCTTACAATTTACCATTTTTTATCAGAAAGCGGTCGTATTTAAGCAGGTTTTTCTAGTTTTAAGACAATTTTGAAAGACTAGTTTTTAACCACAAATTACCTTGTTATAAAACACCTTGTTATAATAGGTTTTTTTTCTTTTAAAAAGGTAGTTTTATTATTTGAAAAAATGAATCAGCTTAATTTTAAGCTATATTATGCAGTTTTAAGTCCATATTTTTTGGTACTATGTAGAAAGTGCCAACAATTCTTAAGTTTATAGTTACTTCGGCTCTAATTCAAGGTAAGAATGTCCTTGACGATCGAGATCGCTTTATTTTTGTCAGTCTCACTTCACTGTCGTCCTCATCGGGGCCTGCTGCTGAGGTCGTGATGACCCCGGCACGGATCCTAGCTGCAGCACGCTTGACAACCAAAGCGAATGGCGGATCACCGAAGCCCCGCCCCTCGCCTTCACTGATTGGCTGATCGCAAACGTTTCAGATAAACACCAGAAGAAGAAGAAGGGCATTTTCACATCCAGCGATGTGTCGTGGTACCAACGGCGTGCCGTTGTGCACAAAACAGCTTTTTTTGATGGCGAGATAGACCGGTGTAGATTCGAGGCCTAGTCACAAAGTTATTTCTTTTTAGTTTGAATATTTGCGTTATCAGAGAGTTAAAATGTGCAGCCGTGTGACAGGCCAGGCAATCGAGCTGCTGGGCAGCGGAGGCACCAGGATCAGCGTTGGGAGGCTCTTTCTTGCCCCTTCTGCCAGAGCAACGGTTCCGCAAATCAGCGGGTCTCAGGCCGTCGACAGGCGGTTTCGGTCCACGTCGTCCATGTCCAGTTACTCGGAGCTGGCTCGGGAGAGGTCCAAAACCGTTACATCATTTTACAACCAGTCTGCCATCGACGCCTCTGCCGAGAAGGTCAGTGTCCGGATCTAATTGTTGTTTTCCATCAGCTGTTCTCTCCCAAACTCGATGGAGGTCGATGCGCTCCATCCGTGCATCGGGTGTCACGACGTTAACCAATAGTTCGCAGTTTAATTAACTAACTTAGTTAATTATCATTGCTCGGTTTGATGTCGTGACGGGGAGAAAGGTTTTAATATGAACTTTTTTTTGTTAACGGTGTGGCGGAAACCGGTGGAAATGCCCATTTAACTGTAACTTGTTTTATTTAAAATGTTAAACAATCATACTTACAATCATAGTCTCGAAATAAATAAATTTTTCAATTTTAAAACGGTTTAGCTCTAGCTTGGATTTAAGTCAAATGGTGTAAGTTACCAGAAATGTGCCATATTTTGTCTTCGAGGCAGAATCTAGATTGTGCTTTTCTTCGGCAAGCCTTGGTCAGGTTATTTTCTTTGTATAACGTGGACAAACGTCTAGATTAAAAAAAAAAAACGAGTAGAGAAAACAAATTGACACAACCTTGGTGACTACAAGTTTTTCTTGAAATTTGGGAACCAACCAATTGACAATATCCCGTGTATCTGTATTGCAAAGAGTGAATATACTTGTCTACAGCATTGCGCAAAAGTTTTCAGGATATCTTTTTACAGTATTGTACAAAAACGTAAATAATTGTTTTTGTAAATTTTCAAAATGGGAGGACAAAAAAATCTCATATTTGGTGTTACTACGTTTTTGGTGAGAAACAACCAAACTCTTCTACCAAGGGTAGGTTGAGAAGACTTCTCATGGGAAGATTGCACACAGCAACAAGGAACAAGCTAGTTATCCTGCAACAACCAGGTTTTTCTGTGACAAGTTTCTAAGAAGACTGCTGTGTCAAGTTGAGCTGCTCAAGTTCTTTGCAAGATGTACAACGTAACCAACCAGTGGTGCCAACCAAAGGAGTTTCGGATTGCCCTTTCGGATCCATTTTCGCAATGAGAATGAGCAATGAAAGCTGGCTCTTTTGATGACGTAGAGACACTCATCACATTTTCATAGCGACTTTGTACATGGTACGTGAAATAAATAGCACGCCACAAATCCTCTCTTTTCTCTATATTTTTATCTAACAGCTCCCTGTGATCAGCCACCATACGTGGGTGCAGAGTGCATCTGTTGTACTGTAAACGCCATCTTCAGTTATGGAGTGTCATAGCATTAACATTGCATCAACCTGCTTAGGAGCCATTCGAGGATTTGTTCAAATCTCAATTTGGATTAGTGTGGAGGCCTTAAGTTCAGCAGATGAAAGAAGATGTCTGTGGAGGTTCCTTGAATGGTTCGGGCTGCATGTCTGCAAATAGACTGATAGATTTAATAAAGACTAAAGAGACAGAAGAATGTGACAAAGGTACATCCTCAGAGGATCTGTGGCTCATTTCTTCAACATGTTTGGAACAACCTACCAGCTGAGTTTCTTCAGAAACCGTATCTTGAAGTGCTGCAGTTTTCAAGGGTGGTCACACCACATAGTGATTTGATTTAGATTTCTCTTTTGTTAATCCACTGCATTTGGTTCATTAATGAAAGTAAATGATTAATACTTCCATTTTTGAAAGCATTCTTTGTTTACAGCAAACCTTTGCACAGCACTGCATGTGTTCAATGCTCACAGGCAAAAACCAAGAGCAGGACGTTTGTTAGTGTCTCAGAGTGTTTTGTGTGCTTTTAGCTGTGGCCGTTTTACCTAAAATGGCTAATACTGTTGTCCAAATGTCAGTTATTCTCCATTACGCTAACGCCTGCTGGATGACCTTGTGTAACCTGCCCTAGATTAAACTATTCATTGGTACTATTAAGGAAGAAGAGTAACTCCTCAACCCTCAGGCTGACTGCTTCTGTGACAAAATATTACTTATTAGTTTTGATAATGAAACAGTGCAGTTTAATATTTACTTTGAAGAGCAACAAATTATCAACAAATTCTCTCATTCTAACAAAAATTCTCTCATTCTGCAAGTCCTCACAAAGGGCCAAATATGGGAGGTAACGGTGTCATGGTTGAACAAGAAAGATCTAACATTAACAACAAATGAAGTTGGTGATACATACTTTTATAAACCTAACCTTTGATTTGTCAAAGAATGTTTTTTTTTAATAACACCATTTTGTTCGCAGCCTTCCGTCAGACTGACACCTGGGACTATGCTCTATGCTGGGAAGTCTCCCGATGGACAGCATGTCCTGGTAAATACACACTCTTGACATTTATAAACCTCACATGGGTACCTCTGTGCTACCTTTTCTATGAACTATAGAAACCTTTGGTACAAACAAAAGGAATTAAGATGCAATGTAAACAAATGTTGGTTTGGACTCATTTGAATTGAATAAAAGATAAGTGATGCTATGTCTTTGGAAAACAAAACGTTAATTAGATACTTCGATTGCAGCTATTATTTTTGGCAAAGCCTGCATCTAAATATGATCACTGGTGCCTTTACAGATCTGCAAATCACTGATGTAGACTTTTGAAGATTGTACAAAAGTTGTCAGGATGGTCTTTGGGCTGGTAAACCTTGTATAAGGTTTTTAATAACGTAATGCCTCCTTTTAAATTTGCGACAAAGGTTCGTGCTTATCGAATTGTTGTCTTAACTGATTCCATGAATTGTAAATATACTCCATTGTAGATCTTACACAATGACCACTTGATTTCCTCGAGGGTGTGAGTCTTAGAGCTGGACTATTTGGGCAGAAACTGTTGTTGTTTGATGATAAAAGAAAACGTATTTTTAAATATGTTGATCAAAATTGTGCGGCGCAGTGGGTAGTACTGTGACCTTTCAGTGAGAAAGTTGGTGGCCCAATGGTCGCCAGTGACCTTTCTAGGAAGAGTTTGAATGTTCTCGCCATGCTTGTGTGGGATTCCTCTGGGTACTTTCCCTTTGTTTTTTTTGTACCATTTAGAAGCATTTGTTTTTGAATATTTTATTTTTGTTGATAATTGTTAAGCTGCAGGTTTAGGCTCATACAAGTGACTGCAATTTTATTTAATTAAGATTAAAATTTTTTACTTTAATTATTTTGCCTGACGTTCAGTGTTACTGTATGTTCTGTGTGTTTCCTAAAGTACAATATACTGAGTTCAGGAGGTTTTTGTAACAATGCAGAGCAGTAATTACAGTACAGTGATATTTTATTCAATATATAATTTATCCAAGGTTATCACAAAGTCAGAATCTTATACCAGCCCATGCCTTGTTCTAACAAGATCCGAATATCAATTATTATTATCCGCTAATAGTACAAATCAATATTCCTCTAAGAAAGGCTTCTCAAAGAGTATAGAAACTATGGTATAGAATTTCTGATAATTTTACATGTAAATGCTACTGCTCTAATTGGGCTCTGTGAGCGATACGATGCTAAAAGTGTTATTCCCAGGTTTGGAGAACAGAATAGTTTCCTAACTGTACAACACTGCCTTTTTTTCTAATTTAGGGCTACCTAAGGAATGAGTTTTTGTCAAAAAAGTCTATCAATAATTTTGTGACTATTGTAAATGGAATACGATGGAATTTTAGTTGATCACTAGCCATGTTTCCATTCAAGATGCAAATTAAACAAAAACTGGAATACCACATTTGCATCATTTCCATCCAACAGGTCCAAGCGAACAAAATCATCACTTTGTGATGAAAGGTGCTGCATTAGGAATAATTTTTCTTTTGATCATAACTTTCTTGCCGGTTAGAACACGTAGAAGAAACAGTGATGTCATCTTGCTTTTAGAGACGGACACTGCTCGTTTGGAACACTGGCGGTCGAGACAGTTCTGGAAGTTTATGATCCCGAAGCAGATTTGATGACAGACTTTAGGAACTTTAAAATGACCAAAACAACATTTCAGATGTTGTGCAATGAAAACGTTTCATTGGTTAGTCCATTAATTCATCCCAGTTTCGACAGAAATACGCATGTGTTTCCATCAAATGTGTTTCCATCGAAGTTTATGTGCCTTTTTTTCTTATCATATAAAACCTTTATCTTACTCAGTTATTTATCCTACTCAGTTTTTCAGAGTGCAAAATGTTTGCGCATCTTGGTATTTCCATCCAAGGTTTTTCTGAAATGTTCCAAAATGCACATAAAAAGCTGTATGAAAACACAGCTAGTGTTCAAAAACCATTGGATTTTTTTTTCATGCAATCTTTCTATGGAGGTTAACCATGCCAAACCCTTGCTTGTTAATAGCTGAGCCATTTGCCAGTCTCTTTATACCCAACCATGAGCCTCATGTGTGCTATGGAATCCAGACACACACAAGGGATTTTGGAGCGATCCCCATCTTTCTAAAGACTGTTTTAGCACTGCATAGCTTTTTATCTTTGATAATGACCATATAATCTGGGCCAGCAACCTTACTGAAATTGAGGTTTGTTCTTTATGTTTGTGCATTATGTTTCAACTATTTGTGATATTATCAGGTCCTAACGGTTTTTGTGTGCTTTGTTTCAATGCAGAGCAGTGCCAGATATCTACACAAAGAGCTGCCTGTTCGCATTGCCCATCGTATTAAGGGTTTCCGCAGCTTGCCCTTCATTATTGGCTGCAACCCGACCATTCTGCAAGTGGTGAGTTACTTAACATCTCAGTAGGATTTGTCTGTTCTTATCATTTATTTGGTCCTGAAGGCTCATGTGACCAGCTATACCTCTGATAATCTCACTGGCTATGGTATTTGGGTGCGGGTTTGATTCACCACACTTTTATAGTGGCTGTGTTTCATTTTCCGCAATACTCCAAATTTCTTCCCACAGTCCAAAAACATGCCTCCGGTAATTACCCCTTAGTGATGTAAATGTGGGCCTTCAAAGGTTTTGGCTGGCTATACAGACTGTACCATGCCTTTAGCCCAAATTGCGAAGGAGATGGACACCAGTAGAACCATGGGAACCTAATCGGGAATAAGCTGCTAAATAAATTGGATGGGTCAATGGATTAAAAACACTGGATAAGAGATTGTTAAAAAGTAATGCAAAAAAAGTATTAACCTAGGACTGTTTACCTTTTGTCAGCTAGCATATCCCAGTTTTGTTCAAGTTTACAATTTTGTCCCTGGCGTCCATGGACAGGTCTGTGGTTTTGTTCATTGGTGAGAGGTTTGAGTTGGATCGAGGGTGTTCTTTTGAAGTTAATCAAGGTAATTCTTAGAATAATTGGCTGGTCTGGAGAACCAATGTGGTGCATGCTGAGTGGGCAAATAAATATTTCATGCAAGAAAATTTGAATTAATTGGAAAAATGATACAAATGAGAATTTCTACAATTTATTTCTATTCAGTCTCTCACAGTTGAGATGTTCCTATGAAGAAAATGACTGATCTCTCCATCCACTGTAAAAATCAGCAGTGTAGAGAATAATACCTAACCCTGTATGAAGATGGCAGATGGAGGTTAACTAGTGGACGGCTGTAAGATGCATCCATTTCAGTTATTTTCCTTAACCGTTTATTATGTGACGGTTTTAGAACATTGACTGTAAACAACACAGTGTGCTGAGTCTGCAGGTGGGGACCTAGTTCATATAAAGCACCTTTATTTCCTACAGTTGAGCTAAACACAGTTATTTAAACAGAGCTAAAATAATTAAATTGTTTTAAAAAAAAGATGAGTTTGATTATTTGATTGTTATTAAAAAATGGAGAGTGGATGTGGCCCAGTAACCTTTCACCTATTGTGCACTCTCTACAGTTCCTTCTCTACATTACAGCATAACAATGGTTATTTCCACCACTTATCCTCTTGTTATGCTCCACTAACAGATTATCAGACTAAACAAATAGGCTGTTTGAAAAAAAAGATTTAGGTTTCCTGCCGTATCTCCTCCCTTGTTTACTTCCTTCAGCTGTTCCTCCTCCTACTCCCCTGAACTTTTACCCACATCTGCTTCTAAACAGATGGGCCTGGTTTGCTTTGTTTTTTTACAAGTCCTCATCAGAATGTTAAGATATGTTTTTTCATACTAAATTCAGCAAAATGAGTTTTAATTCTGTTGCATTGCCATGTTCTAGTACTACATGTTTGTATAATTGTTGGTCATCTCCTTGTATAGAATTATTGTGAGATGTCTTCATGAAAAATATATTGTACGTCTGTTTTTAAAACTATTTTATCATTAATAATATTAGGGGTGTAACAAAAGAGACTATTCACAATATTATATACATCACAATATTATGCCTGCACTACAACATGAATCCTCTTTAAAATCTCATACAGTGGGACCCCAAGATACGAATGCTTCGAGTTACGAAATGTTTGAGATACGAAAGGTTTCGCGGAAATGTTTTGCTTTGAGATGCTAAGAAATATTTGAGATACGAACAATTACAAGTAGCTGTATTTTTTGTATGAATTGTTTGTATGAAGTCGCGTTGCATGCGCTTCCAGGTTCTTGCACTCCTATCTCACAGTGCAAAAAGGGTCTGATATGCTTCAAAACACAGCGAAACATTATGTATAGATTACTAATTATGTGCTATAACAAATGTTAGTCAAGGTGTCGTAAAAGAAATAAAGTTTATAACGTGGAAAGTGTGGTTTTATAACACACTCAAGTAACGATTTCACCTACAGTTGGACTGTAATCGCTGTATTTGTCATAAACAACCTCATAGAAATTTGACTTGGCATCTTGCCTGCGCGTAACGTCCTGATATTCACCTGAAGAAGGCCCCTCCTTCTTTCCGACACGCCTCCTTCAGTGCGTCATTCACCATGCGTGCTGCCACCGTTTGTTTTAATTTTTCCGAGCACCGCTACATCTTCATAGTAAAAACATTAAAATCGTGTTTTTGCAAAATGGCAACGGAGGATATTGTACAAGCCTATGTACACGACCCTACGTCAGATCCAGAAAGTGAGTTTTCGGCGGAACCGAAGCAAGTACAGCGACTTTTTCAAGACATGTCTGATTGGTAAATATCCTCTTGTAAATTTACACCATTTTGTGGCAACATTTTACTTGGAAATTAAAAATATGCATCATAATGAAACTATGTTTTGCTATGAAATAATACATAAGCTACATTTAACTATTTTTGATGAAGCGTGTCATCCTTGGGAAGCGTAAAGAGAGGGCTCTCTTCTTGGCATCCAAACATACATCTCCTTGTAGAAGTCATTTTGTAATTCATTGTGAGCATCAATTCTTTCTTCACAATCGAGGGGTGCGAAACATTCTGCTAATATATTGTTCAACCCAGTATTTAGCCTCTCATGGCAGCCGCCTGTTAATAAGTATTTTGTCTTCCGGAAGAATTCTCGTAGTGAGGAGCCATAATCCATGCGTATGGACTATGTATTATTTACAGATTATGTTTTTCTCGTAAAGTGACGTCATAGAATTCCAGTTGGGCAGAATTGCAGAAAAACTGTGACTACATTGTCACTATTGGGGGGTTGTTTTTATTAATAAGCAAAAACTTTGGCTGTCTAGAGAAAGTTCTGAACTGTGCCACCAGTGTTTATTGAACCGAACACTGATTTTTGTTAACGGCTACACACCTAAGTAAAATGCACACAGGTCCTCTATTCACTGCTGTCCATCTATCATTACCAGTGTTTTCAGATCAAATCTGTAATCTGAATCAAAACATATTATATAGTTTATACCATAGAGTTACTGAAGTCTGGCTCTTTTCCCAAATGATCTTCAAGCTGAGAATGTGTTTCCCAAATCCACTAAAGAATGTAAGAGGCACATGCTTGTGGAAGGTTGTTGAGGGGCCACAAAGACGTTTCTAGGAAGGATGGTGCACTGGGCCTCTGGAAACACATGCTGCAGAACTCTGTACTCATCCAATCTTTTCTTTCTGTCACCACAGCATGAGCTGTATATCAGGGCCTACCACATGCTGAGCGACTTTCCATCAGTAAGTTCAATTTATCCATACATGTCATTTTAACCAATAATAATAATAATAATTTCTATAATTAATTCAGTAAGAAACCCAGTATTATGTCTATGTACTGATCCAACCACTGCAGGAGATTGGTTGTAAGTACACAGCAGTGAAACATAAGCCTTTGTTGACTGAGCGCCTGACTCACTGTGTGTGTACTGAGTGCTGACTCATGTGTACCCGCCCTGAGACTCCTGTTACAGACAAATGAAAACTCAGTGTTGTGCAATCTGAGAAAACGTACGTTTTTACAAGATAAGAAGTTATAACCTGAGAATACTTCAATACCACTGCATTTATTCAAGTTCTTTAAATTGTGGACGATTCACAGTATTACCCTTAGATAACTTTTCCCTTAACTGGGCACGAACTGTGTTTTGTTTATATTTAAAACCATTAGGTTCCACAAATAGGTGCTGGTCATATATCATGAAATAGTTAATGATGGATGTAAGTTCATTCCATTAGTTACCATGACAAAATTTGAATATTACTCAACCTTTAGTAGTCTGCACTCTTTTTGAGTGCCTTTTACAATTTGCTTTAATGAATTGTATTCAAAACACAATGTTTTAATACATTACACAATAGTCCCACAACAAACTTGAAAAAGTAAAAAAAGTACACTTCTGAGTAAATGAATTTTTTTATGTTAAATATCTCAAATCAATTGTGTCGAGAAATTAATACCCCCCCCTCTCTCAAAATAAAAAACCAAAGACCAGGTCAAAACAATGTGAAGATTATATTAAAAAAAAGAAAGAAAAACCAGGTGAACCTTTTCTAAATCATATACAATATCCAGGCACTTTTTGTGCCATTGTGTTTTTTTTGTGGCAGAACTTTGAAAAAACAAGAATATCACAGTTCTTGTGCTTACAAGGGTTATTCCTTCTTTTTACCATTAGATGGAATTTATTTGGGGGCTGTAAAACGAAACTGAAAGACGATTCTCACATTTTAATTTGAATTACCTTGCAAATCATAACTCATTGATAACCTATGCATCATAACTTAAAACAAACATTTGAGTTTATCAATAAAATCTAGTGATCACTCAGCTTTTTTGTGTCTCAGTTCATGTTCCCTTTAGTGCAACTGCAGGAACAACTGATGCATTGTTGCAATAGTCATACAGGTCCTTCTCAAAAAATTAGCATATTGTTATAAAGTTTATTATTTTCTATAATATACTGATAAACATTAGACTTTCATATATTTCAGATTAATTTACACACAACTGAAGTAGTTCAAGCCTTTTATTGTTTTAATATTGATGATTTTGGCATACAGAACCAATTCAGCCTTCAGATAATTATGTTCGGTTATGCTCTCAATACTTTGTCGGGAATCCTTTTGCAGAAATGACTGCAACGTGGCATGGAGGCAATCACCTGTGGCACTGCTGAGGTGTTATGGAGGCCCAGGAGGCTTCGATAGCGGCTTTAAGCTCATCCAGAGTGTTGGGTCTTGCATCTCTCAACTTTCTTGTCACAATATCCCACAGATTCACTATGGGGTTCAGGTCAGGAGAGTTGGCAGGTCAATTGAGCCCAGTAATACCATGGGGAGTAAACCATTTACCAGTGGTTTTGGCACTGTGCAACAGTTCTATTCTGCGTCTCTGTAGCCCAGGTCAGGTGCTTCTGCCGTTGTTGTCAAGGGGCTTGACCTGAGGAATGCGGCACCCGTAGCCCATTTCCTGCACACGGCTGTTCACAGTGGCTCTGGATTGGTCACTTCTTGTCGTTGTGCAGTGTTTTCTGCCACACTTTTTCCTTCCCACAGACTTCCCACTGAGGTGCCCTGATACAGCACTCTGGGATCAGCTATTTGTTCAGAAATGTCTTTCTGTGTCTTACCTTCTTGCTTGAGGGTGTCAGGGATGGTCTTCTGGGCAGCAGTCAGGTCTTACCAATGATTGCATTTTTGAGTAATGAACCAGGCTGGGAGTTTTTAAAAGCCTCAGGAATCTTTTGCAGGTGTTTAGAGTTAATTAGTTGATTCAGATGATTAGGTTAATAGTTCATTAGAGAACCTTTTCATGATATGCTAATTTTTGGGGTTTTCATTAGCTGTATGCTAGAATCATCAATATTAAAACAATTAAAGGTTTGAACTACTTCAGTTGTGTGTAATGAATTTTAAATATAGGAAAGTCTAATGTTTATCAGTATATCACAGAAAATAATGCAAATTTTCCATTTGAAGTTTCATACGACAGCGAGTCATATTCGAAAACCATAGGCACTCAAACATCTGACCAAATGAGGGTTACCAATACTTTTGGTCATGTGCATAGGACATAAAAGGTGGTGTTCATCCCACCAAGTGGTGGCGATATGGTTGATGTATTTGTTCAAAAAGCATGTGTTCTTTTTTTTCCTTTGTTTTTAGTTTGGATCAGAGGTTCAATTTTCTCCCCATAATCGAAGCACTCTAGAGTTTGTTTGGATTGGAACTGAGACCACCTTCTCGCTCGTCACGAACCACTTTTTGTATACTTTTGGCCTGATTAAAAACATTTTTTTTAGTTCGGTTGTTTCCTTGTTTACTTTCAGATCCAAGACCAAGACACTGAGGCTCGCTACAGTAAACTAGTCAAACAGCTTCTTGATGATCACAAAGATGTTGTAACTATGCTAGCTGAAGGCTTCAGGGAGTGTCGTAAACATATTGTGGTAAGCTTTTAAAACATTTGACTTTGCCTTTTCAGAATTTTTTTGTAAGCAAGAGCTACATTGCAATGTTTCCTTTTCAGGATGAGACTCTAGTCCGTAATTTCTTGGACAAGACTTTGACATCTCGTCTGGGCATCCGAATGCTTGCCACACACCATATTGCCCTACATGAGGATAACGTATGTGTCTTTCACAATATTTTAACCAGATGACTTCTATTTTATTTCCCAATAATTCAAATGTTTTGGATGAAAAGATGAGAAATTGCTTTAGGAAAAAATAAAACTTGTTGGTAGATTCTTTTGGATACCTTCCAGTTTCTCCATAAATTCTGAGGGTACTGGTATCACATCCACCAGGGCAATGTGAACTGTGAATGGCATTTGCTTCTGTGACATAAGTGTCTTGTACAGTCAGCCAAGTGGGGCAACTATATTTTTGTGTGACCCAGATGCACTACAACCCACTCCCATTTCTATTTAATACCACAAGGCCTACACCATTCCCTTTCACCCACAAAGAATAGCTTCGGGAAAGTGTGGAAAACATTCCTCAATGGAATGAAATGGCACTTGAATTCAAGAAGAATGAAGTACATGCAGGGTTTGTCCAGTAGATTAGCATTGAACCATGTTACTGATCACCGAGTTTAGTTTACTAAATTAATGATATCAAACAATTAGATCTAAAAGTGTACAATATCAAGTGAGTACTTACATTTCTGTCACTTTCCCCTCTGCCCTGAAACCGAAGGCTTAAAGGAAGGGCTAGATCAGCTAGTGTTGAAAATGTTTCAGGGTTAAACGATTTGTTGCAACATGGGAGTTGAGGTTAGATACGGAATGGAGATCTCAGCACAGGATGATAAAGTGCACTAAGGTGTTATTCTTCTCACTTCCATCCTGTGTTTGCCTCTCTCTAGGCTTTGGTTTATAGTTGCGTTTCCATCCAATTATTCATTGATTCATTTTCCAACCTGCGTATTTCCCTATCGGGGTCACGAGGCGGGGGTAAACCCTGGACAGGTCACCAGTCCATCGGAGCCATCTAATTTTTTTTTTGTGCACTTTGGATCACATAAAAAAATGATAAGGAAAAATGCAGATAAACTGGGATTGAAACGCATATACAGAATAAATCCCAATGCAATGTAATGGCAATGTGTTTTTCAGTCAGAAATGTGACAGGACGAGGTGACATTAATGGACAAACTAACAACAATTTCATTGCACAACATCTGAAATGTTGTTTTGGTCATTCTAAAATTCCATCCCCAAAGTCTGTTATCAAAGTGGTTTGGGATAATCACCTCCTAGAACTGTCTTGACCAGCTGCGTTCCCTTTCCTAGAATGTTTAAAATCAGGAAGGTGCCAAAACGTTTTTATGCTCTAGCTTTTCTTCCTGTTTCTGTTCTTGTACCTGTTATTCTGATATAAAGCAATTTTATTGAAAACTCTGATCGTTATTAATTCATATATGCAGACTTTTATTGAGTGTTTCACTCCTAAAAATTCATAACAAGAGAATAAACAGGGTTTTGTTGTTATACTGTTCAACTATATTATAGAGACGTACTAATGGTTATTATCTTCTGTGTTCCTCGACAGCCTGACTTTGTTGGCATTATTTGTCGCCGCTTGTCTCCTAAAAAGATCATTGAGAAATGGGTTGATTTTGCTCGGTGAGTATGTGGTTCTTGTGATCTCCCCTGATTTCATCTGCCATGAGTCCTGTTTGTTTTCTTAGAGGTTATTTGAAAGCTCTTGTTTGGTTAACATCTCTCTTTACACCAGCATGTGATTGTGTGCTCAAGAAAAGGTCAAGGCCCAGATCTCGTTTGTGATCTACAAGAAAAGAGTTAAAGGTCTCTGTCGGTCTCCTGTCGGACAAGTCACTTTGTGAGAGTTAAACATGCATTTACCTTGCTCAACATGAGTTTAATGAGTCAACGGTCCACAAATGATTGGTGTTGACGGATGGAGTATTCCTGCTGTACTTATTAAATAGAATAGTGTACAGGAAACGTGTAGATGTCTTCAAAAGGTTCAATATCTAAAATAAAAATGGATCATTGTTTGACTTGGACAAATCAACATTTTATTTTATATATTCCAATTTGTAAGTAGTGTTATGGTCCATGATGGATGTGAAGTTTTATTTGCAGTAATGATAAAACAAGGGAGAACGTACTTTGTCGCCCTCTCCCTTGTTCTATTAACTAAATAATAAAACAGATTTTTGTCTTTGTTACTATGATTGACATAAACAAATTCCCATTTCTCTGTGTAGCAAAGTAGTATTTTTTTAACAATCCTTAGTAAAGATCACATGAAGAGATAAAACATCAATACAAATCATTAACCTTCAAAAATGGTTGCTTTGTATAAATATGTTTATTATGTGTCTCTCTGAATTAGTTGTGTTTGGCTGGTTTATGATGCAGAGTTTCTCTCGTTGTTTGTGTGACTTGAAAACATGTTGACGGTACAGATGCGTGCTCATGTTTCATGTGTTTCCTTTCGCATAATTACATCTGATAAAACAGTGCTTGTACGTGGTGACATTTTATTTACCTTTGTTACCGTTTTTGACTGCAAAGCCAAAATGTCTCTAGGAGCTTCGTGCTGGTGACGCTTATGCCGTTTTCCGCAACGTAGCAGGAGCACAGCATAGCCATTTTCCTTTCACACCATTGTGCGCGTGTGTCCAGCTTGTTTAGTGCAACTGCCAGCTTTCGCCTGCAGGTCTTTATATAGAAAATGTTGAGGATCATAAATATTGTACAGATTAGCTAGACAGAAATTGAAAGGATGTGCAGATAAGGGTGATTAAAGAGAT
Source organism: Danionella cerebrum (assembly GCA_007224835.1). Lineage (NCBI taxonomy): Eukaryota > Metazoa > Chordata > Actinopteri > Cypriniformes > Danionidae > Danionella > Danionella cerebrum. The sequence continues at coordinate 188,133 of SRMA01026828.1, read as the reverse complement.
GGAAAGGTGAGGAGAGTGGAAGGAGTATTTTGAGGAGTTGAATGAGGAGAATGTGAAGGGGGAAAAGGGGACTATTGTAGAGCAGGAAGTTGAAAGGATGAGGTGAGGAAGGCTCTGGGGAGAATGAAGAGTAGAAAGGCTGTTGGTCCAGATGACATACCTGTGGAAGTGTCTAGGAGAGACAGCAGTGGAGTTCCTTTCTAGGTTATTCAACAGGATTTTAGAGAGTGAGAAGATGCCTGAGGAATGGAGGAGAAGTGTCCTAGTGCCAATCTTTAAGAACAAGGGTGATGTGCAGAGTTGTAACAACTACAGAGGCGTAAAGTTGATGAGCCACTCAATGAAACTTTGGGAAAGAGTAGTGGAAGCTAAGCTAAGAAGGAAGTGGATATTTGTGAGCAGCCGTATGGCTTCATGGCCAGGAAGAGCACTACTGATGCAATTTTTGCTCATTTTTTAAGAATATTAATGGAGAGTTACAGACCTGGTCAGAATGAGCTGCACGGCGTATTTGTGGGTTTAGAAAAAGCGTATGACAGGGTGCTGAGAAAGGATCTATGGTCCTGTATCAGGGTGTCAAGAGTGGCAGAGAAGTACGTCAGAGTAGTTCAGGATATGTATGAGAGGAGTAAGCCAGCAGTGAGATGTGCTTTTGGTCAGACAGAGTAGTGGGGCTACATCAAGGATCAGCTTTGAGTATCTTCTTATTTGCTATGGTGATGGACAGGTTGACAGATGAGGTCAGACAGGAATCTCCATGGACAATGATGTTTGCAGATGACATTGTGATCTGTAGTGAGAGCAGAGAGCAGGTGGAGGAACACCTGCAATGTTGGAGATCTGCTCTAGAAAGAAGAGGAATGAAAGTCAGTCGCAGTAAGACAGAATACATGTGTTTGAACGAGAGGGAGGGAAATAGAACAGTAAGGTTACAGGGGGCTGAGGTCAAGAAGGTGCAGGAGTTTAGGTATTTGGGGTCAATAGTCCATTGGAACGGGAAGTGTGGAAAAGAGGTTGAAGAGGCGAGTGCAGGCAGTTTGGAGTGGGTGGAGAAAAGTGTCAGGGGTGTTGAGGGACAGAAGAGTGTCAGCAAGAATCAAAGGAAAGATGTACAGAACAGTAGTGAGAGCAGCTATATCTAATCGCAATATGCAGATCACACAGCTGCAAGGTGGATGCAGTGTTTAACATCAACAAAATTTGTAGCATCAAAATCAAGTCATTTTTCATCTGATGCTCTAGCATTTGAGTGACAGTGTTGCTAACCAAGTTAAGTGATTCTGCACAATACCCAATTATTATTCTTTCTTTCTTTTTGTAATTAATCTGCTAAATCGATACGCATGGAACATCAGCAGTGTGGGAGTATTTTGGGTTTGAAGCAGTTGATGCTAGAGATGCAATGGTACTCAAAGCTCACAGTTTAATATGTAATGTTTACATCATTCTTTGTATGGATCGCATGAACAGACATCTCATCTACAAAACAATTCACTTTAAATTAAAACAATAAAATAATCAATTGTAGCAATATGGGCATAAGCTTCTTCAGCAGCGAGCGGATTGCCACAGGAAGAGAGGTATTCAAGGCAGGCAAAAGCTACGGGCACCTAGGGGTCCTGAAACCAGGAACAACTTTCTGAAAACGGCGTGGATGAGCGCTCCTGTCTTTACATAATAACATCTGATAAAATATTGCTGGCACATCTTTGTCGTATTCGTCAGCAAAGACAGCAAAAACCCTTTCTCCTCACAGTGCTAACAATTACAAATCTGTGAACAATGTATTCTTTCTAAAGTGTATTCTTTCACCAATGAACAAAATGAAGTAAATAATCAACAGAGAAATCTAAATGAGCTCTTAGAAGTCCAGGGCTTTTTGAGCATTGTTTTACTACTTTACAATTTGCTCTAATAAATTACCTTTTTTTAAAAAAGCCACAATATGTTCAAAACAATGCGAAAATGCATTTTTGCGCGTGAAACTAACCAGGAGATAACGAACACAATACACATTTTAATGTGTGTTATTATATGAACCACTGTGAAGAGGCACTGTCTACAAACAGTGTACTTCCACACGGACCATACAGAACTTATAGAATAAAAGTATCTGTTAATTACATAAATGTAAATGTATTGCTTGAGGGATGAGGGTTGTGGCTCGTCTGATGTGTCTGCATCATGATACTTTTCATTTCTGTCTGTTTCTCATCTCTATGAACTTCTCATGTGCTGTTAAACCGTCGATTGGGATAATGAAATCATCTGCAGATTTCTATTTAATGCAAGAGTTCTTTGTTACGCCTGTGAAAGACTGGTGCCAGACGCTGTTTCAGCAGTGCCATGATCAAAGCATTCCCTCCATCTGGAGACAAAGCCCAGATTGACCCTCTGCAATTGATCTGTTCTCATTATTTAGTGTCAAACTATATCAAAATGCATTAGATTAGTCAACTGCCCAAGGAAGCAATTCATTGTCTTTCCACACCAGTACTTGATTCTGGCTGGTAACACATTCTTCTTTTGCAATTGTGTTTGTGGTTGTTTCCATGGTCAAATGTTATTGGTATGTGTGATACCTATTTTGGGTGATTTGTGATTTTCTCTAAGTTCTAATTGAATGAACATGACCGTTTAAACAATTTTAAATGGAGGGATTTCATGGGTTAATCTGATCTGTTGTTTAGAACTGTATTTTAACAATATTTAACATTATCAATGTAGTTTGTTACTGTATTGAACCATTTCATTATTTTATATTGATGCCTTGGATTTATAGCATTTTGGGAAAAGGGGGCCATGGAGTTATTTTGGTGGAAAAAAAACCCAACTTATTTTAAAATAAATCTTTAAGTATTGAAATCTGGATTTTTGTTTATATGATTTTGAGGTGCTTCTTCTTTCTGAAGTGTTAATCATTTGTTTTCACCAATAAACAAATTTAAGTAAATAAACAAAAGAATCTAAATTAACCCTTAGAAATAATAATAAAAAACAATTCTGAGTATTAAATTGTCTTTTTTTTGTGCCAAAATTGAGAACGAACAGTTTTTATGTCAAAAGATCAAAAGTGTTGAGGAAAAACGATGTGAAAATCCAATAACTTTTTTTACACAGTTTTTTTAACCATCCTCTTTGTCTCTTGATGCAGTTTAACTACCTTGTATCTTGCTGCTGTGCTCAATCTTGCAATGGCAAGAAACAGTGTTTGACTGTTCCTCCCCCATTTTAAGCCTCCTACACAACTGTTCCTCCACACATTACAGCTGTTTGTTATGACTGGTTTTTCATGCACCTGACTGTAAACCTACTAAATCGGCTGTACTAATATGCTGTTATAAAAACATATTTTCTATTTCTGAAAGCATATTTTTAACAGCATTTTTTTACTCATACCTAAAGTTTTGCACAGTATTAGGACAAATGATGCACATCAACCCATGAAGCCAGTTTTAAAACCTCTTGATATTGTTGGTGTAACTGTGCTCATCTCCTATGTTCCCTGCAGTCGGCTCTGTGAGCATCAGTATGGCAACTCTCCACTGGTCCGTATCAACGGCCATGTTGCAGCACGTTTTCCTTTCATTCCCCTGCCTTTGGATTACATCCTGCCTGAACTGCTGAAGAATGCTATGAGGTAAGAGTGTATGCATATGTAGGTCAATGATGTACATGAATCAGCTCTCATTGTCAGGTTTGCTTTGGTACAGATGTCATAATCTTTGCCTCTGTATGAAGATGTATAAAAGTACAAGTTATTTTCAGACTGCATGATTATAGCCCTTGAGTCGCCAACAGGTTTTGAGAAGTTACAACAACTGTTTGAAATCTGTGCACAATCTGTGCCCGCTAGAGATAATGCAACAGTATGAACTAGCAAAAGCACAAGCTCACTGAATCGGAAGATATTTGGCATGCTAAAAATCTGGACCTGTTGACCTGTGCAATTATGCTGATTTACTTGCAACCAATCAGAGAGCAGTGTCCAGGTCAGGGGGTAGGACGAGTAAAAAATGCATAGACAGCAATATCAGATGGCCAAAGTGCGCACGCAAACTTTGATGTTGTCTTTAGAGATGTTCTGATACCATTTTACCCCTCCCGATACCGATCACGATACTTGGGCTCAGGGTATCGGCCGATACCAAGTACCGATCCGATACCTGGGTGTGTATCTGTATATACAGCTGTAGATACTACTAGCCCTGTATTAATTGACATTTTATGCATTTTATAATTTAAAATAAATTATTTTATGCTGTGTTTCAGATATACTCAATATGGCAATGACAATAATCAATATGGACGTGAAAAAAAAATTAATAGACATACCCTATCTTTGAAACGTTGATACAAGAGAGTGGCAACTGCATACAAGGGCTCTTCCTCGATGGTTACGAATTGTTTCTTGATGGCCTTAGGAAGGGTGTTTTTCATTGTTTTTATACCAGTGTTCTCCTGGCTCTCCCGAGCAAGTAGCTGTTTTAGAACTGTAACTGAGGGGATCACTTCCGCTACAGACGAGGTGGAGGAGCTAATCTGTTTTTTCATGGCTTTTTTCATGTTGCTTGCGTTGTTGCGCAAAATAACATGAACACGGGATTTAGAAATATTGTACTTCACATTCACAAGCATACCCTCGATTGATTCAGCTATGTACTTGCCGGTGTGTGAGCCACGAAACTCGTTAGCCTCATAAAGCTTAGGGAGCGCTGTTTCGGAGATATATTTGCGACCAGGCAAACTGTACCGGGGCTCCACATGTTCAATTAAGAGGCGAAAGCCCACGACACAACTTCTTGTGTTTTGCATTCTGAGCAGCGAAAAAGAATTGATTTCCGCTTTGCAGTGATAAGCAAAGCTAGCGGGCATAACTAGGTTATGTTTAGGAAAATGGTATCGGATCGGTACGTGGACTCAAATACTCGCCGATATCGATGCCAGATTTTTTTTGTGGTATCAGCAGCATTTTCGATACTGGTATCGGAATCGGAACAACCCTAGTTGTCTTGTAAAAGTGCCGTTCTCAACAATTTTTCAAAATGTGCTTATTGTCACTATGAGTGCTATATATAGACTTTACCCCAATAATCAATAATTGTTCTCAGCTGAGCTATAAACTTTTTGATCAGTTGCTAAGGTAAACAATATGGCTTCTATGGTGACGTTATTTAAAGTTAGCCTTCTCACTACAAGTGATATCTATACTAAGCCTTGCTATGGAGGAGTCAGTGACCTAATATAATGTACCCCATGTGAGTAAAATGTAACAAATATCCCTGTGATTTTCCTAAGCTTAGATAGAAATATGCAAAATTTGGTTGCTTTGGTCAACAGTTTGTTTACTAGGGAGGGGTCTGTGATGTCATTAAAAATGTTGTTAATATGATTAACGTAAACAAATTCAAATTTCTCTGTGATGTTTCATTTTGAAGATAATTTTGATGCCCTTCTGCATTCATTCTCCATGACTATTATAACTCAACGGTGACCCCCACCCCCTGTGCAAAACCAAAGAAGAAGATTTCCCTTTTGGACTGGTTCCAGTTCAAAAAGATAAGGCAACTCAAGTCAAAACATCTTTGGGGTCTGGGTAAAGTCTGGTCCTACCTTGAACAGGCTAGGAGGAGATCTGAACTCAGAAGAAAAAGGTGCAATGCCGAAGACTAAAGAAATGGAGTGGAGATAACAAGCCAAGCCAACATTACAATGTCTGGTTAAAAAAAAAACCTTCTCAGTCTATTTTGACAATAAAATAAAATAAAAACTGAAACATTTTTGATAATAGTCCTGGTCTCCTCACAAGTGTGTTGTCAGACTTAGAAATGATCGGAATGCTTACGCTTTAAACAAGCACAGCAAAAATAGATTTTAATGTATTTTTCATGTCTGGAGGGAGGCATTGTCTCATGACCTTGTCTTACCTCGAACACCTGGGGAAACGCCAGGAAAATTAAGTTGTTTGAAGCCGAGAGCATGTTATGAAAGAAGCCTGCAATGGAATCTGAGTTTGGATGTGCTCCTGGTTGTAGTTTCGCACAATTATAGTAGCGGAGGGTCATTGTGACCCTTCAACAGATGCATTGAGCTGGTTGAAGGGGGTTCTTGGGCAAACAAAACACATTTATATTCACTATCCTTTAGTTTTAAAGGAACTTTCCATTTAGTAATCAATACAATTTATAACATTTACAAATCTTTCTTTGGAGCTTTCCATGTTCAGCTCCTAGTTAAACGTGTAGTAATAAAAAACTTTAATCCAGACACACCTGAGAGGATTCTGGGAAAGTTGAAGTTCTGGTTATAGGACCTGTTTTAGCACAGCTCTCCCAGTTGAGTCCAGCCCCGTTTCCACACTTTTGTTAATGTTTATTGAAGGTGTGATTGGAGATTTTTGGTTATGGATGTCAAGTTGAGTTGTTGTTAGTGATGGGATGTTTGCTGTAATGTAGACGATCTAAAACAATCTAACCTTTTCAGGGCTCTTAACCTTTTGCTTTTTGGCACTGTTGCAATCAGGTTGAATGTCTGGTGCCTTTGCCGTTGATGGCACAAGCCAGGGTGGGGTTTTACTTTTTAAAATGGTAAGCAAATCAAGCGACACAGCTGTATTTTTGTTGGGGGGGGGTAGAACTTACATTTATTTGTATATTCTACTAAATGTTGGTATAAAGTTAACACTGATGGCGGGTAATATTATGGTCAAATTGTACTTTTTGTATACACCGAGGTGTTGCAGATGATTTTTGTCAAAGATATGGATTGATCACATTTCATCGTATAGAAATAAAATTTACCAAGGCATCTACTGGACAAGTGTGATCTTATATGCTTGTAATAGAAAAATTTATTCCTGAAGCAAGAGATCTCTTAGATTAATATCATTCATTCATTTTCCAGCCTGTTTATTCCCTTTTTGGGGTCACGGAGCTCTGCCTCGAACCGGCAACCTTCTAACTGGAAGGCCACAGTGGCCACACTGCGCCACCATGCTGTCTTATATCATTTAAATATCACTTAATATCTTATAACTAGCTTCTTTGTGACTTTAAAAGTAAACAAAAATGTCCTTTAAAACAAAATGGCGCCCAGTCTAAGATTAGAGAAAATATTGTTCTACAAAATACAAAATGTAAAGGACGAAATGTACAGATAAAAGTAGATTGACTGTAAAATCATAGATTGTGATTGTGAACAGAAATAGAGCAAAGATTTTTTTTTTTCTTGGAAGAGATTGGGGGAGAAGACATCCCTTCAGACATCCCACCAGACTTCTTCACCACCATCTTCCAGTGTGAGAATGGTCGAGTGGTGTCTGAGTCTGTGTGATTATGTGCTATGCGGTCATCCCCTTTCCTAAAGACTGAGTTTATCATATGCATGTATTATTAATTCTATTAAGGAGACTGACTCCCTGTGAAAGACCTTTATTATGAAGTTGACCGAGCCTGTTCTGGTCACATGCTCCACAATTTGCCAGCTGTTTGGTTGTTTCTTGGTCCATTCCATGCTGATAACAGAGGGGGAAAAGAGGGAAAATAGATCAATTAACCTGAATAACCATGTGATGGCAAATTGTGAGATGTATGTGCTGTGAGACATTGCTTATTTATATGTGTCACATGTAATGGATTTGTGGAAGTTTGTCTACTTTGAGATGTACTCACTTCGATGTCCAGTTTGTTTTGGAGGGAAACAGGCTTTAAAAGGGGCTTTGTTAACCTGTTGAAAAAATAAAGGGAGAGCAGTGTTTCCCCTAGGATCATGGCCTTGGGGGGGGGGGGGTTGTGGTGTTATGGGTGGGGCGGCAAAACACTCACACAAACACTTAAAAGTGTTTATGTTTCTTTTAATTGCAGTATACCAATATATTATAATGTCTGAACAATTACTGTACAATAACTAAACAACTGTACACTGAACTAAACACTAAACATCAGATTTATTTTAATATGTTAATTATTCACAAAGTGTGCAGCTTTTGTCACTGCAGTGCATCTTTCTGGGCTTCTGAAAGAACATTTCCAGAGCATCTTGGTATGGATAGTCTGAAACTTCTGGCCCATTTATTGAGATCCGCAAGCAGGCTGCAAGATGGTCCCCTTGCAGCCTATTGCAAATGTCTGTTTTGACCTGTAAATACATTAACTGTTAGGCTTTAAAAGTGATAACTGATAGTAACAACAGTAAAATTCAACTTAACATAGTGATAGTTTAAAGCAGGAAATGCCATTGTATAACTAACTAGCTAGCTATTAATTAAGCAATTTATTTATCAATTCGTTCATTCATGCTTGTGTGTATTTACTTACCAAGATCAGTCTTGTACAGCCAGGGGAGTATTTCGCCTCTGACAGCCAAGCTGGGTCAAAACCTGTCGTTCTGTGGTGGCTAGACTTTTGCTGCTTGTCAGGGGCAGAACATGCAGCACTTGGGCTCTTTTCTGTACTTTGATTCGGAGTAGGAAAGCTACACCGGCTGCTGCTCGCAGCAGAACACGTGCTGTCATCGTCACCACCTTGGGAGCGTTTAAAAAAGCGGATATTTTTGCCTGCTGCGACATACTCTCGGACGCGCGGTCTATGTCCGCTGATGGGTATGTGTGTGCGCGCGCATCGGAGCGGAACTCCGCGGTGAACGCGCATCGGGGTGGAACTCCGCCGTGCGCAATACGGAGGACAATTGTAAACGCGCAAACGTTGAGACAGAAATTACATGCCATCGTATAAATAACATAATGCTATTTAGTTTAGTAAAAGAAAAAAGCAAACACCTGTTATATATAAATTACTTCTGTCGTTATTCGACGAAAATAAAATAAAATTAACTTGACCTTCAAGGGGGGCGGGGGGTGCCGTTGGGGGGGCGGGGCGCCCCCCTAATATAATGGTAAGGGAAACACTGGAGAGGATAGGAGGGAGCCTTTATGCTGAATTCCAGGACAGAGGCCTGTGTTAGTGCCAGGATCCTGGGTTTTCAGGAAGAGACTTTTATCTGCCTTGTAAAACCTGAAGCCTGAGTGAGGATGGTTGTCCCAGATGAGTCCCTACGCTTTTGAGTTACACATAGACTCTTCGAAGAAGTTTAGATTATTTAGGTTTATTTTGTTTATTATCTCTGTGATTGGTTTGTATGCTGCTTTGTTTGTGTTTTTTTCCCATTTGATTTCAGAATAAATCTTCACTTCGGTGGCAACAGTACTCCAGTTGTACTTGGATTTACCCCACCCCCCAAAATATTGAACCTACTCTAGCAACAAAAAGTACATCTTCCTAAAATAGAAAAGAGCATCTGTACTTCTTTTGTGATGGAAGACACTTGGCCCCTAGCAACCAATTACAAATATAAACAAACAACATCTTGGCCTCACATTACTCTAAACATTTACATCTGGTTTACTCAAGTTTCACAATTCACTCAAGTTTTCTGTGCCTGAGCTAGGAAATGAAATTCCAGCTGAACAAATGGAGATGCTTCCTTTTATTAGATGCATTCCTGTCTTAGCCTATGAGCAGTGGGTATCACGTGTTTCTTCTTCAGTTAATTTCTCTGGAGGCCTGGGATACAGAGAAAGCTGCTCTTTCTTTGAGACATTTTAATAATCATGTGCTCGGGTCGTGATCAGTGCTCAGCCAAAATTACTTATTTCTCCTCAGAGCCACCATGGAGAGTCACCTGGAGTCCCCTTACAATGTGCCCGATGTGGTGGTTACCATCGCCAACAATGACACTGACTTTGTCATAAGGTACGTATATTTTTACCAGTGAAGTTTCCCAGTGTTCTGCACTATACAACAGCACAGATGAGAGGATGAGGCTTCAATGCTGTTTTTAGTAGCAAACTACATTAAAATCATAGCTCCTCGCCATTAATACCCTCCCATCTTGTACAAGATGTTGATTTAACGCTTTTAAAAAACATGCTGGAAAATCATCACTGAAACCTCAAAAAAAAAAACATTTTCAATTCCAATGTTGTTGTTTTTTTCAATGCCAATATTTTTCCTCAAAGGCAAATAATAGTCATTGTTTTTGGCTCCAGTCCTGCCCACCGTGACTTTAGACTAATCTGTTGACTAGACGGTTGTTTGGTTTGAAATTAACATTTGATTGTTTATTTATAAAATAAAATTATATAAAATTGCTTTTATAGTAATGATACTTTTTTTACTGAAATAGAGTAAGTCGTTTTGATGAAACAAATGATGAAGCACTTTTTTTATGACTTCTTGAAGAGTCAATGATCGTGTTTGCAGGATCTCTGACCGTGGAGGTGGCATTCCTCACAGCATTCTGGATAAAGTGATGGATTACCACTATAGCACTGCTGAGCAGAGCACACAAGATCCCAGGATAAGCAACCTCTTTGACAACATGACCAACAGTGGGCCGCAGTCTGGCCCCATGCACGGGTGAGCACCACGGCATACAGATACAGGAACACAGCACGCACACACTAATCAATACGTGTAATCCCCTCTGTACAATACTTGTACATTCTAACCACACACATATTTTAACCAACTTTACCAAGATTAAAAGTGTGCAAAAGATTGGGCAGAAGCACTTTTTAGCTGGTTTCTTAAAATTACATGTTCGTGTAATGTGTTCTTTTATGTTTAAAGTAACGTCAACTTAACATGACGCTAACGATAAGTCTTGTTATTACCTTCAAAACTGTGTTATAGTTTTACATTTTTATAGTACAACCCCAGCTTCTTTTTTAACAAACATTTTTTCATTGCATTACACAATAATCGCTGAAACAATCCTGAAATTGTACAAAAAGTACATTTTCGAGTACTAAATTTTTTTTCACTGCAAAAATCTCAGAAATTAAAAATGAACTGTTTTTTATGACAAAAATCAAGAGTTAGAACAAGATGAACATTTATAATTCCCCCCCAGAAACCTAAGACATGGTCAAAACAATGTGAAACCTCTCCTTATACACCGTTCCATGTTTTTTTGAAATCACATGCCCTGAATCTCCATGTGTTCTTCTCCAGCTTTGGCTTCGGCTTGCCCACCTCAAGAGCGTATGCTGAATACTTGGGAGGATCTCTGTCCATTCAGTCGATGCAGGGCATTGGCACAGACGTCTATCTCCGCCTGCGGCACATCGATGGCAAGGGGGAGAGCTTCAGAGTTTGAGGATGTTCAGCAGTTAACCGTTCACTCCTCTTTCCTATCGTTACACCGCAGCATTGTGCATCAGATCATCTCTTTATGTGTTTGTGTTTCACTGTGATTTACAAAAAAAATCTGCCTTAAGATTTCAAGCTACGTCAGATGCCTGCAGACAATGCACTCCAGACGCACACATCCTCTTTTTTTTCTTACATACAAGTGTATTGAACTTTACTGACTAAGCAGCATTCACTCCAGTGGATCACAAAGGCTTTTAGGAATCTTCCCTGGACTTCTAATAGAGGTCGACTGCCTTATGATATAAACCCTTGCTCTTTCTTCTGTTTAGTTGGATATTTGTTGCAGAGTTCCTTGAAATGGGTACTGAAAGGCTCTGGGACACAGCAGTGATTCCTTTTCCTTGTTTTGTTCTTGTCCCAGAAAGAAGGACAAGGACATTTTTTTTGTTCATCTGCACATATAAAGCTTTGTGGGAGGTTTGTTTAGTTCTCTGAAAAGATGCTTGCATGATGACTAAAGGTGTGTGGATCTGAATGGACTGTGCAGTACAATGAGAATATGACTTGTTTAGTTCCACTGTGTCTGTGGTTTCTTTTCGCTCTGCTTGAAAGGAGCTTTGTGTGTATTTTTCTCTTGAACTGCAACCACACTTCACATTTTTTGTCCTATCCATCCCTCTGCTGGTGGGTGCGGAGTACTACTTTTACATGATGTGTTTTTGCAGATTAATGACATGAACATGTTCTTTGTTTATACTACAGGCCAAAACTGTTGGCATGATGAGCCCTAAACTAGAGCAAGAGTGAAATTGTTTCTGATCTTTGTTTTTCTTCTTTTGATGTTGAGCTGCATTTTTAGATGCCAAATGTGCTTAGTTTTGGGGCATTATAAAATGATTAATGAGAGAACTGGTGTCTGTGTTTCTCTAAATGTGCTCGGTGGAAAGTTAAGTAATATTCAAATAGGTATCGACAGCTCGTGGTCTTCAAAGATTCATACATTTTTTTAAATTAAAATGTCCAGCTAGAAGTTTACAATGTGAATTAGAATAGAAGTTGAGTGCATATTATACTCCTAAAATCACATCAGAATTTGAATCATTACATTTCAACAAATTTAATGCTATTTGACCTTTTTACTAAATGTGTTTTCACCTCAGACCGACACAATTTGTAAAAAAAAATTCTTGTTGGTCTGAATATAAAGTGCTCAGCATAATTTATTGAACATTTATTTAACTTAACTTAATAATCTAACTTGGAACAGTTTTAGTCACACTGGTTGAAACAAAAATTAATCCACCCCACGATAAAAAGTATGCATCTAGTATTTTCTATGAGCATTGAAAATCACATTTTTGTGAGCGCAAGTTAACAAATCTTGTTTACAATCAATGACTCATGTTTGTTGGAGTATTTTGTAGAATACTATCTTGTAGAAAATATTGATGCTGAAAGGAAATTCCTGACATGTAGTGGGGTGTACTCATTTATGTTGAGCACTGTGTATGGAGTCCAATACAATAATGAATGTCAATTTTGTGCAAACCAGAGTATCAATTTGAGAAGAAAGCATTTTGCAGTGTAGTTTTGCAGTGACGTTGAGTCTCATTTAGCTGAAATTAGGCCACAGGAAAACCGTATCAAGTCGACAGGAAACTGATCTAAGCGAGTAACTTTTCCTTTTCTATAACTCCATCCAGCATATATCACACAGAACTGTGTGCGTGTGTTACACTGCCTCTCACCCCAAGTGTGCTGGAGCAGCCCTTAAAGAGAGCAAGCGGGTATAGTAGATGACTGAATGAACTTTCCATTGCACTTGGGGATGTATGGCTTACCTGCAGCCATTCTACCTATTTCATGAAGCTCTCTGTGTGCTGCTCTTACAGTAATTTGCAGCCCACATGAAATTTGTAGCTCGGTAGTGATTGTTCTTACAATTTTTGAGTGTATTGTGGGCCTCAGCTTTCTTCGACAATGGTTAATCATTTTACGTAGCATACTACATCCCATGTGACTGGGATCCACTGTGTAATAAGGGTGCAATAATATATCATGGCATAATGAAATTTCACCATCTGAACAAGCAATGGGAAACAACAATACACTTTTTTGGAGAGACAATAGATACTTTTTATGAACAAGAATGAGACATCTTTCCGTAATATTGCAAAATTTGAGTTCGAGGGGGCAATCAAACATTTGAATTTTAAAATATTTTTTAAACATTTAACTTTTTGAAAAAAAAATGTTTTATATATATAATTTTAAAATATATTTTATTTAAAACTAACATTATTTTTACTGCTATTTAATGCTTTTATTTTATGGCAAATTATTAGCGTTGACGGCAGGTTGTCTGCCTCTTTAAGACTCGGTGTTCAGTTAAATGAGTGATTCTCTAATGAGTCATTTAGGTCGTGGATAGATTTGATTCTTGAGCAAACGATTCACGTTTCGCCACAGCGACAAACGCTTTTCCGTGAGTTGGTCATCTTTCTGACTGGCCTTCGGTGGATGTAAAACAATAACCACGGGCACTGTACGGGTAAGTTGAAAAGCTACCGCGACGGTTCGTTATTCTATTGACACGGTCATGTTTGTGTGGTCTGCTGCGCTGTCTCCACGAGCGTCTCTGTCAGTTGAGCTGCTGGTCAGGAAGGAGTAGAGTGATGAGAAACACATCTGTGGCCTGCCGTTCATTGTTTGGAGCTCAGATTTGCAAGTTATTACGCCGAGCTAGTAGAAACGCGCAGAACACGAGCATTAGCTCGTGCTGTTTCATTTTGCTATGAGGCGTTTATCGTCTGATACGGCTCTCTGTTAGCATTGCTGTCATATATAATGACTAGATGAATCCCCAACTCAGCAGCAACCGTTACATACAGCGTGATTCGAATCGCAGCGGCTTTCACCTCAACAGAAGCCCAAACCGAGCTCTAGGTTTCACACAGAGACGACTTATAGCTAATGTAACCTTGCTGCTGTTGATAGTCACGAGGAAATTTATCCACAAATTTAGAGACGTAATTAAATTCTTCTTCTTTTCCTTTCGGCTGTTCCCAGTTTAGGGGTCGCCACAGCGAATCATCCTTTTCCACCTAACTCTGTCCTCAGTTTCCTCTACTCTTGCACCAACTACCTTCATGTCCTCTTTCAGCACATCCATATATCTTGTCTTTGGTCTTCCTCTTGACCTCTTGCCTGGCATCTCCATCTCCAACATCCTTCTACCAATATAACCACTATCCCTCCTCTGCACATGTCCAAACCATCTCAACCTGGCCTCTCTGACTTTGTCTCCAAAACAACCAACCTGAGCTGTCCCTCTGATGTGCTCATTCCTAATCTTGTCCATCCTCGTCACTCCTAAACTGAACCTCAACATCCTCATCTCTGCTACTTCCATCTCTGTCTCTTGTCTCTTCCTCACTGCCACAGTCTCCAACCCATACATCATAGCTGGTCTCACTACTCTTCTGTACACCTTTCCTTTGATTCTTGCTGACACTCTTCTGTCACACAACACCCCTGACACTTTTCTCCACCCACTCCAACCTGCCTGCACTCGTCTCTTCACCTCTTTTCCACACTCCCCGTCACACTGGACTGTTGACCCCAAATACCTAAACTCCTGCACCTTCTTGACCTCAGCCCCCTGTAACCTCACTGTTCTATTTCCCTCCCTCTCGTTCAAACACATGTATTCTGTCTTGCTGCGACTGACTTTCATTCCTCTTCTTTCTAGAGCTGACCTCCAACTTTCCAGGTTTTCCTCCACCTGCTCTCTGCTCTCACTACAAATCACAATGTCATCTGCAAACATCATTGTCCATGGAGATTCCTGTCTGACCTCATCTGTCAACCTGTCCATCACCATAGCAAATAAGAAGGGACTCAAAGCTGATCCTTGATGTAGCCCCACCTCCACTTTGAACTCCTTTGTCTGACCTACAGCACATCTCACTGCTGTCTTACTTCTCTCATACATATCCTGAACTATTCTGACGTACTTCTCTGCCACTCCTGACCTCCTCATACAGGACCATAGCTCCTCTCTCGGCACCCTGTCATACGCTTTTTCTAAATCCACAAAGACGCAGTGCAGCTCCTTCTGACCATCTCTGTACTTCTCCATTAACAATCTCAGAGCAAAAATTGCATCAGTAGTGCTCTTCCTGGGCATGAAGCCATACTGCTGCTCACAAATATCCACTTCTCTTCTTAGCCTAGCTTCCACTACTCTTTCCCAAAGTTTCATTGTGTGGCTCATCAACTTTATACCTCTGTAGTTGTTACAACTCTGCACATCACCCTTGTTCTTAAAGATTGGTACTAGGACACTTCTCCTCCATTCCTCAGGCATCTTCTCACTCTCTAAAATCCTGTTGAATAACCTAGAAAGGAACTCCACTGCTGTCTCTCCTAGACACTTCCACACCTCCACTGGTATGTCATCTGGACCAACAGCCTTTCCACTCTTCATTCTCCCCAGAGCCTCCCTCACCTCATCCTTTCTAATCTTTTCAACTCTACAATATTCACTTCTTCCTCCCTTCTTTCCCTTTCATTCTCCTCATTCATCAACTCCTCAAAATACTCCTTCCATCTTCTCAGCACACTCTCCTCACTTGTTAGCACCTTTCCATCTCTATCTTTAATCACCCTTATCTGTTGCACATCCTTCCCATCTCTGTCTCT